>CM059224.1:14662258-15262258 GCA_030347435.1 Clarias fuscus | reverse complement strand
AAATCACAGACATATGTAGTAAATTAATATTTTTCTTATATATTAAAGTGTGTGTGTGTGTGTGTGTGTGTGGGGGGGGGGGGGGGGGGGGGGGTGGTTTGTTGTGTGAATAGTACAAGGGATTATCCCAAGGTCTTTTCTATGGTCAGGAACCAAATGCCCTGCGGGAATAAGCTTCTCCTTATTCTCACTGAGTTGCCCTTCAGGGAGCAAAAGCCGAAGTTAGTGGTTGGTCGAGGTCCTACATTGCCTTTCTGGCCCTGACCTGGCACCACTTGATACAGACAGACTGCAGGTCAGGGAGCTCAGTGCAGATGGCACGCTCTTTAGAGCCCATCTGTCCTGCTTGGTGTTGTTCCTGAACCAGGTTGTGATGCTTCCTGTCAGGACACACTCAAGAGTGGAGGTGTTGAAGTTGCTTTTTAAAGTCCTTCAAACATCTAAGGTGGTAAAGACACTGATGGGACTTCTTCACCACAGTGTTGATGCGACTGAACCATGACAGGTTCTCAATAATGTGAACACCAAGGTACCAGAAACTGTCTACTCTATCAAATGGGGTCTTTTTTTAGGGTCTGGTAATTGCTCTCCTGCTTTGTGCTAAAATCCTCTATCCTCTCCTTTGTCTCGCTGGTGTTTGGGTGGAGAATGTTCTGCAGGCTTTTAATTTCCTCCAGGTAGTCCTTCTTGTTGTTATCAGAGATAAAGCCTACCACGAGCATGTTATCAACAAATCTGATAATGGTGGTAGAATTTGTATTGGTTTTACAGTCATTGGTGTACAGTGAGTACAGCAGAGGGCTCAGCGCACTGCAACCTTTTGGCGCTCCAGCGCTGAGGGTGAAGGTGGGTAAGACAGTGGATTGCCAGTCAGGAACCACTTTATACGAACACTGGTATAAAGATGGGAAGTGTCCCAGGTCCTCCAGCTTGGTGGTGAGTATGAAGAGAATTATAGTGAGAAACTGCGATAGATACTGTATGGTTTCGAATTCTAGCAGTCTGGCTGAAAATCTAATATTAGGAAAACATGCTTAATGCCAATACATTTGCAAATCAAGCTCCCCTTAAGTCACCTCCAGCATCTATCTGTGTAGATATTTGTCTTAATGATCATAATAAAAAATAGGGGGTTATAAACCAGTACATATCAAATTAAACCCAAGGAGCCCAAGTGTGCCATCTTACTACTTCCCAAGCAAAAGACCCAAGTGACCTTATTGTTAATTTGATTGTTTATTTAATTAAATTCTTTATTGCTATTATTTTCATTTATTTATTTTAACCTAATTTTTAAAGTGAAGAAGGAAGATTGTAAAACTGTTTTGTAACAGCAAATAATAATAATAATAATAATAATAATAATAATAATAATAATAATAATAATAATATTATTATTATTATTATTATTATTGTTATTAACAACAACAACAACAACAACAACAACAACGATACATTTTATTAATAACATTTATTTGCATTTATAATGTGAATCTTATGAATATAATATTAAATCATTTAATATTAAGTATTAAGGTGCAACACAGCAAAATGGTCAGAAATTCTATAACAATATAACTGAAAATGTAAAATAAAATGACCAGATTATAAAGAAAAGCTCTTAGGTGGTCAAGAAGGCTATTTCAGTGGCGTCAAGCAGCTATGATGTGTCATCACCAATTATGTGTAATTTGCTTTAGGAAGATGGAGCTAGACCTGGATTTGTGATTGTATTCTTCTGTAAGTCTAACTCCTTAGCTTAGTTCCATTGCTGCACTGGAAGATGCTGACAGAAAGCGTAATGAAGTTATATATTGTGATCATGGTTCCAAACGCTATTGTAAATGTTCACTGAAAATACAGTACTAGAGTTTTTTTCAGAGCAATTGCCTGAGCAATTGTATAATTTAAAGAAAAAAAATATATTGTACAATGCAACGTTAATATAAATAATGTACAGAGGTAAGAACATTTAATGTCTTTTTTTACTCTCAGTATAAGAAATATATAAAAGTATAAGGAATGCCAGACATAAAAGAAAAAAAAAAACATCCTGGGCTTTTAAGTCAGTGTGATAAGTTTTCCTGTCATCTCAGCCAATAGTCTGGCATCTTTGAAGTTCAATCCCAGCGATTTGGCAGCTTTGAGATGCACACCATTTGTCTGGCTTTGTTGATATGAAGAATGATGGCATACCCAAAACTCAGAGGCCTGACCTGGCAAGATGTAATTTCAGAGCAAATGTTTGGCAGCACTATATTTAGAACATACTGTGATTGGTGGCCACAATGTCTCAGTAGATTCGTAAAAGGACGATTTAATATTTTTCTCAGAGGCTTCAGATGTCTTCATCACTGTGTTCATTGTGATTGGTAATGTGTGCTAGTGCTGTCTGTGAAATTTCTAGGCTCTCATTTTGCCTGCATAGGCAAACATGTGGATTAGCTACATTTTGAATGAATGTACAAAAACTTTGTAAGGATATGATACCCTTCAATGCTGTCCCCAGGATATGTCACCTGCTCAAGGATCTGATTGAATGGTTACAGTCCATCACCCCGGGAGTGCTTCTTAATAGGAAATTTCAAGTCCCAGACCAAAGAACTGCCTTTCCCATGGCAGCATGTGATCATTGTTTCATCCTGTCTGAATATCACAGCCATTTACCAGTGTACACAGGCCATCATGTCCTAGTCCTTTCATACATTTTCACAACATTCTGTCTACTTCTAGTCCTGTTTATAAAAGTTATTCTGCTAAAATCAAGTTCACTTTCCTGTCGTGACATTCTTATTTCACTTCCTAGTTAAAGACTAAGTTCATTTTCCAAAAAGTCTTGTCAAATTTTATTTAAAACGTTAATGTGTCTCTTGTTTGTCCTAAACACTTGCATTACAAAAAGCTATTGAGGGTTTCAGACTCTACAAGTCTCAAATGTTTTATTAAATAAATCATACACGGTTTAATTTCGAACAACTAACAAGCCATGTGAAAATGGATGTGCCATGGATGTGCCATGAATTTTAAACTAATCATTATGAATATCCCTTGTATATATACATAATCCCTATAAAATAAATGTTTACACACACACACACACACACACACACACACACACACACACACACACACACACACACACACACACACACACACACACACACACACACACACACACACACACTCTAAAATCAGACAGCAGGTTATTAGGTATTGTATTGTGATCTTTCGCAATAGATTCCTAATGCTACAGTATAATCACTTGTCCCAAGCCTACTTCAAAAAGTGTGCTTCAGTTTGAGTATATTAATTTGGTGTTTTATTGTACTGTATGGACAAACATTTATAGAATATTAATTTTATAATAGGACAATACTTTAACTAGATATTGGTTTTATATCATAAAAAACACTGGAAAAAAACACTGACTCATAGGAAGTAGAGCAGTACAATAACACACACACACGCACACACACACACGCGCACACACACGCACACACACACACACACACACACACACACACACACACACACACACACACACACACACACACACACACACACACACACACACACACACACACACACACACAAATCAGAGAGACGATATAAGAAGCCAAAAGGATATCAGACTTCTAAACAATGTGAAAGACTGAAAAAGCAAATTTGGCAAAGAAACTCCAACCAGGGATCGCCGTGGCTGAGAACAAGACTAGTTGTGAACCAGTTATACTAGATAAAAGGACAAAGCAACCAAACAGCAACCAAAACCAGACACCACCATAATGGCCCAAACAAGTAATGCCAGAGGAAGAGGAAGGGGATGCACCGATGCTTGTAGAATAAGTGGAGAACGTCGTGTGTACACCTAGTGTAGACACAGGGATCCCCAGAAAATAACTTTCATAAACGGGAAATTCTAAAACATGGATTTACAGAATTTACTACGGAACTTTATCATCTGTTATCACCTACCTGTAGGAGCAAGCTTATTACTTATCATTATAGTTAGCACTATTAAAGTGGTACAGTAATTCACCCACTACTGGCCTCTGATCAGAATTGTGTCTTCTTGCTTGTTTTGCTTGACTTTAGTATAGTATATAGCTTTCGTTATAATGCTGATAACACAATTGTGTTAGAAAGCCGTAACAGAAAGCCATATCAGAGATACAAGCACAATAAAGTTGAGAAATGTGGAAATGTGAAAAGGACACGAGACACTGAATGCTTATTAACTCCCTTCTACTTAATTCTGACAAGACAGCAGTACTCATGATAGGCCCACTGTACATGCAGCTAGACGTTTCGTGATCACATAGAAACAGAAAGGCCATCCATGGTTACAAGTGCAGCAATAAAAGACCTCAGTGTTATTGACTCCAGTTATTTGATGCTCATGTTGATAAAAATACTAGGATAGCTTTCTTTTTATCTAAAAGATAGAGGTAAGATAAAAATCTAATGCAAAAAAAAAAAAAAAGTCATTTTTATAACACCTTACTGTCTGGATGTCAGGTCAGTACATAAACTAGCTTCTGTTGTTCCAGAATGTAGGGATGAGAACCAGAAGATATGACACATCACTCCTATCTTGTGCACTGCATCTGATTCACCATGCCTATGAAAAAGTGCAGGCGATTTGTTGGCATTACAAATAATGAAGCCAGCAACAGGGCACGGAGCACTTTTTTGTGACTCATTCACAGACTCGCTGTTTAAGTCTAGACTGAAAACAAATTTGTTTATTCAAGATTTATTAATAGTTTTCATAGATAAGCAGATCTGGGGAGTTCATTGGCACTCCCCAGATCTGTTTTAGTGAACTTGGATATTTGGATGTAGATGGCTTTAACCTACACTGCCACAGTTTTGCACTAAAATCTTCATCAGTGAACAGCTAATAGCTTCAACAAAAAGGATGTCATGTTAAAATTATGGTTAGTTTGGTACACATATGGTTCCCTTTAAACTTGACAGACATGCTAAGACTGGTTATGATTTCTTCTTCTTCTATTGTAATCATATGATCTATTCAATTAAACTCAACTCCATCCTCAACTGGGTGACATGGAAAGTGTGATTGAATCTGTTCCTCTCAAGGTTTCTTCTGTATGTCATAAAATGTCATTGCTCATTAAGGAAAAACTTAAAAAATGCTCTAAAAGTAAATTTGAATTTAATAGAATAATTATGGAAGATCAGGCAATTGTGCTACATTTATGGTTGGAGCTCAGAAAACAGTAAACAGTAGTATAAATAGTTCATAACCAGTCTCAGGACATCTTGTCTCTAGAAATGCAACAATCAGCTTATCAGTGAAATTCAAGTCCAAAAAAAGACAAGAAAAGAACAATTTTAAATGTCATGCAGAAACCATGTAAGAAACCACTTTATCAAAAACATTACAGTATTAAGCACTGCAAGCATGCCTGGTATGCTCATTTAACCATAAATCTCTGTCCAAGACTTTCCAGTGCTTAGCAGGGGGAAACCCTACCAGAGCTGCCAGCACATATCCTAGTTGGCAAGAGCAAAAAATTAACTGGCCACCAAACTGGTACATGCAGCCAAAAATTGGAAAGTCTTGACTTACACTCTCTCTCACTCCGTCCCTCTCCATCTATCTCTCCTTTTCCCTCTCTCTTCCCCATATTTAAACACTTATGCGGCAGAGCAGCTACACAGCAGAAGATACCCATGTTTGTATATTTATGGATTTATTTTCATAAATGGTTATACATGCCAATAAAGTCTCATGTCTGCAGTAACAATGTCTGCAAAAATACTCTATAGAGAAACAAGACAATCAGATTTCCATTCAAAATGTTTGTCTTGAGGCAAATATTTATCACCTGCCCTACAGTTTAATGAGAACAAATACACTAATATGAATTGAAGCATTAATGGATCGTTTAGCATGCTTTCTCAAGCATTACACACTGTAATAGGATTGAAATAAAAATACTAAATAAAACACAATATGAATTGTTAACTCAAAAATTAATAAGCAAAAAGCAAAACAACTTAGTTGTAAATAAGCAAGATAGACAATGTAATGGAAAATAAATGACACATGGAGAGTTCATTAGTAATATACATACTGTATAATATTGAATGCGTATCCTTATTTGAAGAAGTTATCCTAGTGTATCCAGAGCACAACAGGCATACTTCGTACTATATGTATGTTAGGGGTTATTAAAAGTCTGGATTCACAACCAGCAAAATTTATCACCAGAGAGTCAGAAATAATGATACACGTACATTTAAATTGCACTGGGGAAACAACATTAAGGCATCTTTAGTACAGTGTGAGTATATTTTAACTTGTAACTATTAAAAAAATTCAGGGTCCATATATGCTATAATTATAAAGCAAACTTTGAGTATACATGCAAACGTCTCACAGCCATATAGTGACCTTTGAATCATTCATAAAAAATCAAGCATAAAAAAAAAAATCATGAACCAGTGAGAAACAGGTGCAGATGATGACCGATGATCAGGCTGGTGATTAGTGTACTGATGATGCTGAATGCTGTGTGGTTGGAAAATATGAGGGGAAATGAGACTGCTGCTGAGATAGTTTTAATTGTATTTTTACAATTAAATTGTTAACAATTAAACAATTTTTTTTGCAGCTTTTCTTTAATCTCATTAACATAATTTAATTTCCATCAGAGCGCAGAGTCAGCCAGGATACATCATACCTGGAGCGGATAGAGTTAAGGACCCTTGCACAAGGGCTTAACAGTGGTATTTTGGCATTCAGATTGAACCCCCGACCTTCCAATCATGTTTTAGCCATCCCTGCCAAAAGGCAAAAGGAGGGGTACAATAGGGTGGCAATCCATTGCAGGGCACACAAATCCTCACTCACATGCTCATTCACACATTGGGAATGCCAATCGGCCTAATCTGCATGTATTGGGACTGTGGGAAGAAACCAGAGTAACTGAAGGAAACTCACCAAGCATTAGGAGAACATGCAAACAGGCCCGAGGCAGGAATCAAACCCCGGAACCTGGAGGTGCAGGGTGACCTCGTAAGCCACTGAGCCACTGTGCTGTCTCCGCTATCAAAGAAAATAAAAAAAAAACATATCTAAAACTTGACTTAATAGGAAGCATAGTCAACAAGCACCTACAGAGTTAAAATTTTAACTCTGGTATTTGTGGTTTTCTCTGGGTTCTTCAGTTTCCTCCATAAGTCCAAACACATGCATTGTAGGCTGATTGATGTTTCCAAAACATTACCACTTTGAATGGATTTATTTATAACCATAAAATAATTTTCAATGATTAGGCATTAAACGGCAAATGTTACCACCATTAAATCACGTTAGTTGCTCATACTGTATGAACCTTTTATAGATTTTTTTGTAACCTGACCACTGACGAGAAGATGTGGATATGGCACAGAAGCCAGACACAGACTGGTTACAAGCTACAGCAAACCGGCTGTATAGGCTGAAGCATATTCTGACATGTGGACTGTTTTGATTCACAACCAGCCCGTCGCTGGAGGAGGTCAGTGTGAGAGAGTGAGGGCTTGTGAATGCTACTGAATACCAATTCATGTTGAATGGCATGTTTACAATGTCGCTCTCATTCTTACCTATATGCACCAGAGCAGGCCAAGCACTTTCATTATTCACAGTTAGACTGTTAAACAGAGGGTGGAAGGTGAAACTAAAATATTACACAAATGAGAATTTGGAGACTGGATTTGGCTGCAAGAGGAACCGACCACATGGCATCATTAGCAGTCTGATGATAGAAATGATTGATCCTAAGGGGTTCATTCACCATTTCTCCAGGAAGCATTAGGTTAATGAGTTGTGCCAACAGAGCAACAAAATCAGACATCTTGTCATTAATAACTAGTTTAATTATTCAATAGAAGTAAAGGGGAAACATTAGGTAGCAATAATACACACCATATAATTTATAATATATGATATGAAGGATTGAACATCCTTATAAATGCTCCTACTGAATACAGATCTTAAAAATGCAATATTAAATAACATTTGGATAAATAAATGATATAATTATTAATAATAATGAGAAATAAAAAAAATGAATAGAAGGTGCAAAATTTATAGTTATAGGGAAATGCACACACGTATGGAAAAAAATAAATAAAATAAATAAATAAACAAAACACAACCCTACTTTAGAAATTTTGTGCATGTGTATATTTGTTGCTGTTTATCCTCCACCTCATTAACAGTATGCAATTGCTTTGGTGGAAATGGAATGAGTTCACAGTTCATAGTTAATATACTGTAGTTATGTAGCTAAATCTCCTGTTCAAACTGCCAACATTTTAGCTGGCAAAATACATTCATGGCCAGAGTGACTTACATTTTTTAGATCTCATTATTCAGTTGAGGGCCTTGCTCAGGGGCCCAACAGGGGAAACTTTATGGTGGTGAGGTTTTGAACCTGGAACCTTCTTGACCATAGTCCAATGCCTTCACCCCCAATCTTAGCTGGAAAAATGCAGCATAGGCTAGCTAGCGAAGCCATTTTGCTTCCAATACCTACAGCTGTCCACTGCAAGTTGAAGCAAGCTTGGTACTTCTATCCGAGGCAATTTCTTTTTATTATTATCATTAAATATTTTTTACGATATTGAGTAGATATTTGTATTCAGTGCTTTGCATATGTTTCTGCTGGTTGTAGGATGGGGAGTGTCTCTTTCCTTTTAAATTGATTAATATTTCAGGTCCCGTCCAATTCATCATGCTGCTTCCTGCAATTGGTTAGATGCTCACGTGCTCTTCCCTTGTTCTCACCAACAATTGGTTGAACAGGAGACCCGGAGGCCTACTTAAGCCCTTCTGACTACAGTGTTGCAGACCGTGTCTTTGTTTGTTTTGATTGATGTGAAAGTGAGTTCTGATCTCCCACTTTGATGTTGCTTGTTATCTTGAGAGATGTTCCCATGTATGACCACTGGCTTGTTTTGACCTTGTTTTGGATTTGCTCTTCTTTGGTTTTGTTTGTCCGGTTCATAAATACTTTTTGTATATATTTGTATATATTTTGTATATAGTGGTGAATGTGCAATGTACAGACAGCAGCAGGACGGGGTTTAGTAGGAAGTCTGCGCCATTTCTCTTGGTTTTGGTTAGTAAGGGAATAAGTGTAGAGTGCTGTATTTTTGTTTCTTTTCTTTTGGTGTATTCTTTAGGTATTTCAGTTCTAGAGAGAATTTTATTATTTTGGCCTTGTCGGCTTCTGAAGCTCACAGCCACCTTTTGGGGATTTCCAAGTTCACTTTGTAAATAAACACTAAGCAAAAGCACTATTGTTCTCACTCCCTTTTTTATTTGTTTTCACCTTTTTCTCTTCTTTTCTTTCCTGTTACGGCCCGACCTAGACTGGGGCGTAATATGTTGTTTAAATTAAACTTGTTAAAGCAATGCAAGTGTATAGCTAGAGGCATACACATAACAAAAATAAATATTTCTGTCCAAAATAGTTGGATCATAATGTTTCCAGTGGGATGTTTGTTCCTCACAAGTCTTAAAACATGACCTGTACAGCTACTCACAGATCTCACATCTAGAAAGTCCTTAAAGTTGGCAGCTTCATATATCAATAAACTGCACTTACATGTACTGTAGCCTGAAGTCAGTTCCCGGATAAAGAATGCTATATAAAACACAGGAGATAAAGACAGAGAGGTAAGGCTTTTTTGCCCGGCTGTCAATAAAGTGTTGCATCTAATGTGGAGCTGTCATCTTCTAGGAAATAGAAAACTCTTAGCGCAGGGATGGCCAGTGTTATCTTCAATGGGCAGGTACAGTATAGATGCAGGTTTTCATTCCAACCAAGCAAGAATCACATCTGATTCCAAACATTTAATGGTTTGGCCTTCAATCGACTCTCAGGTGTTGCTGCCTTGGTTGGAATGAGAAACTGCAGCAACACTGGGTTTTTATGGATACGATTTTATGGCAATTTCCTGACGTATTTAAAGATCAAGTAAAAGTAGCATAAATTTTATTGGGATGGCAATGTTACGGTAGTTACAAGGACAATCAAATAATTTTAACTGTAATTCTTCACTGTCGCATATTTAGTAAGTTAGATTAATTCTGTTTTGAACTTTGCATCAGTTTGGAAACAGAACAGTAGTGCTTTTAGATGAGCAGAGTTATACACTGATCATCCACGACACATGTGAAGTGAATAGAATTGTTTATCTTGCAACAGTGGCACCAGCCAAAGAGTGGGAGATGGATGGATAGATAGTTACATATGTAGATACATACATTGTATGCATCTACTGTATATTTCCTTCATTCTACATCCATCCATCCATCCATCCATCCACCCAGGCAGCAAGTAAACAGTCAGTTCTTGAAGTTGGTTTAGGAGAAATGGACAAACATAAGGACCTGAGTGACTTTAACAAGAGTTAAATTATTTTGTCTAGAAGATGGGAAGAAATGGGGAGTGTCCAGTATACAGTGGTTAGTATATGCAGTATCCAAGGAAGGATAACTTGCAACAGGGTCATAGACACCCAAGGTTCAGTGATGCTGGATGCTGGTTAGCAGCAAAGACCAGTCTGTCTGTTTCAGTTCCAGACCTATTGTAGTACGAAGTGCTAAAAAGGACAATATTGCCTATGATTGAACGGTGTCATCACAGCTTGCTGGTCAAAGTGCCACATCCCTGGACCAAAGCAGCTGCAATGGGCAGATGTGCATCGGAACATTGAGCAGTGAGAACAGGTGACCTAGTCTGATGCATCATGCTTTCTTGTACATCATTTCGATGGCTGGGTAAATGTTCCTAACTTACCTGGGGAAGAGATTGTACCAGGATGCACTTTGGGAAGAAGGCAAGCCTGCAGAGGCAATGTAATGCACTGGACAGTGTGTTGCTGGGAAACCTTGGGTCCTGGCATTCACGTGGATGTTACTTTGAATCATGTACCATCTAGTTAAACATTGATGCAGACAAAGTACACTGTGATATTTCATGACGGTGATATTTCATATGTGTAAATATCTTTGTGAATGTTTCATTCCTTTTATTGATGATTTTGTTTCAGAAATCTTTTACCGACACAACAGGTTTTAGGTAGACATTAAGCAGAATGTGTAACAACAACAACAACAACAACAACAACAACAACAACAAAACAACAAATCCAGTGAGTGGCGGTTCTGCAGGCAGAAACACCTTGCTACGAGATAAAAGAATGGCCAGACTAGTTTGAACAGACAAGAAGTTTATGGTCACTCAAAACCACTCTTCAACTGTGATGAACAGGAATACACTTGAATGCATAACACAGACTACAACAGCAAAATGCTGAACTGGTTAATGTGAGCCCAGCTGGGTGAGAAGCTCTGTCCATTTCAATATCTCCATGCAACCTGTTGAAATTACCACCTGCATAGAGTAGCACATGTCCATTCAATTAAGTTTACATCCAAACTCCTTAATTTCAGGAAAACTGGCATAGTGGCATCAACACAGCATCATTGTTGGGTTCTTTGTAAAACATGTGATAAGAACTGGTGGGTGACAAAATTTGTGTTTTCCTTGTAGTCTCCTCACATTGCTCAGGGTTACATACAAGCCTCAAGATTAATCTCCCATGAAATTGAGTAGGGTGATCCTGCTTTTGCAGAGGGTAAGTGCTATTTGTTGTTAGGTGCACAGAGTGACTGCAGAATTCTGCTGCATGCTTCAGATCCCTAAGTGCAGCAAACAAAGGAGAGAATGAGGAAATAAAGCAACAACATGGTACCGAAATGCTGTGGAAAAACAGATAATGTAAGGTAGTTACTATTAAATCAGATGATTAGGCTATTCATTAAAAAAAATGGTGGTCCATTGGTTTGGATTAGGGCTTCTCTTCCATTTAATGGTTTTCAGGACATTCCTCTAACATTCTGATAACCTTTAAACAAGAAAAAAACACCATGCAACCTTTGGCAAATATCCTTTGCCTTACAATGGAACCACAAGAGAATGGAATGATCCCAGGTCATTTCAGGGACAGGTTATAAAAAAATAACCTAACGTGAACCCATGCAAACGTTAGGGAAATGTTCTGTGTTTACTGGGCTAGTGGTTTTCATATCGTATGGTTTCTTATGCATTCTTTATTGTAAGGGAAATGTTGGAGAGGCGAATCATTAAGAAACACTGAGGATGCATTGTAGAATCAGATATAAAATAAGATTAATATTGCCTTTGTGAGTTGTGGATTGCAGTAGTTTTTTACAGACTTTAACTCATTAATCAGCTAATGATCTGGTTGTGAGACACTAATGAGTGTGTGTGTGTGTGTGTGTGTGTGTGTGTGTGTGTGTGTGTGTGCCTGCTATGTTTTACTGCAGCAACACCAAAGAAAATACCAATATGGTGAGAATAGATAAATAAATAAATAAATAGATAAATAAACAGCGTTCTGCTCTCATTCCTTCCTCAGAATCAGACAAGCATTAGCTTCTTCCAGAAAAGCCATGAAAAAATATAATCGATACTGTTTTCCTCTATGCCACAATTTTGTCTTCCAGCGGTAGACAAAATGTTTTTGAATTCACTCTAGAGGATTATGAATGTCGACAATATTATGAAATATAAACCTCCTTCTCTCTTTCTCTCTGCTCAACGCGAGATGAAGTGTAGCTTAACAATTGATACCTTGTCGCTCCAGTCCAGCTGTGCTCTATTCAGCCTATTCATCCTATTTGAGGCAGCCTCCTATTCATGAAAATGGACATGCATAGCTTATGGGCCCTACTTAAGGATGTTTTTACTGGAAGAGAAAATAGCTCTGTTGCAAACAACTTTCACATCATTACATGAAATCACACAGGACCCTTCTTCAGCTTAATCATTCTTTCATTTGCCCTTGTTTTCTCCATTACTGGGAAAATTCCTATTATACTGATACTTATGCAAGTCAGTGTGCAATGAGACTCATGGGATCTTTATTGTTAACAAGCTGGCTGCTCTAATTACTCTACCGTACCTCACACCCCTCAGTGAAACTGTGGATTAGCTGAAACATGTAAACACAGACATGGCGCCGTAATTAAAGATGAGCTATGTGTACATAAAGAGGAAGGAATTTTTGTAAGATGTAGAGAAGATCTATGCATGGGGTGCTCAGTTACAGTATGTGCAACTTTTGACCATGAATCTAAGCCTGTTTATTCTTGCAATTCCATCAATGCCAGTGACAAACTTTATTCAATGATGCACAATTGGCTGAAAATGTTCTGTAACAATTTAACTTCCCATCTTCTATTATACCAGCACCTTCTATTATACTCCATTTTTAAAGATCTGGCTCTGACATAATTGCGCCAACAAGTTTATGAAATTTTATCACAACTGTAATCATCTATTATAGACAATCTTATTAATAATAGCTATTAATAATGGCGATAAATAATGGCAATACCAGTGGTGTAAAAAATAAACTATCAACTCCTCACTATGTATGTATAACTCAGCTCTGAAAACACTTCTAAATATTTAGTCATTAGTCTGTGTAGGACTGTGTATTGATGGATGATGAGGGAATGTACACACGCCTAGTAGGTGGGAGACAAAAACAACAGTCTGGCGTTCAGGACCAAAGTCCTAATTAAGATTTATATAGGTCTCAATAGAACTTGGTGCATTTTGGGTTAATAAATCTCTAAGGAGTTCCACCCTCTGTTTCAGTTTCTAAACCTACATTTTCTCTTTGTCCTTCTCTCTGATGATCTTTTCTTCATGATGATAAAGGATAATTTATATGCTAAGTGAGTCAAAATGATTATACTGCATTATTATATCACCGAGACCTTGCTTGGAGCTGTGTGTGTTTGGTTGGATGCACAGTGACAATGGCAAAGCTGCAGAGTTGATGCTGAGTTGCATACTTTAACCACAATCATGACCTCAGAGCGCTGGTCGAAGCACTGGCAGAAAGAGACGCCTTTCTTATCTAAGGCCTTTTAGCAGTGTTTTACTGGATTTTCAACATAGGCTCATCAAATAATTTTTCCACTGATCATTCCTGTTCAGCTGGGCAGATTTTACCCGGACATTTACTTTATGTAGTAACTGATTCTACAAATTAGCTGGTTCTCATATAATGGATCCATATCCAATGCAACAACACACAACTGAAAACCACCCGAGTATCCACTCATACATAAAATCTTTAGGATTGACAATGCAAGGACACAAGTGCAAGTAAAAGGCAGGCTTTATTATAAGAGCTTTATTGACAAAACAAGTCAATCATGGGTGTCATAAATTGGAGTCCGGTCACGTGCAGAGGTCAGGTGATCAGCAAATGGTTTACGTTGTTTCGTTTCATTGTGTACTGAACTGTATATGGTTGAAATGACAATAAAAGCCTACTTGACTTGTTGGTTGAAATGGAATATCTAAGGTTAAATTAAAATGTAGTCAAAGTTTAAAGCAGGGTTCATACACAAGAAAGCAATAACATTTATGAGCGTTTTTTTTTTTTTAGACCAGAGATGACTCACAAGAATATACTATGCAGGAAGCTGCAGGTGTCAAGCTTCATTTATATTCCTGTGGAGACTGGGCTCAGGTGTGTCTTGTTAGTACTTCAGTGATCTGGAGTGGAGTGTGCCAGGGTATTGCAGTTCTTTCAGTTCTGTTCTGTCGTGTCTCAGTCTCAATTCTACCGCAGGTGATGTGACGGTTGTCCCTCACATGAGAGAATTAAGTATAAAATTAATTTCTAAAAGCCACAGTCAACCATGGATAGAGAAAAGAGAGAAAAACTGGCAGTTCTCTCTGGAAAGGCGGAATGGCGTTAGGTAGGCCAATGAGTCAGAGTGAAACTACTCAATCTTGGGAGTCTGTGTATGCAGAAGAGGGCAGTTAGTGCTTTCCTCCCAGTATAGTCTGTATAGCTGGTCTGAGATGTAGAATGACTAGCAATTTGAAAAACTATGCAAAGTGGCATCATATCAAACAAATTTATATATGCCTACTATTTGTATATGAAAATATGAAAAGAGATTTAAAAAATGTTAAGTGACATGTGGGCATTTTGCATCAAGGTAACTGACAAAAAAAGAAAACTAAAAATAATTAAACATAAATAAATAGTGGTGAATGACATCTGGCAGAGATTATAATATAGTACGTGACATTATACTATGACGACATGTGCAAAGCATTACCAATCAAATGAGTAAACATACACACACACACACACACACACACAGCATACATATATATATATATAGATATTTTTACCATTTATGTTATTTAACAGGCGGCACGGTGGTTTAGTGGTTAGCACTGTCGCCTTGCATCGCCAGGGTCCGCGTTCGATCCCCGGCCAGGCTCGATTACCGCCTCTGTGCGCATGGAGTTTGCATGTTCTCCCCGTGCTTGGTGGGTTTCCTCCCACAGTCCAAAGACATGTAAGTTAGGTTAATTGGTGTTCTCAAATTGTCCGTAGTGTGTGAATGAGTGAGTGTATGTATGTGTGTGTGCCTTGCGATGGATTGGCACCCTGTCCAGGGTGTACCCTGCCATGTGCCCTAAGTCTCCAGGGATAGGCTCCAGGCCCCCCGTGACCCTGAATACAGGATTAAGCGGTATAGATGATGAGTGAGTGTTATTTAACATTTATGTCATTTTTAACAAACTATCCTTTCCTTGTTGTTGAGTGGTACTGTAACATGTCAAATTTTAGTGCTTTAATATTATAATATTTTTACCTTATCTGTAGTGTATATTTTTGCATTTAGGATACAGCATTTGAGGCACATAACGAAGCCTAAGAAGCAGATTATGCAATTATTTTGTAAAGGTATACTAAAGGTATGGAAGATAATAAACAATACAGTTTTGAAACCTAACACAATGAAAATCTAACATTCATTTCAAGTTAATCAAATATATGTAACAATTTTAACAATAGAAACAGGCACAAAGCAGCTTCACCAAAATATATCAATTCTGCTTATACATTAAAAAAAAAACAACAACATGAAATAGCTTGGTGCTATAACTTCTTTTTTATTTAATAATAGTGATATACACACTTCTGCATTCAGTTATAGGCCCTCACACCAGGACAATATGGACATTATTAATACTTAAATATAAAATGTAATTAATATAGAAAAAAAAACTTACTGAACTAAGTGCATGTCAATTTATGCATATAAAATAACACAGCTGGTCCTGCAGGCTGCTGAAAGATAATAGACTACACGGTCTGCCAGCTGCTGTATATATAAAAGAGTTCATGCTCCTCCCTTTGGCAAGGTTCAGTCAGTGACACATTGTTCATCAAGGCTATTAGGACTCTCTCCCCACAGCTGAGAAGCACATAAAATTGGACACTGCTGATGTGTTCCCTCATTACCAGGCAGGTTCTGACAGTACACCTGACATTTAATAGATTGCAACGACCTGACAGGAGAGAGTACATCTCATCTTATTCTCTATACTGCGTATCCTGTGCAGGGTTTTGGAGGTGCCTATCCCAGGGCATTTGATGGACACTGTGACATATCCATAGCAGGGTGCATACACCATACATACTATGGTTCATTTGAAAATGCTGAATCTGGTGTGCCCAGAGGAAATTCACCAAGCACAGGGAGACCATGTAACTCCACACGCAGAGACCCAAGGTGAGATCTGAACCTTCAAATCTGGAAGTGCAAAGCCATAGTACTAACCAAAATGCCACCGTGCTGACTAAAATACATATGATTATAGCATAAACAGAAATCAGCAAACTATTGCTTCATGTCCAACTCTTGATCTGACTGATCCACTAAAAAGCTGTACAGAAATCCTGGTGTAGAATGAGGAAATCAGAAAACCTGGGACAAGCAAAAACTCCCTGAGCAAACTTTTAAAGGAAACAAACCTCTAGGGGTTGAGGCTAAATAGTGTGATTATGAACCATTAGTCTCATAAACTTGTATACCATAAAGCCAAACTGTATTAAGTGTCTTGAAAATGTGGGGTGAGTAGGAAACCTGTGATAAACACCAGAAAATGTATATATTATTCTTCTTCTTATTATTATAGCACCAGTTCTTATGAACATATCCTGCAGCACTCAAGAGAGATTCTTCATCACTAGGTTTAAGTATCCTATTAAAAGAGCAGTGTAAAGCTGTTTTACTTTGATTACAATGACAGTTTTGCAAATCAGCTGCTTTTTGGACATTTTGTTTGTTTCCGCATTGTCTAGTGAGAAGATGCTAATAATGGTCTGCCATTCTGTCACATGCCATTTAAATATTTATTTATTTATTTATTTGGACTTTACTTTTTTTGGGCTAAATGCACTCCAAAATTGGGGTTGGTAGCAGGAAGGCCCCAGGTGCAGCAGGGGTCCACTACATTCCAGAAACAGCTACTGCTGACACTGACACTAATCAGCCAGCTGTAGGCTAAAGGACCTCCTTGTAACTTCTCCCTAGACCCAAACACCTTCTGCTTTTGATCCATGGCAAACTGTGCAGTGCAACTGCAGGTGTCTAAAGCTATGCTTATCATCAGCACACTTTAGCTGGTTTGGCAAATGTAGGACAATAACACCACCTTGGGCTCTCTTACTGCCAACAGAATTTTATTTAACATGTCCTTCTCTGCCAAAAACACCTGTTATCAAACTTCATTTACTCATTTGTGGAAATGTTTTTATGTTTTGTGTCAAGAAGTTGGGTGCGAGGCATAAACACAGAGGTCCAGGTGTTCAAGGAAATTATGTTTTTATTAACAAAAAGCCAGGGACATCAAATAAACAAATATACTTTATAAGAAAACGAAACCAAAACACGTATAACGACCACGGGAAACACGAACTAAACTTACAGACATTTAGTAGGAATTAACGTAACAGATGCTAGACAAGTAACTAAACTGAAAACACTCTATTTATAATGAAACTAATGATTAACTCGGTTCAGGTGAGCGCCCACGTCACCTGACCGAGTTGCAACCTGGGAACTGAAGTGAAACGAAACAAAACTACAAAACAAGTCTCTGGGCGCTTAGGCGCCCTCTAGGGGTTATCCCTGACAGGGTGTTTAAGTCAAACCAGGACTTTTGATTGAGCAGAATAAAAGAAGACGGTTATGAGAATAAAAACTAGCTTTATTTCTCAATATAATTCCCTTGTTACTCTAATGCACTTATACCCTTGTTTGCACTTATCACTATTGCTTGGATACCATCAAGCTGGAATGTTTTCTGCCAGTACAGCAGAACCTTAATCTGACTGCTCTCTCTCACATCTGAAACAATGGACTCCCAGGAACTCCTTTGATGGCAGATACAGTACATGTGGAAATGGCCTTATGTGAGGTCAAAACTATACAAGAGATGTGGCAATAACTTCCAGCCGATTTTCTGTAATGTGCAACTGAGGTTTGTAAATGATTGTGTGTACAGTTCCCACAGACAGGGGGAACTGATTGACATCTCTTCTTAAAGTTGGTAGGCAAGGATCAGACATTCCACTTTCCGAATGTGAATGACTGCACTGAGCTCAGAACCACCAGTCAGGATCAGCCAGAATCATCATTCATAGATACTGTATATGAATCCTTTCAAAGATTTGCATTAATCCAATGTTTCACTATGGCTAAGAATCTCATTTGTCACCATATTGTGCTTGAAGTTATGGCTTCATTATTGAGAAATTTCATCACATGTCCTTGATTGACTTGAATGGCCTTAGTAGTTTCACTAAAATTACTGAATACTTCATAGTAGTTGATTTTCTCCAGTACTTTAGATATTATTTATAAAATAAATGTTTCTTGTTTCAGCATTTGCTTTGTACCATCTACAAGACCTTATCTGTAGCACTTGAATTAATATTTTACCCTCCTTTTGTACATAAAAAGATTACATAAAAGACATACTGCCCTACACACAGGGTCAATGCTTGAGATGGTGTGTAGCATCTGACTGCGATGACTCACTGGCGGATATGATGGTTTGCACAATGTGCAGTCATCTATAATAAATTTAATTGTCATTGCTTTTCACAGCCTGTCCATAGTACAGGCCCCTGTTGCCATAGGGACATCTGCACTGGTTGTTTCTAACACTAGCATCTGTTTTATTGGCAGCCAACATAATTCAGCTGTTTTTCTGTATGATGTGTGTAATCCATTAGTTTACCTAGTAAATTGACATTTTGCCCTTTGTAACTAAGGCCAAGAGTTGTAAAGGGCAAGAAGTTAAGCTGAATTATTTTTTGCAAGGGAGCAGACAATTGCAATAATCTCTAAAGATAAAAAGCCTTTGGATAGTTTCTGTCACTCTTTTGGATGAAATGATTTGAAATACCAAGTCTAAAGACTTAGTAAAGATGGAAAGATGGACAATAAGTAAAACATTTATATATAGAAAACTACACTAATATTCCCTGATTGGACGTATGATCTTAGCTAAATGAATCCTGCAAATATCAGTGCAAATAACAGTTACTGAATCAAGCACCCTTTAGCATTAGGCTGGTGTAAAATGCAGGTCCTGAAACAGGACAACATGATTGCATTGCATTGTGATAGCAGGACAATAAATGTATTGCAGGGAGTGCTGTTATCTTCGAACAGAGATGAGAAGCAAAACGACTCAGCTTTCAAGTTGACTTCTGCAGACAGATGCATTAAATAGCTAATGACATCTGTAGCCCTATCCTCAGTCCCAACAGACATCCATCATTAATGCCATGTTACATTATGCACAGAATTAATTAATGGAGACACCATCAGGCCTGATTTATGAAAAAAACTCAGTCTAGGCTTTGCCGTTTGTTAGTTCGCATTCCATCTGTTCTTTCTCCTTGACAGACAGCCTCAGTCGTGCAGTTCATATTTTCACTGTTGCCAACACTGCTGGTCCAGCTCATCAGTCAGTCATTCATTCATCTCCAGTAACCACTTCACACCCATCCATCTACTGGCATTTTTTCAGTAACCAGAGATCAGCGCCACTCTGAGGACCTCGGATATGTGGCATTAAATGTTTTTCATCTGGAATATGGAACCTGACCTGAGAATTTAAGAATAATAAAAATGCCATAATATTTACATTATTTCATTATATTCATATATGGTGCATCTTTACAATAAGTTGTAGTTAAAGCAGAATTATTTGCTTCCATCCTTGCTGTAGGTGTTTAGACACCACCACTACTAAACAGACAAATATAACATTGTGTGCTGGTCTGAGAAGCCACCTTTAAGACACTTTCTACTGTAGCATCTGGAGTTTCAATGCAAATCTTTTAACTCGCTGAAAAACATAATCTTGGCCATTTCCAGAGTCCAGACATACATTTCTCACGCTTGTCATGACATACACTGCCTCTTAATTTCATTGTAGTTATGATATACATACGCAGGAGTTGGTGAATAATAAAGTCTGCCAGGCTTCTGAAATATGTTATAAAAACAATATATTTACTGTACATCCTTATATGTTCTTTCATTGGAAAATCTATACTGACACAATGAGAAAACACCTAAATTAATTTACTTCGATGGCCTGCTCCCGTAATCTACCACATATCTGCTCAATATCTACCTTGGAAAAAAATGACACTCAATTTGTCAGAAACTCGAGGGAAGTAAATGCCAGTTATGCAGCAGGTATTCATAAGCACTTTTGAATGTAGTGGTGGGAATCAGCCTCCCTGAATAAACTCTGATTAATGTAACTTACTCCCTCTGCTACTTCAATTCAAACCTGAACTGGAGGGTGAAAATGGAGTTCAGTAATGAATAAGGAAGCCGTACTGGCTAGAGATAAAAGAAATAGCTGAAGGACTTGAATACTGATTTTTACCTTTAGACAAAATGTCTCGGGGGTAACTTATAATATCCTAATAATGTCAGAGGGGCATTGTCATGTGTAATAGGAAAAGAAGAAAAAAACAACTCAGTGATTACATCAGTATAACTGAATAAGTTTAACTGCTTTTTTAAAGCTGTAGTGAGAATTTTGGGAGTCTTAGGGTTGGGGTTTGGAGGCTTGTTTAGTACAAAAATACTACAAGAAAGTCATGGAAGATACCAGATGTGACAGTCACTGTGTGAAGGTTGAGTGGATGGTTAATATGCGTTGAAAGGGTAATCAAGAATTCAAAGCTTGGGGAATGAAATGTCCTTGAAGATGAAAATACCTGCTGCAATTACTGACATCTTCTTGTGTTACGAGAATAAACTTAATTGTGCTCATCACTCCACCTAGTTACCAAGTAAAGGTTCAAACCTTTTATGGGCTCTTCTATGAATTGCTATTCGATTCCACCACCAGCGCAGTTCAAAGTTATTATGAAGTCCATGAACCTCTTCAGAAAGTAAACTGACAACCAACCTTTCCAAGGGATGGTTTGGGTCACAATCTCAGTTTATATGTGCTTGTCAAACGGAGTGTGAGATTCTAAATCTAACTGTATTTAGTTTTGTTAATATTCAGGAATTTTTCACACGACACCAATAAACTCCCAATGTATTTCTGCACACTAGGCCATGATCAGGTTGATATTTTGGCCAGAGATGTAGAGTTTATTCCAGACAAAAGGGGCTTTGCAACTGGCCTTTTCAAGACTAGATATACATATACTGTACATACATACCATACAGTATGATATAATTATAGTATAGTAAATTCATTGTACAAGATGCTATAAGACATTTAAATACTTATAGCGTGGAAATACAAGGATGGCCAAGTGTGTGTGCAGAGTAGTATTAGTGTGTAGCTGCATTGAAAATGAATGCAGGCTGCTGTGACTTGTTACTCTACTTGACTTGAAGATTTATTTTTTTAAATAAATGGTGAAGTGATCATGCAAAATATTTTTAAGGGCGAATTTACAGTAATTTTAGAGTGTATAAGTGATTTGATAGTGATATGTTTAATGTCTATATTACAGGCAATAAATTAATGTATTTAGAATGAGCTCTTAGTATTGAGAAAACCCATGGTGCTATAATGGCATAGAAGGGGGGTTATTTGTAACACATTAGGCTGTAGATATGGTGATGACTACAGGTACAGTCTTAACTGTGCTGGGTTTTGGACAATGTATAGTAAGTTATAATTTTAATTGATAAGCATGCATCAAACTTATCTTACCAAAACATTTATTTTCCACAATTGTTGATATTTCAGTATTGTATATGCTTTGTTTATGTTTGATTTAAAGTGACAGTTGGTATGAAGGTGCCATTAATTAAATGGTTAAATCAAGTGAAATTAAACTTAAAAAGGAAATGAAAGAGTAAAATTGAAACTAACTCAAACATATTTTCATATATATGGGAATTTAGGTTAATCATAAATGGCTATAATAATAAAAATAATACCTAAAAATAATGACCATAAAATTTAACAACATCAAGGTGCCATTTCATTCAAATTCTCGCTCCTAAGCAGTGCTTTCCTGTCTCACAGAGTGAAAATGGAAAAAGGTTTTACTTGTATTTGAGCATGTGATCTATCTGAGGTGTCTGATTATTATTATTATTATTCCATTTGATGATTACTGATTATGCCCCAATTAATGATAATCCTCATTTAAGGAAAGTTGCAATTGCTGATTTAATGTAACTCTTCAAAAATCTGATTTAATTCTCAATTATCCTTTTATTTCTATGATTTAAATTACATAGACTTGTCCATGTGTTTTTAGTTGCACAACACAGTCAAATCTCTCATGTCTGACAGAATGTCTACATAAGTTGCTTTAAACTAGTAAAGTGATTAAGCGACATATACTGTAATAGGCCAAGTTCTGTGGAATATTACAATTAAATTTGAAGGTAACAACTTGAACACATGACAAAAACCTGTGAGCCAGTACAACATCAACATCAGACCCCTCAGATAGATCACATGCTCAAATACAAGTAAAACCTTTTTCCATTTTCACTCTGTGAGACAGGAAAGAAATTACATTGTCAGCACTGCTTAGGAGCGAGAATTTGAATGAAATGGCACCTTGATGTTGTTAAATTGAAAACTTTGACAGGTTGACAGATGGTCTCCTGTCAAACCCTATATACACCTATTGGACAAACAATCAGATCATAAACAATTTCTTAGTTACCCGTCTCCTGAAAACGTAAGATTTCAGACTTGGCAAGTGAAGCACCAAGAAGATGATGTGAATGGACATATACTACTTGTACATTGTTCAGATGAATGGTACAATGTCTGGTGTAAATGACAGCATGGTCCAAACAGAAACTTCCTAGACTAGACTAGTCAGACTATTTAATTACATACACTGATGAACTGAATTCCACTGAATTTAATGAAATGGGATATATTCATTTGATATATTCTGGGCACCAATTGCCTTACAGCTCCAGAGTTGGAAACAGAGTTTGAGTCCATTAAGTGATTTGTATGTTCTCCCCATGCCTGCAGGGGTTTCCTGTGGGTTTTGTCCCATGTCCAAAAAGCATGCCAGCAGATGGACTAGCTACTCCAAATTGCCCCTGATGTGAATGAATGTAAATGCAGAATGAGATAATACCTACAGTACAAACTGTAATGATGCAAATATACAAATAAATCAAAATAAAAACGAGCTGGTAATTCCCTGCAAAAGATTTGCATACCTTAAAGTTTGTATACCTACTCTACACCCAATGGTCTCAGGACAGAGTCTTTATCCACTGTGACCCTGACCAGGATAAGGTGTTTACTGAAAGTTATTGTGAGAGTGAAAACAAATGAAAAGTATTATGGATATACAGTACAATGCATTTAAATGTACCAAACTAGGAACTGTGAGAAATGTTGCAATAAATTAAATATATTCAAACTGTCAAAAGTATATGCAAACCTTTATGCTTTGTGATTTGTTGACTTGGACAGGAAAATGTGGATGCATTTCAAGGCAAACCTTAAGAATAGAGAATACACAATAGTTTGGATTGAAAGGGAGTCATTCAGCACAGACAGAGAAGCAAAAGTTTCCTCCTAAACTGCAATGGCAAATTGAAAACTTGCCTGGATTCACGAGAAAACTGCCTTTAAAATGTAAATGTCACCATGTTTGAGGTGGAGGTGAGCAAAACAAAACTATTTTCCTTACACTTCCCTGGTAAATTACTTATTTTTTATTTTCAAAAAGAGAGCTTCTTTGAGTCCAGATTTTATATATTTGTAGATTGTGATATCTGCACTGACCAAATGTACCTGGAAGGTAAAATATTTAAAATAGTAACCCTATTCAAAGACATAAATCATATTTAAGATGATGACTCTTCAAACTGGAGGAGGAACAGTGATGAATGAAATTGAAAAAATTACAGGCTATGGCACTAAAAAAATTGCCCCATTAATGAACTTTGGTCTTGAGAATGAATTGTAGCCAGTCTGGAATGGACACCTGCAGCGCTTTGATATAAGATGTAATTGATTACTTTGTGTGTGAGTAAAAGGTTTTTTTATGTACACACACACACACACATACACACACACACACACACACACACACACACACACACACACACACACACACACACACACACATATATATATATATATATATATTGGCACCCATGGTTAAGATGTGTTAAAAGCCTTAAAATAAATTCAGTTTTTATTGCAGAAGCATATTGTCACCCTGAAAATTGTAGAAAAATATTACGTGAATATGAAGTGAATTTTAAGGGGAAATAAAAATCCCTATTTTTCATAAAATAACCTCTTCCACAATTATTGGCACCCCTAACAATTCCTAGAAAATAAATGTAATTGAAATATTTCTGTCATTTCTGCAGTAGTTTACAAACTTGATCAGAGTATCTAGGAACATTTAATTAATAATTTATCACTTCCTGCTTCCCTGGGGTATAAATATGATGTGAAACATGAGGCCATTTCTCTTATCCACTCTTCAACATGAGAAAGACAAAGGAACACACCATTCATGTAAGGCAGATGTGTGTCGACCTTCACAAGTCAGGCAATGGGTACAAGAAAATAGCCACCCGCTTGCACCTGCCCATATCTACTGTGAGAGGAGTCATTAAGAAGTTAAAAAAAATGGAACAGTAGTAAACAAGCCTGGACGAGGACGCAAGTTTATTTTGCCTCCACACACAGTGAGGAGGATGGTGAGAGAAATAAAAAATTCTCCAAAGCTCACTGTTAAAGAACCGCAACAAATGATAGTATCTTGGGGTCACAAAGTCTCCAAAACAACCATCAGACACTATCTACAGTACATGCCAACAAGCTCTTTGGGAGGCATGCAAGGAAAAAACCTTTTCTCAGTCACAATCATAAACGCAAACGTTTGGAGTTTGTTAAGCGGTACTGAGGCTTCAACTGGGACCGTGTTCTTTGGTCAGATGAGACCAAGATAGAGCTTTTTGGCAACAAACACTCTAAATGGAACACAAAAGATGAGTATGCAGAAAAGCACCTCATGCCCACTGTAAAGTATGGGGGAGGATCGGTGATGCTGTGGGGCTGTTTCTCTTCCAGAAGCCCTGGGAACCTTGTTAGGGTGCATGGCATCATGAATGCTTTGAAATACCAGGACATTTTAAAGCAAAATCTGGTGGCTTCTGCCCGAAAGCTGAAGATGGGTCGTCACTGGGTCTTTCAGCAAGATAATGAAGCAGAGTGAAGCATGGGGGTGGATCAGTGATGGTTTGGGCTGTAATATCATGACATTCCCTAGGACCAATACTTGTGCTAAATAGGAGTCACTGACAAGGACTACCGAACCATTCTGGAGGACCATGTGTACCTAGCGGTTCAAACATTGTATCCTGAAGGCGGTGCTGTGTATCAGGGTGATAATGCATCAATACACACAGCAAGACTGGCCTGAACATCTCCCATGGCCTGGTCACCAGATCTAAATATTATTGAGCCACTTTGGGGTGTTTTGAAGGAGCGAGTCAGGAAACGTTTTCCTCCACCAGCATCACGTAGTGACCTGGCCACTATTCAGAAGAATGGCACAAAATCCCTCTGGCCACTGTGCAGGACTTGTATCTGTCATTCCCAAGATGAATTGATGCTGTATTGGCCACAAAAAGAGGCCCTACACCATACTAATGAGTTATTGTGGTCTAAAACCAGGCGTTTCAGTTTCATTGTATATATTTTAATAATCCTGTTATGGTCTTTATTAGTGCCAGTTTCATCATGGTGTTTTGCAAATGCACTTAATAAATGTTCTTGCAAGAACTATTCCATAATAGTAAATAAAGGACACTATAACAGTTGACCTTAAAATGACAACTGACTGTTTTACTGTAATTACCTAATGGCATATGTTTATTTCATAATTTTGAAAAAAAAAGAAGAAAAAAAATCCCGCATTATTATAGAATGTTGAAAACAAATCCAAACTTGTGACCAGACTTGAGTTCTACTGTATATTCAGAATGTTCACTGGGGTTATTATTATTTTTTTTGGGGGAAACTGAATTGAAATGACAACAACAATGTTTCACTTTAAAAGAAAGAAATAAGAGAAGAGCAATATTTAAGAATAGAGATTAGGTCAGGGGCAGGCAAAGGAGTTCAATTTTACAAAGTACAGAAACAGAAGCTCTTATAAGAGAGCAGGTTAGAGCACTAATAAAGTGGGTTAATAAGAGGTCAGAATGATGTGGTTCTGAGTTAACAGATGATCAGAGGACAGGAGGGAATTGCTGATAAATTGAACTGATTGTCATTTAAAAAGATCTGGAGCTTCACAACAGGAGAGCTAGGGCTGGCTGTGATAAGTGGATTAAGAATGTTTATAATTAAAAAACATGATTTTTGGCTTATGCAACTAATAATGGAGGAATCATGTGATGGGCGCCCAGGGTTAAGGGCATTTAACCTATACTTGTTTAATTAAATCAGATAGGCCAGGATTTATTTGCCTACAGCTTTCATGGCTATAGATCAAGGGTTAACCATGGAGTTGTGCATTTGGATGGGAAAAGAGGAACGAAAGGAGCAAAACAATCGTGTGTTATAGATAAGGTGATTACAGTAGGAAATAAGATATTTAATAGTTGCAGAAGGAAAGTATGTAATTGGATTTGGGAAAAACGACAGGAGAAAGGCTTTTCTCTATGGACAGGAGAAAAGCTGAAGTAATGCTCACTGAGGAGATCTTAGCTACTAATTTAACATTTAGTGACAGAAAGCAAATAGGCCATTCAAATTGAATGATCCATGCCGGCAACACAGAAGGTCAATGACAATTAAAAATATATATGTGCTTATATTAAAGCCTTGTGTGTTAAAGGGGAGGCTTCAGACATCAAACTGTGTATTTGCGTTTTCAGATATGTCAGGTTGAATGAAAGTCCATTACTTTTATAAAGGGTAAATTCTACCACTACCAAAATATGGGAATGACATTATACACACACAAAAAAGCATATTATTATTTGGTCATAGAAACAACTAAAAAAACATGTGATTGTATGTAACTGTGCTATTTCTTTGTCTATACATCTATTGATGTCTAAATTAACTAAAATTCAGTTGATCATATTTATCATACTCCGTGCTGAAAAAATAAATAAAGATGTCAGTCTATACTGCACAATCCTGAGCCCTATACTTTATAAAGTGCTCTGAGCTTTAATTAATGGGGTGCTATTGCTCGTGTTTATAGAACACACTATGGATTGCTGGGCACATCCCATTTTTTTTGACTTCCATGTTAAAAACTGTAAATTCAGAACTGTGTGCAGAAGCAGCAATTCCAAACTTATATTTCTTGCTCTTCCATAAAGAATGGCAAAACATATGGTTTGTGGTGAGCTGGTTTGACGATGAAGCCTTTTGACCACATACGTAGTAGAAATAACATTTCCTACTGCAAACGTAATATAATTAAGTATAAATAAAAATGTTGTGAGTTTTTCTCATAAAAAAAAAACACCTTTGGACATTGGAAAGTTCCAGAGAGAGAAGTTATTAAAGACAAAATGGATATCAAATAAGAACATCAAATGAAAAAATATGGAAAAGTTGATAATACCCAGTGATAAACTGGTGCCCCATTCAGGATACATCTCTGCCAGAATAGGCTCCAGATCCACCATGCCCACAGCAAACAGAATGGGTGCATGAGCAGATGATGCTGTCAATTAATGTCTGTGTTTATTTATTTTTACCTATTCATTTGTGTAACTTATCTGCAGATTTATTTTAATAGTTATGCTCAGTACATGGATTATTAAATAGATAAAATATTTTGTGATGTGTCATTTTATGCCATTTTATGTAGCTAGAATAATTAGGAGAGCATAAGGTTAAAACAAAGTGTCTTATAAAATTGAAATTAAGTAAAAGATTTATATTTTCACATGGTGTGGATATGTGACGCCTTCATCATCGGAGAAACAGCTAGGTCCTAAAAAAATGCAATTGTTTGTGTTCCGTTATTAGATGAGTCTCATGTTTAAGTAGAAAAATAGATTAAGTTGAATACAAATCTTAATTTCCCATATAGTTTTGTTGTAACATATCTCTCAGACCTTTTGGAATTTTTTTGTGGAATTCTTTCTAAACTGAACTATAGTAGTAACAAAACCGAAACAAAAATAAACCCCACACACTTGCCGTGGATCATAAAACACATGTACACCAATGACTCTATATTTTCATTCCCCTTTCCTCATGTTAATGTATAAACCCTGCTAGTATGTGTGACAGGAAACCTCTCACTCTCTGGAAACGAGCCAGACTAGGCTTGAAACAGAGATTTCTTGACATTTACATTTACACTCCAATTCAGGGATCTTGGCCCATATTTACTAAAGAGCTTAGCAATGGGGAAGAGTAGTACTTGTATTCTCAAGAGATGTAGAAGTTACCACTTTAGAAAGGACAATCAATCATCAACACTCAGTGTTAAAAGGGAGAAGGGGAAAGAATACGTTGTGAAATATTAATCATCTCAGCTGCTCATGAATTCAGCTCCTGTTCGTTGTGCTGCAGCTGCTTTTCTTTATGCTGCAGTGGACTGCAAAATGTTGAGGAAAGTAAATACTTTGCACAGTTTTCCACATTTTTTCTTACATTATATAATAGCTTTAGTTTTTAGGAAAGGTTCTGAGTTTTATTTCTCCGTAGTGTACATCTTGGGGTGGGTGGACTGAATAAGAAGATAAGCAGAGATGCTAAATTCATTCAATGGCAGAAACTCTATCTAGTACTTTAGATCAATCAAAAAAGGGCATGGCCACTGTTTCCTTTTTTAAAGTAAATTAAACAGTTTTTTTTTGCATCCACAAATACACTATGCATATCAGATAAACTGATTTGTTTTTCCATAACAAACATATATATATATATTTTTTGGAAAGCCCCTTAATTCACAATGCTAATAACTTTCATCAATCCACAAAAGCTTTGCTTCAGTTGACATCAAAATGACCCTGCAGCTTTTCACTGCAATCCTATTGGTCTTAAGCTGCCTTTGTAAACATAATTTCTTCTCAAACCAATTCTCATCTAATCAGACTAATGAAACTGCAATGCAAACACTTCTCTCTTTTGGGAAGGAATCGCTGATTTTGCTTATCAGTAAGTATCATATTAGCAGTAGCAGCAGGAGGGAGCTATCTATATGGAAAATAGATGAAATCGTTCCAACACTTTATATTTTTCTTTGTGTACATAAATCTACCTGAGAAAATGTAGTTCTTTTGAATGGCAAACTAACAAGACAATGTATTTATTAAATTGTCAGTAACCCCCTATCCCAGTCAGGGTCATGGTGGATTCAAAACCTATCCTGGGGAAAACTGGGTGTGATGCATCCATACCGTATACTGTACACACAAAGTTTTCATTGCATCTTTATTGATTTGACACTGGGTGTGATGCATCCATTTACTGTTTTTTTTTCTTTCTTTAACAAAACATATGCAGTAAGTAGACATTCTATGATAATATCATTTGAGATGTATTTTAAATAGTTTTAACCTTCTAATATTTAAGGGCACAAAATGAAATTTCAGTTGATTTGAAATTGATCTATGCAATGTTACACAACCAGAATTGTCTTATTTATCATTGTACAGTATCTGCTTAATCAAACTTCATGTTCCGCTTGGATTGAATGGAATAAAGGAATGAATGCTGCAAAATGGGGCACAGCATTTAAGGTCTGCTGATGCAAAGAGATTATTGACATGTATTTTAGTCCAAAAATGTGTGTGCATTACCACGTACAGAATTCCACATTCATTACGACTCCCTTTGTATGTACAGTAAGATGCAGGCAAGAAAAGACTTTGAAGACATAAAGCACAGCCTTATGTCCCATATGAGCCCGGCTTCTTCCCTATTTATACAGCTCCACTTAAATGTACAGTAAATAATGTACTTCATCTAAAAAATAATAAATCAAAAGCTCAGGTTTAGGAACAGACAGGGAGGCACTTTCATCCATCCACATCTATCAATCCATCCATAAATTAGTACTGTGACATACTCTAATCAGGCATAACATCATGACCACCTGTCTAATATTGAGTAGGTCCTCCCTTTTCCCACCGTAACAGTGATGCACTGTGTGTTCTGACACCTTTCTATCACAACCAGCATTAAGCTTTTCATCAATTTGATCTACTGCTTCAGTGCACGAGTACATCTTGGCCAATCATGACCCTGTCACCAGTTTGCCAGTTTTCGCTCCTTGAATTACTTATGGTATGTCCCGCGTATTCCGATCAAAAAGATGAGCTACTGTAGCTCAAATTGAGGAAAAGGTTTTTAATAAAAATGAGTCCACATCTATCAATCCATCCATACAGGTCACACAGGTCATTACTATTTTGGTGGCAAATTGGCCTACTCAATATTTGTAGGACGGTCATAATGTTATGGCTGATCAGTGTTTGCATATAACATTAAAACCAAACTAAAATAAATACCGTTTATTTTATACATATACATACATATATATATATATATATATATATATATATATATATATATATATATTATATATATATATATATATATATATATATATATATATATATATATATATATATTCTAAACATTGAAAACATTTTAGATGTCTGTGAAGATTTTCAGTCATCCATATGACTGGACACCGGACTTCTTTCTTGTTCAGAAGATACATTTTACATTTTACATTGTAGCTTCTTTTTAGTAGCATAGCAGGTACTTGGAAGAGTAGTGAAACTTATCCATGGAGCATGTGCTAGAGCATTACAGACAGCAGGCTTACAGTACTTAACAAACCACAGGGATACGCTATTGAATGCTATTCGGCTTTGAAACAATGAGGTGTTTGGGTTACTTGGTTAATTACCCTGATTGTTATTCATTATCATTGTAAAGGACGCTGTAGATGATGTTCTATAATGTAAGTTCATAAGAACATCCTGCCATGCAACAAACCAAAGTTATGGTATTATACTTGTGTGCCCTACTTGAGTGGAAAACTGCATCAAGCCCCAGAACAACAGTTTTCACACATATGAAAACACATAATAGTTAACTGAATCAGTAAGAGTACATTTAGAAAGGTATTCCACTATAAAGCCAAATTCTTTTAAAGACATGAAAGCAATGTATTGAATGAAAATTTTGGTCTCACTATAGAAGGGGGCATCTAAGATACCATGAATCTGTTAAATAATTCATATGATCCCACTGAGCAGTATTATTAACACAGAAAACTTCATTTTAGTTAATGTGCAGAAAATCAAAACACAAGCCAGTGGGATTCTTTCCCATATGATTTGCATGTCATGTAACATATATATATATATATAACATATATTAACACATATATATATGGTACATATATTGGAAAACCTCTCTATTTTATGATATTTAAATTAGACAAAATCATGACCAACTGTGATCTATAGCAATAGACTAATTACAATTTAGAACATACAGTACAAAATGGTATTTTGTATTTTGGGAACCAAATACTTGCTCTTTATTTCTATAAAAAAAAAGCCTTTTGAAACAATTCATTCAGTTTCTTCTCTATTTTAATGGAACTAGAGACAGAGTGAGAACCTTCCTTTATTTGCAATGATGGTTCATTAGGGAGCTGAATCACTTGAAGTACTGTAGGTCTGTGTTGAACCTATCACAGCTTCCTGCACACTGCTGTCCTAATGCATTTATTGTTACATCTCATTTGCTGTAGTTTGAAAAACGAAACCTGTCTATCCTGTGTCTTAGAGAGAAGACAAACTTGTGGTATAAATGACCTGAAAATTAGTCCCTTAACTCAGTGTCTGTAGAGAGATGATCCTCATTCATGACAGTTGTCACAGTCCTCCTGCTTTCATCTGCCACTTTATCTATACCCTATAATCATGTTTACCTGTGTATTTGCAATGATTGTCTTTCTGGTATTAAGTTTATATTTTTGTTAAGTTTACTCATCTGAGGCCTCCGAGTGGCGCAGTGGTTAAAGCGCTCGCCCTATCATCCGGAGATCGAATCCCGGGTGGTGCTGTAACCTCTCGCAGCCGGAGGTCTAGAGAGAGCTGATTGGCCGAGCTCTCTCAGAGGGGAGGGATGAGAGGTACTTAGTGCTCCCACATTAATCACGGCTCTACAGCCAATCAGGGGCGTCTGTGAGCTCGCGCAACGGAGGGAGCGGATAGCGCTGTCCTCCGAGTGTGTTACGCCGCCCCCAACGGTGCGCGAGCGAGCAGTTCGAAAAGATGCAGTCGGCTGGCGTCACGTGGTTCGGAGGAAACACGTGATAGTCTTCGGCCCTCCCGGCTGAGTGGTAGTAGTAGCCTTAATGTGGGAGCCCCCTAGTGACGGGGAGGAATTGGACACGACTAAATTAGGGAGAAAATCGGGGAAAAATCCAAAAAAAAAAAGTTTACTCATCTGATTTCTGATAAAAGGTAACTATGATTCAAGGATACCAATCAAGGTAACATACAACATGGTATTAGTTTTGAAATGGCCGGCATCAGTATTAGGCAAATACAAACAACAACACATTTTTTTTTTACAGTGCCATTATTTATTTAACAAAAATGAAGCCTAAAAAATGTGGGCAATACTAAGTACCCCCATGATTCATAAAGCTTGGAGAGCCACCTTTAGAAACAATAACTTGAAGTAATCATTTTTCTATATGACTTCAGTCTCTCACATCATTGTGAAGGAATTCTATTGCATTATTCTTTACAACATTCCATCAGTCTTTGAGGTTTTGGAGTTCATGGTCAACTCAATGACTGCAAGGTACTCAGGTCTTGTGGCTGCAAAACCAGCCCAAATCTTTACTCCTTCACTGCCATGCTTGACAGTGTGTATGAGGTGTTTCTGCTAAAATGCTGTTTGGGTTTTGCCAAATAGGGTGCTGAGCATTTAGTCCAAACAACTTCACTTTTGTCTCATTTGTCCATAGGACATTGTTCAAGAAGTCTTGTGGTTTGTTCAGATGCAGTTTTGCGAACTTCAGTCATGCTTCTGTGTTTATTTTAGACAGAAGTTTTGAATGCTCCAGACCAGCAAACTGCCAAAACATCTATAGGTCTGCACACCTGCTGATGAACAATTAATCAAGAGCGAATGATTAGCAGCTCCTTGCTGTAATGTACCCTCTTAAATCCTGTAGAAGCAGTAAGGGGGCACTTGGTATTACACACATGTTTTTATTTATTTATTCTTTTGTTAAATGAATAAAGACGCAGTAAAAACGTTGTTTGTATGCAGTATGTGCATAACAGCTCTAATCTAAAGCACTGTAAATTGGTGATTTCTTTTTTTTTTTTAAAGCTGGTAACTTTAAATGACTCCATCCATCTATCAGCCTCTGCATATGATCATGGTAATTTAAATGCTGTGAGTGAGACAAGAAACTAAAAAAAAAAAGATTTTGTGGAGCAGGAAATGCATAGAATATTTGACCCTAAACTCAACCCTTGGCCACTAATTGCATGTTTAGTTCTCCTACATTTCTTGTTCTCTGAGGTAGAATTAAATAATTCAAGTCAGCATGAGCCTGCATAATATTGAGAACACTGGATTTCTGCCACATGTTATATATGCAGGTTTATGATGCACACACAGTAGGAGAGATCCAAATGTATGCAGCAAATCACACTATATTGGATAATTGGGACTCTAGAGGCCTTTGGCTTCGGTGAAAGCTATTTTGGATGCACCTCTGATGACATCAGATGTTTAGACTGTCAGGAATTGCATTTCAAGCTGTTTTTTTTAACTAAATTTAAATAATTGACCAAATATACTTAAAGTTTCCCCTACTGCAATAATAGATTATGATCATCACTCATCAGTGACCAGCTACAGAAGAGTTGGTACGGATATGGTAATCTGTGGCTCCATGAATCATAATTTCAACTAAAGTATTTGGCTGTTTACAATAATAATAATAATAATAATAATAATAATAATAATAATAATAATAATATGCTAACTCTTGTTTTGTCACTTCACTTTTTCATTTTTTTAAAGAAATGCCTACAATGTCTTTTTTGCCATATACACAATTTGTGAACACTTGTGACAGATAATGTATTCTTCAAATAATTGTATTACTTTGTTTATTTAATTATTAATTGAAAGCTGCTAAGGTACCTGAGCCATGCTAATAGGTTGCACATTTAAACACTTCAATCTAAGTTGTACTGGATCATATTCTGCATTATCTGGCACAAATGACTATATATGCTGTTATACAGTATGACATGAGTTTAAAAGGGACTTGTGCCATAACTAAGAAGGTGTTTTTTATATCAAATCCCCATGTCATCTCATTTGATCTCAGGATGCACCGCAACATCTCTAAAATTGACCTTGTGAATCTCCGTTCTGCCTCAGGAATTCATTTAACGATTGATTTCAACACGTAATAAATGTAGTCCAGTGAGACCTGGGTATGAGAGTAGAAATGCAGTTTAATAACCAGGATCTCACACGCATACTATATATACAAAGCCCTGTTTATGTTAGAGTTTTGCATGTTGGCTCAGTTATTTATAGTTGGAGTGTATGAGGTCAATCTGTGAAAGCTGTAAGGTTATATCATTGATGTATGAGCAAAACTGGCAAAGAGAGATTATTGTTGAATCTCTGTTTTTTTTGTTTTTTTGTGAAAGCATATATGTGTACATGTTTTACATCACATCACCATGTACAGTAATAATTTGAGTAGATATGCAGAACACAGCATAATGTCAATAATAATAGTGTTAATGTAACACAATTAAGATTGCCCTGTATCTTGTGTTTGTGTCACTAGTGTATGTAATGTAAATGTACATACTATCTGGGACAGAAAATTCTTCCTGTCTTTCCCTCCAGGGCTTTTTGATGATTAATGGCACAAATTCAAAGCTTCAAGGTAAGTGATGCACAGGCTGATCTTTCAGTATGAATGTGACACTGGTATAATGTTAAAGTCATCAGAGTAATGAGGTGACTCAGACGCCCAACCCTCCCTCATCTGTCTTTATTTAGTCGCATCTTCACCAGAGACAGTCCAATAACTTTTATTTTGCTTGAATCTTAAAAAAGTTAAACCTAGGAGTAAAATATGGGGAATATAATGCAGAGTTTTGCATACTTAAAAAAAAAAATTAAGGTGACAAAAAATGATATTTATTAGGTTTTCATGGATGAGTTTTTCACATTTTCTTTGTCAGCATGAGTTTCTTTTGAGTTCTACAATTTTCTCCCACCTCCCAAAACTTGTTAGTATTGGTGTTTTGGGGAATATAAATTGCTTTTTAATGTAAATGTATGTGTAAACATTTCACTGCATAGTGCTTTACATACTGTACGGGGCGATGCTCTATCTAAGGTGCAACCCAGCGTTCCTGCACGTTTTGTTTTCTGTAGATACATTTTTCTTCATCATTGCACAGGAAGTAGAACGCAAACATTTGCCATCTGCTTTTTAAATTATATAGGAAAAATGAGAAATGTCCAAAACAAAATGTCCTTTTTCTCTCAGCAACTAGCAATTTCCTGTTCAAAATAATGACTTAATTCCTTAGCATTGTAAAAAAAAAAGACATCTATGTCAATAAACAAATCATTACCTTTTGATAAATTTATCATGTTGATAAAAAATAATAGTCAAGAAAATGTCAACCATAAACTGACACTTAATTTTACTCCTGACTTTTTCATTCTCATTTTTAAAAACCAGATAGCAGCAGAAACTTATGATGCCATAAACTCATACTGGAGTTGAACTTTCCAAGGTGATAAAGTAGCTGTTTCAGCTTTTTATCAGTCCTTTGAGCTGCCATGTTTGTATGCCATGTCTGCTCTGAAGAGTAACATTTGGCAAGAGAAATAAGTTGAGAACATAAAGACAAAACTTAGAGCTGTTAAGCCAGCCTGTTCACTTTTGCTGACTCCTGTATTCTATTATGTACAGTATGTTCTGCGTGCATGCAATGTGGGGACTCAAACTTAAGTGGATCAAACTTATTTGTTCAGCACATCCCACACATTTTTGAATGGTTTAAGTTTAGGGAGTTTGGAGGCAAAATTGTCATGTTCCTCAAACAATTCCTCCAGATTGTTTTGCAGAGGTTCATGTAAAGGGGTGTACTTGCCCTGCAAGATGGTAGTCATTAGATCAGTAATCTGCCCTGTGTGTTCTGACACCTTTCAATCACAGCCAGCATTAAAAATAGCTTTTCTGAGGGAGTGGACCAGATTGGCTAACCTTCACTCCCTTTCCGGTTTTCCAGTTGTCCGCCTATGGACCAAATTTCCAACACATGGTCTTTGAGAACTGACTACTCACTTGAGTATATAATATGGTGTTTTGCACAGCATGCAAATCTAATAATGTCTTAATTCACAGAATGTGTGACAGACTTTAAATATTACAGTATGTATAACATAACTGTAATTCTCAAATGCTGGTGTAACTGAAAAAACAGTAACAGAGCGTAAATATCCTTTTTCTTGGCTTCAACATTCTCCAAAAATCAGTTGAACATGTTTAGTTCACTCATGGCAGCTGATGTTTTGCCAAGCTGGAATTCTTGCTTCATTGATGGCGAGACAGAAAGAAGTAACGCAAATGGCTTTCCACTATGTAATGTATTTTGATGTTTACTGTGGTTTGCCTAAAACATGGAAGTTCAAAGATTCTAAAAGAATGTTTCGACATTAAAAGTTGTCATAGACAACCTTGTGTGCCAGAAACTGTTCTACTGTCTGTATGACTAATATAAATTGGATTGTAATGTATTTGAATCTGAACAAACAACGGCCCTCCACAGTCTTATATCCTTTATTCAATGTGGTGCTAAAAGTATTCAAAGCATTTCCCCTGAGTAAACTGATAGTGCCTCATTGATGTATTTCTCCACATTAAGATTCAATTCAGGAGCAGAAATGCCACGCTTATATGCCCCTGTGTAGATCTGAATTTAAATGCAATGCGTCTATATGTCTGTTTTAGCCTGGAAATTTTGATAATACATCCTTTTAGTAATGTAATATTTTACTGTGGCGTCTGGAAGCATCAGCAGATGTATTGTCAGCACTCCTCAGCACATGGAACATCTGACATTATACTTCAGCGTAAATTAAAGAGAGGTTTTGTGTACATGGGTCAGAACTCGCCCTTTCAATGATAAACGTTTCATAAATGGGAGGACCCGAAACCAATCTCAGAAAATTTTCTATCTGTCTGTCCAGGCAGATTTTGCATTATTTATCATAATTATCTGCCAGATTAAGTCACTGCATTACACACAACTGGCTAGACAGAATTTAATCAAACTTTTGCACTAATTGGATATCTGCCTGAAGTTGAACCTGCACAAAAATGTTGAGTATAAGCGATGTTATGAACAGTTATTTGCTGGAATTAATAATCTACTTAATATTAATACGCTACAAGCTCATTGTAAAGAAAACACCTGCACCACTTACCCACTCATCATCTATCCCGCTTTATCCTGTATTCATGGTTGCGGGGGGCCTGGAGCCTATCCCAGGAGACGTAGGGCACGAGGCGGGGTACACCCTGGACAGGGTGCCAATCCATTGCAGAACACACACACTTATTCATACACTACAGGTAATTTGGAAATGCTAAATAACCTAATCTGCAGGTCTTTGGACTGTGGGAGGAAACCTGGAGGAAACCCACCAAACACAGGGAGAACATGCAAACTCCATGCACACGGACGGGAATCGAGCCTGGCCGGGAATCGAACCCGGACCCTGGAGGTGCAAGGCGACAGTGCTAGCCGTGGGTATTTACATTACTGAAATAACAGTGCTCAAGTGGTATACATGAATTTTAATTCGCTGGAGTTCTTTTAAGACAAAACTCAATCTTTATCTACTCATCTTATCTTTTTTATTTCAATTTACTCTCCAATTACCAAACAGGAAGTGTATTTGACTGACGACAAAAGTCAGCCAAATAACTTAGTGCAAACAAGGTGGAAGATACTCAACCTTACAAAATGTTATTTCTATTAATAAATTAGGCAGACTGGTCTGCTATACAGGTAGACATGTGCGTGGCCTTCAACCTAAAACAATAGTGTGAGGGTTCAGGAGTAGCTCAGTGTTTAATGTATTGGACTATGATCCAGAAGGTCCCAGGTGCAAGCCCCACCACCAAGCTGCCCCTGTTGGGCCCTTGAGTAAGGCCCTTAACCCTCAACTGCTCAGATGTATAACGAGATAAAAAGGTACAGCAAGTATATCTGGATAAGAGCGTCTGCCAAATGCTAAAATGTAAATGTTATTAATATAAAGCTGGCCATCAAATAAATTGTTAACTAACATTCTTGCATAGAGACTATAAAGACTATATTTAAATATCATTTTTAAAATTTATTTACACATTAATAAAAACACTTTCTGTCCTCTATACTGGAACTCCTAAACAGTACTAATGTCATTAAAAAAAGAGAAAATCTCATATTACAGACTGTATTTATTTGTGTTAACTGCATGTAATATTTATGCAAATCCACCACACTATAGAATAAAATTGATGATGCTTTCCATTAGGATAATATAGACTTATCCTGAGCATATTGTGCACACATACTGGCAATATGCCACTGCTCGCACTGCAGAAATCCTCCATTACAAGTAATCACCAAAAAAAAAAAAAAAAAAAAAGATTGAATGTAAATTAAGTACTACATTCACTGGAGAAAGGCACAGTTCACTTCTATTTCTATGTAATGAACCTGGGACATAGAATACAACTGTCAAATAACAGGAGTTATTTGGGTCTGTGTGAAAGAGATAGACTAAAACAGCAGTCTTTAGTCCATGTGCTGCTGTTTCTGGTTTGTTGAGATTAAGACTTTGGGTGACAAAAGACCACGATATACTTTAATTGACTTCAGAATCAATGCATGTAAAGTAAATTGATAAATGCAAACCCGCAAAATGAAGTTTAGAAAGGCCCACTATTCAAGTATGCTTAAAAGTTCCCTCTGCAAACACTGGTTTAAAGTGGAGGGAGCGGAAACAGGAGAGGAATATTTTCCAGATTCTTTACCTAATTAAGTCATGTCCAATTCCCACCTGTTGTTGGGGCACTATTACCAGTCCAATCTATTACTACCGGTCAGGGAGGGCCAAAGACTATCAGTTTCATCTGAACCATGAGACAGCATCTTTTCAAACTGCTCACTCATGCATCATTGGGAGCAGCATAAAAACACTCGGAGGACAGCACTATTTGCTCCTCCCACTTGCGTAAGCTCACAGACACCTTAGACGTGCCTCTTATCCCCCGCCCCCCGCCCCGCAATCCAAACATATGACAGAGGTGCACTCTGGGAAAAGAAGTCCCAACACAAAACCTGAAACAAAGTGCATGGCATCCTCCAGGGGTTATCTTGTGGTTTCTACAATCAGGTTGTGGAAGCAGTGCAACAGTCATAGAACAATCCACTACTTTTCATGAATAGGTAAGACCTAGTGACACGTGGCTCAGGTGACACCACACACACTCAACACGCGCAGGTCACAAAGAATGGCAACTCCCGAAAAGCAGACCAAACATCATCAGCACACCACTCCCTCCCAGCGCAGCAATTATCATTTACTTACATCTGAACAGAGTCGTTTACATAAATAAGTGAACAATGGCTCATGGTATATCCATTTAAACATTTTTTTTTTTTTTTTTTTTACAGGTGTACCTGTCATACATGGAAATTTACAGGGTTGTCACTGAATGATTTACTCTGACAAAGAGCCATATAAGAAAAGTGGCAGCTGGCACACTTAAATTCCAAAAATCCAAAATTCAAATTTCATTAAATCACATACACAGTCATACACAGCATCATATGAAGTGAAATGCTTATACAACTGCTGTTGACCTTCAATATTACAAAAGAAAGTTTTAGTGCAAATAAGAGAATAATAATAATAAAAAAAAACTTTTAAATTGACATATATACAGGCAATAAGAATGAAAATAAAAATGAAAATAAAATAGTAGAATAAGATAAAAATAAATAAATGAATAATATATAATAAAATGAAATATAATAGAAATGTGATGTAGTGCAGTGTGGAACCATGTACAGTTATTGGCAGTTAGATGCAGGATTATTTTTTATAGTTTAACTTGGGCTATTGTTGTTTACCTATACGTCCACACGTATTGTCAGATTAATGTTATTTATGTGACCATTGTGAGTTTTTCTTTCATGGACCGAAGGGTACCAACAATTTTGTCCACGTGTGTATTTGTTAATTTAATTGAAATAATGTTTGGGCTGCGGGATGTTGAGTGATCCCCCCTCCCCCCCTCTTTAATTTCCTATGTAGTCTAATGCTAAACTGGCAGAAGGAGACTAATGATTATGAATGCGTCGGGGAAAAACAGCAAGGAGACTGACTCTGACCATTTTAATAAGTCAGAGTCAATGATGATTAGTGATTCCTTTGTTTTCGGCTGTAGTGATGAAGGTGATCATGTCATCTCCGCAGCAGTGGATGCGCCTATACTGTAATTCACGGTTCATACAAATTACATCAGCTGAAATTTGTTTTCCGTTAGTTTATGTACAAACAGACATTTTGCTTTTATAAGTATGTATTTTTCACGAATGTGAGGCTAGTTTTCTTGTTAATTTTTTGATGCTCTCAAGTTCACAGAAACCAGTACAGAATAGCGCACCTGTTTGTTTTCATTATTTTAAAAAACCATAACATTTTGTCGTCACTGTGAGTGCACTTAAATAAAAGTAGAGTCGTATAAAGGCTATGCAGCATATATAGTTTTATGTATTTTTTGCACATTAACCTGACAATAACTGTGGCACACCTGATGCACACCCAGAGTCTGTTTTCAAGCTACGCTAGTGTTACATATGATAAAATGTAAAGGCTCACTGTATTAATGTTTACTTTGCTTCAATTAGACATGGGCATTTAAATTCTAAATGTCACGTTTGTGGTGGGTTTGCAGGCGAGGCATAATTGCAGAGGTTAAGACTTAGATGTTTTTTAATGAAGATAAAACCAGTTTAAATAAAACAACAGCTTTACCCAAAACAGTGTCACAACAGTATGATAACCAAACAGATGCAAGATAAAGGACTGTCTCGAAACATGGCTACTTAAAGCCATACTGATTAGTCAGCTTAGTTCAGGTGAGTGCTCCTGTCACCTGACTGTGGTGCATTCTGGGACATGGAGTCCAAAACGGAAAGAGTCTCAAGGCGTCCTCTAGGGGTTATCCCAGACAATTTGGACTTTAATCTTATTACTGTGATTATGAATACGTTTAATGTTTCACTTGAATTTATCTGATACCACATGAGCTGCAGCTTATTAATCCTTGAGAGAATTAACTAATTATACTTGTAGCGATAAAGCCAGAAAACGCTAACCCCTAAATGCTGGTAAAACCATAATTCTGATCGAGTACCATCTGTACAAGATTGCAATTTTCAGAGCAGACAGTGCCTTCACAGCAAACAGGGCCTACGACAAAGTTAACAGGACCTGCAACAGGGCTAACAGAGCTAACAGGCCTAACAGGGTTAATTGAGAAAAGCTCTGAAAGATGGCTCTTAACTTGGGGTAAAACTCGGTGCTAGAGGATTATCTGGTCACCTCTATCTTGAGCTGAGCATGCTGTCTGTCGAGCGCTGGGTGGCTTTCTGTCGAGGCACTAACAATAGTCTTCACCTTCTGCCCTCAACACTTGGTCTGGGTTCATGTCCATGGGTACAAGGTGCCCTCCTCTGCAGGTATGCTGCAAAAATCGATTAAACTTGTAAGAGTTATCTTTTACCTTGCAATTGATGTGGATGGGCTTTGAGCAGTATCTTCCCAAAGAAGATACTATCCTGTCCTCAAACTATGTAACATTTGTCTTTATGTATCATTTAAAATTAAGTCTATTTAATAGTCAGCTTAAAGTTATACAGTATTTTCAGTAGTTGAACTGGCTATGCGTCTAATGTCAAGTTACAGTAAAAGAGATTACATTAAACTGCTAGTGCAAGTTTGGAATTTATAGTAACATTGAGTTTAAAGTAGCAGCTTGGATAATTTTTTTTATTATTAAAGTTAAATCCCGAACATTGAAATGCCTTTTCTTTCTCACCAACTTTATCCTCTTTAGCCAAAACGTGAAAAATGAAAATCCTGGTTTCTAGTGGAGTGGCTCTTTTCTGGCTGAGGTAATATCCAAGCAACGACTTTAAACAGAAAAGACCTGTTGCAAGGCAATATTGTACAGGTTTTCTAAAGTATTGTAACATTGGCCAAGAATCTTAAGTCAAAAGCATTATTAAACTGAAAAGGCTAGAAAAGGGAAAGGAGAGTGAAAAGAAAGGACTGGTTAGAAGAAGGAAAAATGATGGGGGTAGAAAATCCCTCCAGGCATCATCAATATGGTAAACACAAATGAACATAAAACAACATGATGGTATATCATGCTGGCAAGATAAACAGACCACATGCTAACAGATAACCATACAACAATATTAAGCATTAAAATAACAAAGACACTGCTGAGGCTCATGTGTATGCAGATTAGTGTTTGCTCATAAAAACACAGCGATAATAGAGCATCTTTCACCTTTAATTTCATGTGAAAGCAAAGCCTTTTAAGGTCGTAATCAGCAAATTAGTTTTCTCTGGGTGCTAATTCCAGTGCTGCTGAGAGCGACTTATGCAATTTGCCTCCATAACTGATTACCCCCTTGTAAATGGACAGCCAATGTGAAGCTAATTAATTTATTTACCTCCTTTCGAATAGAAGGCTGTTGCTTTGCTTTTGCTGAATTTAAATAATCACCTCAGTTTGGCTTGAAGGTTACCTTGAGCGATGGTTTCAAATAATACCCAAAATTTTGCATCAGAAAAGCAAATTAATAACTCCTATTGAACTTGTTCTAAGGAGAGGCATTTGGTTTCCTGTGGGAGTAAAACCATTACTGGTAAAAACCACCTATAAAGCAGCAAAGCATCAAACAGCACAGATTGTGTTTAGACCAACTGACTACATATTAGTTGCATTCCCTGAGGAGGTATTGGATGAATGGTAGTGTTTATAGAAGGAGCTGCTCTATCAGATTGGAACTTGACTCAACTAAATTTGATGAAAAGCAATATCAGTAAAAAAATAATAACAGTCTTCCGACCTGGGAGAGGCATAAAAGAGCCGGAGAGCCAGTCAGCATGACATACAAAGTCAAAGAAAAACGAAAAAGAGAGACGAAAATTCTTTTGCTCTCCATTAAGCAAACCCAGCCTTGCTGGAGAGGCCACATTTCCACTCTACAATAAAAAGCCCTGAAAGAATCTATTAATAATATGAGCAGGTTTGTCAGGAGACACATATACAGTAGTTGCATGTCCTCAATGTGCAGACAAAGTGATAAAACCTTAGCTCATTAGCACATTCGAATGAAAAGACACTGAGGATGAATATACATACAGTAAATATAGCACACACACACACACACACACACACACACACACACACACACACACACACACACACACACACACACACACACACACACACACACACACACACACAGCAAATGCATTTTGAAGCAGTTCCTACCAAAAAAAGCTCAAGATTTTTTAAAGTGTATTTTTTCTACTTTCTTTTATATGTCTTTGACAATAGTGTTTAAATATAAATGCGCTGCTTGAGATAATTATAATAATTAAACAATTCTGCCAGACAACTGTGTTCATGCAGAGGACGAACAGTCTGAGCTGTACACTCATGCCTGCTGGCTCTTTCATTTCAAACACTGCATTACAGATCCTTAAAATAGATAAGTTATCAAGACATTACACGCAGTGATTTGTTAACTTTATTTCACTATTGTTTTAAAGCCACAGCATTTTGCACTCTGTATATAAAATTAAGATTAAGATTAATTCAGTTATTAAGATAACCGACAAAAGGTAATACAGTATATGCTTAGTGATAATATAAATAAATTAGGGAGGTATAGACATGAGCACAAAAAAATCATTTGACTTTATATGTCACATACACATCACAGAACAGCAATTTAGTTGATATTTTTTCACAATTCTTGTTGGAAAGCTGGGGTCAGAGTACAGGGTCAGCCATGATCCAGCACGCCTGGAGCACAGAGGATTAAGGGCCTTACTCATGGGCCAAACAGTGGCAGGGTAACGGTGCTGGGGCTTGAACCCCTGACCTGAACTACTGAGCCATATCTGCACAAGTGCTGTATACTGTCAATGTCTATTTTCTCACTGGAATGAGAACCAGGTGAAAGATTTGAAGGCCAAAACTAGAATGCAATCAAATCATTATGTCAGGAACGCAAAGCATTCTGTGACTTTAGAACTTGGAATAAATAGTAGAGATTGAGTAGTAATAGTAGTTCAGGTAGCCACTGCAGTGGTGGTCATAAAGTACGTTATTTTTCAAAGCCCAAAGACAGCAAACTCTTGTTGGAAAGAACACCGCACCTGTAACTTGCAGAATGCACACATGCTGCATTGTAGGTCACATATTGCATACTGTATATGTTATCTGTGAATTGTGAAAAAGTACTTCAGATTTGAATCGCTTCATTTGTGTATGAGAATATTAAATAAACAGCAAGCTTAAACTGAAAACCTATTGCATTGAAAAGTTCTGTCTCTGGTCGACAGTGCAAGCCCATTAATTATGTTATTTTTTCCCCTAAGCAGTGTTTCTTTGCTTTTTGAGGAAATTGCTGTTTGTCAGGCAATCAGTCAATCAATTAACATAATGACAGGAAAAAATATTGACGGCTATGACACACAGAGTGAGAAAAGAGTTCAGCCAAGAGTCATGAGCAAGTAAACTGCAAACAAAGCAGAGGTCTAGTCGGCAAGACTATCAGGAAATAAACAAAAGTCTGTACATTGTGAAGTAAGAGACTGGGTTATTTATATAATTGCTCTTTATTGACAACAGGTGAGTCTAACGATTCATCCAGAAATCTGAAATAGAACTGCTGTAGGCGGTTACAAAAAAAAGTGTTGTCATGCTGATTCTGCTTTCCAGTCTTGGAAATCTTGTGAAAGATGAAAAGGAAAATGTTGTTTAGTATAAATGTTCTAATCCTTTGGGGTTCTGCAAATCTTGTAAATCATTGCAAATATTCTATTGCTAATATGCATCAACACAGTATTCTAATATTTAACATTATCTAATGTCTTATGATTCTAACACCCTGATGAAATTAGGTGATGGACATGATTAATGGCCAAGTTGTATGGGAATATTTCCAGAGCCTTGCCTTAACTGCACTATGATGTTTGTTTGTGATGCATAAAACATGTCTCAAAAACTATTTAAAAAAATCTGCTGACTTTCTCTGCACAGTTGTGAACCAAGCAGAAGATATGACAGCAGAGTCTCCTGGAAATATAAAGCTCTTTTGCCATGTTGCAGAAACATCATTGCGCAACAGGAAACTTCACTAGTCGGTCCCATGCAAGTGGAGCAAGTGGCTTAACAATACTGGAATGCAGACTAATGATTGCAGACCACAACCACAATCACATAGAGAGATAAACATCAAATAAATTTCAGTGGCTGTCTCTCTCTCTCTCTCTCTCTTTCTCTCTTTCATTTTAATTTAGGGTCTTTACCAGATGCCCTTTTCTGAGCGACTTACAGTAGTGCTATGAAGTCAGTCAAAAATATACAGTACATCCTCATGTTCACAGACTAGGATACAATCGGTTAAAAAAAATTCTCGAGGAAAATGTAAAAAAAGCCCACAGACTACAATTAAAAAAATAGTTATTTAAGTAGTTTAAAAGTTACGTCTTTATACATTCTTTAAAGAGGGCCATGGACACATTGTTCAGACATTTAAGGGAGGTTCATTCCATTATGCAGGTGCCAGAACAGAGAATAAAGAATAGAGAATAGATGCATGCATTCCTCGTACCCTGAGAGATACGGGACCTGTCAAGCAGTGCTGGAAGCTGTTCGGGCGCATGGTGCAGTACAGGGTGTGATAAATGTTTTGAGGTAAGTAGATGGTGGATGGTGAAAAACAAGTCACATACAAGCACCTGAGTGGCCTGTGTGGATAGAACTTGAATCATTCTGATTTTAAGCATGCTAAAATTAGCATTAATTGTGATTAATATCGGCTTAGTTTTGCTGGGATTAATGAGGTGCCATTTATGTAACCATTATATGAAGGCTTATGTGAGGATACAATCTTATCTATAAATTGATAAGAAAGAGAGAAAATAAAGAGAGAATAGAAAAGGACTTAGTATTATGTCCTGTGGTACACCAGTGGAGGTTTGCTTGAAGCAGATGTGGCTCCCCTCTACTTCAACTGATATGACAGACCTTTGTAGTAGAAAGCAAACTATTGTTATGCTGTGCCACAAATGGAAAGGCTCATGAATGAACAAGAAAGTATTGTGGTTGACCATGCCAACTTTTGCAGAAGAGTCAAGAACAATGAAAACCATCGCAAAAAAATTATTTTAGCACAAAATCTATTTCCAAAATGTTTTCTAATCTGATACCAGCTGCAGTACACTCAAAAAGAGCCATCCACCAGGCTAATATACCCTATGAGCAGGACAGTTTAAGTATCATGCAGGTTACAATTCAGGATGCTACATAATATATGAATTAGAATTGCAACACTGGAGTTTTTTACCGAAGAAAAGATGAACCTTTGGTGTAATATATGGCAGAGACTGTACAAAACTGCAGGTATGGCTGTGTGGCAGAGTAGCTGTGATCAACAGAACAGTCACAGTTGTGCAGTAAAATAATATTCAGAGTAGCATCAGTGCAGTGAGCAAAATCAAAGTCCGATTAAAAATAAATACATAAAGAAGTAAATGAATAGATTAATTGGCTTAATTAATGGAATATTTGGTGTTAATTTGTTAATGCACTACTGCAGTGATTACACATTGCAACAAAGAGTATATTATACAGTGGAACCTCGGATTGCGGGTGTTCCGCAAGACGAGCAAAAATGTTTAATAAATTTTGACTTGAAAAACTTGAGTATCATGTAGCACGCATGCGCTTTTTGTTTTGACGCCGCGCGTCACGTGAACACAACTGGGCCAATGGTTTTTCTTTCTCTCACACTGTGAAATTGTGGGAATCGTGCTCGGTCTTAGTACACGTCTCTCACTCATATAAATCAACATCCTTGCACATGTGTACTGTTTACTTTAACACTGTGAACACGTGTGTGCGCATAAAGCATTTTTTATTTTGTGTTTGTATGTGTGTGTGTGTGTGTGTGTGTGTGAAAGTCGTCCTTTCACACGCATGTGTACTGTTTATTATAACGTGTGTGTGTGCGCGTGTAAAGCAAAAGAAAGCATCATTAGAGAGGTTAAAGATCCATTTTCTCTCTCTCTGTTTCAACTTGCACTGATTCCGTTAGTGTGGGTGTGTTTGTGTGTGTGTGTGTGTGTGTGTGTGCTCGTCAATAGACACTGTGCCCCTTCCCTCCTCCTCTCACCACCTCCTCTCACCTCTCTCACACACATTCTAACAGAAACACTGCTCTGTCGCGAAGTGTAGGTTAATTTGTTCTATTTTTACTTTACAGCAGTGATTCTGTTAGTGTGCACGCTCTTGAGTGTCGATGAGGTAGTGTTTCCGGTAATGTGTATGTGTGAAAGTTGTCCCACACAGCTCAAATAAGAGAGGAGGAAGGGTTACTGTGTAAGATGAGAAGAGGAAGAGGGGAGTAAATTCCTCCTCTGCTCTTACTTTAGTTTCGAACACACACACACACACACACACACACACACACACACACACACACACACACACACACACACACACACACACACACACACAATGCGTGAGCGCACAACAATAAGACTAACAACAATAAGACTAACAACAATAATCTGAGTTTCCATTATTTCTTATTGGGAGATTCACTTTGATTTACAAGTGTTTTGAAATACGAGCATGCTTCCAGAACGAATTATGCAATGTTAATTTATGTTAAGGAAAATATGCGTCCATATTATTATATTGATATGTTGTATTAGGACTTACAGGGACAGTAAATTACTGGGACTGTGATATTATGTTGTGCCTGATTTTTTTTTGCCCAGAATTTACTTAAGAAGATTTTCAGCAAAATTTGCTACAGTGTATCTTCTTTGAGAATGAGCAAGGCAGGCTACACTTTGCTCCTCACGCTCATCAACCCTTGGGTTTCCCATGACCTGGCACTGGTTCACAGGCTGTCTGCATGAGCTGCCATTTTGGTAATGCTCAGAAACCTGTCATCTTGCATCACAATTTGGGCCTTGTTCGAGTCACTCAAATCCTTATGCTTGTCCATCTTTTACCTGCTTCCAACGCATCAACTTCAAGAAATGACTGTTCACCTGCTGTCTCTTATATTCCACCCATTGCCAGGTGTGAATGAAAAGATCTAATCAATGGTATTCACTTCACTTCTCAGGAAGTGTAATGTTATGGATGAGAAGTTTATACTTGGCACTTTTGGGTTCAGTATGGCCTTTTTGAGGCAATTGATTAAAAAAAAAAATCCTATATCCATCCTTACCATGTTGTGTGTACACCATATACCGTATATTATAATATGGTATTTATCTGGTCTCATACACACAACATCATGCTTTAAAAAGACCAATAATAGGCTCTGAATGTGCAAGTGTGTGTGCCTCATTGTAATTTTTCTCCTCTGTACCATGTGGGTTAGGGTATTAAATGACTTGTTCGTTTATGGAATTAAATTGCATTTGATTGACTAGATTCTGACAAGATGCCCTTATAGCAAAATGAGTGAAGTCATTTGCTCTGATTACTTTTGGGGAACCGGATATTGCTGCAAATTATCCCTTGCCGTTGGCCTCATCATTTAACATGTAAGGAAATCTAATGTACCAACGTGTCAATTTAATTATGACAACCAATACAGCTGGCATTTCGGTGCCTAAGGGTGGCTGGGCTTCCCCCCACCCAATAGCTATATTAAATTTTGAAGCCAGGAAACCATATGTATAAGGTACCTACGTATAAGGGGCCAGGTTTAGCACATTGGTCCTTTAAATCTGGAACCAACTCGGTTCATAGTTCCAAGAATTTTTTTTTTTTAATCTCAATTTGGCTCAATAGTCATTAAGGCAATGCTTGTGGCATCTAAAAACATGTTCCTGCCTTATTGTTCTGTTGGTATAGTATTCTAACAAAAATACCTTTGTGCCACAGACAATTTATTATTTTTTAACCTAATGATGTTAGCTTAATCCTTCTAAAGTGTAGAAGGATCAAGCTAAACTGTCAACTTCAAGGAAGGATTTGGTTGGGGAAAATTATGAATGATGGTCACTGGAGATCATGGGTGTAGCTGATTTGTTCAGTTGGTATCCGTAGTTACAGTATATAAACCCTCATGAAACTGGCCTGCGGGTCCAGAATGACAAATGGTATAATGGACAGTTCCATAAGTGGAGTTAGTATACCAACAACGCCACAGAGACAGGAAAAGAGATTATAGAAATAATTAAAAACTACAAATAAGCTGATCAGCTTTAATGTAATCAGATTATCTCAGGTTGAAGCCCACATACAGTACATATCTGTAGGCTTTCTGTAGCGGGCCTCTCTGCCTAACTTATTAATACAAAGAAATAAATTTTTTGTAAGATTGTGTATCTTATGCTTTGTTTATGCTAAGTTGTACTTTTGTTGTCAGCCAAATACACTGCCTGTTCAGTAATTGGAAAGTGAAATCACAGATGTAATCAAAAAAGTAAATCAGATAAAGATTAATTTGTGTCTTAAAATGACTCCAGCATGTTACAATTTACTTATACCACTTCAGTGCTGTTGTTTTGGATTTCATATTTAAAATGACGAGCAAGTACCTTATTAGTAACTTATTTTAAAATAGATTATGGAATAATGCACATTTCACTTATGGTGCACATTAAACGTCTAAGTACTGCAAAAGTTTCAATAAATTCTCTCCAGCGGTCAATTTGAGACTGGCTTCGGGTCCTTTATGTCGTTTATGTATAAAACTTAAAGATATCATTGAAAGAGCAAGTTCTGACCAATGTACAGACAAACATTTCTTTCATTTATATGTGAATAAGAATATCATTAAGAGAATTTTAAACGTTGAAAACATTAATACTCTGGCACCAAAAAAAATGAATGAACAATGAACAAGGTTAAAGCATAGTTAATATTTATTATCTTTTTCTATGCCAAGATAGTTTATTAAAAGTTGTGCCTTTAGGGGGTTACTCAGTTCAAGGAAGTACAGAAGCTTTATACAAAAAATAGACACTGCAGTGCACCAGATACCAGTATTTACAATTATATACAGTTTTCAGTGTGTAAGTGAATAAAATGTCCAAAATCCTTTATATAGTATGTGTGGGTCCAGGAGAAATTATTCAGCCTCACCAGTTTCAATGAATCAGTCTGGAAGCACAATGATAGAAAATGACTGTTATGTAAAGCTGGCAATCCTCAACAAAACAGAGTTCACAGTCCAATACAGTGGAAAACAGCTCTGAGACAAAATGGCATCCAGGATTCCCTCGCGGTTTAAAGGCGCACAGACAACCCTGTTACATTTGTGTGAGATGTATTTTCTTAGGCATGATTACAGTTTTTGGGCACATGATGGCAGGGTGGGGATAGGGGATCGATTTAGCTAAGTGGCTTGGTATGCCTTACATTGTATATTTGTGTCAAAGGCATATAAGACTCACTTTCCAACTTATGAACGTGCTCCCGGGATGGAACTTAGGCTGATGGCTTGCATGAATTAACATTATCATGTTATTTTTGAGGTTGCAATCATGTTTATGTAAAAAGGTAGGATGAAATATCATTTCTTTGCCAAAATTCTTTCTTTTCATCTGATTAAAAGTTCAAGCTGGAAGATAAAGATGAACATTTAAAAAAAAAAATTGGGGGGGATTTTTCCCTGATTTTCTCCCTAATTTTAGTTGTGTCCAATTCCACCCGCTCCATTGCTAGAGGGCTCCCTCATTAAGGGGCCACTACTACTCCTCAGGGCCGAAGACTATCATGTGTTTCCTCCGAACAACATGACGCCAGCCAACGGCATATTTTTCAAACTGCTCACGCACCGTTGCAGATGCAATGTTGGACTTGTAGAGACAGTCCAACACTGAGACACTGAAGAGACACTGTAGGCTGTGTGATTAACGTGGGAGCACTAAGTACCTCATATCCCTTCCCTCTGAGAGAGCTCGGCCAATTAGCTCTCTCTAGACCTCCGGCTGCGAGAGGTTACAGCATCACCTGGGAATCGAACTGGCGATCTCCGGATGATAGGACGCGCACTTTACCACTGCGCCACTCGGAGGCCTAAGGAAGATTTTCTTTAAACATAATTAAGCACAGGGAAAAAGTTAATGAGCAGGGTGTCTCAAATCTCCAGGGCAGGCAGTGTGTAACTCTCCACTATCCTGCTGTGATCAGCTGCCTATAACAGGCCAGCCGCACATCAGTATGGTGAGTAGTGGCTCTTGGGTACTAAACTGATGACTGTTTTTTCTATATACACATCCAGAGTCTGATCATGCTAGAAACTATCCCACATGAGGAATTCCACAGAGGTAGGGCCAATGTCAGACTTCAATCGCCTCTTCTGGTTCCTCATCTTCAGCCTCCTTCAGCAGCAATGATCCTTCGGTTCGGACATCCGCTGCAATCTTCAGAAGCCATGCCCTGCACTCTCTGCATCCTCCTCCCTAACTCTCACCTCATTCCTTTTGTTACAGTAAATAAAAAAGGGACATTTCTTCATAGTCTCTCAGTGTCTGTATTTGGTTTGCCTTGCTCAAGGCTTTAAAGAATTACATACAGCTTTTGCTATAAGCAGAAATATAATGAAAAAAAAAATCCAAAACCCAAACTATTATGCATTTAATTTCTTTCTAATGCAAAAATGTGAAACATACTATTCTTATTTGCCTCTGAAGGTTATGTCAATGTAACAACAATAACTTTCCATTCTCTTCCACTTTATCACTTAAGGCAGCAAATTCACAAAAGATGATTTATGATGTATAAGCTCATGCATATTCAAGTCCTCCTCACACACTGCTATGGGACTATGGAGAAATGACATCCTGGGGGAGGGAAGCTGGTACAGCCAGCTGGTGGACATTTTCTCCTCCATATATACCATGGATTCCAAGCACAATGCTATAAATATGGTCTATTGTCTTTCAGTCCTGTGGGATTGACTGTCTTTTTCCCTTTTCTTTCCATTTTTAGCTACAGTCCAGAATGGTTGTCAATGCACAGAGGAAGAGTAGATTCTGCATGTGGAACATGAAGTCAGTGCTAGTTGTTGGGTTATGAATATCACCATGAAAATAAAAGTTTAATGTGTTCCAGTTTTCTGTGCTTTTCATGTTTGCAGCGTTCACATGAGAACTTTTTAGTAACAGATCTTATTTACTGTAAGTAAAAGAAATAGTGTTGTTCACAATGACATGGGAGATAATGTTTAAATTACATCATAAAACAAAAACATTTTAAACTAGAGACTATTAACATAATTATGTAAATCATACAATCTTGGTTAACCTTTCTCTCACCATATCTCGATTTACAAATTTGCTTTAATTGCTTTCCCATCACCACTTTTGGCTCATTTAATTTTATGCAGTGTGAAACCAGACCAAACTATAAAAACTAAGCAAGCATTTTTTTTTTCTGGGAACAAATAGACCCGTAAGGAATAAATGCAAAATATGATACAGATGTTGGAGGAGATTATGAAGCTAAAGGGTGAATGAATACCTATTTATTTTATTTCCTTTTTGTGATGATCACATTTGTGAAAGTTTTCTACTATGACTTAAGATCAAATGCACAAAGATTTTTTTTGTAACATAAAATATTTCAATTGTGGCATTTCAAAAAATGGTAAAAAGGGTGTTTTTCACTTATTTTACACAAAAAGGGAATATAGAATGGCAATTTATTCCAGTCTATTTTTATGAGACGTGTAGATTCGAAGGTTTAAAAGGTATAGATTGTCTTTAGGTACCACTTGCCATACAATATTACAGATATAATCTGTGATTTATTAGATTGAAATATGAAATGACCCTTAGTCCTCCTTTCTAATCTGACACACTGCCTCACTGTCACACACTGCACTCTCTGACTGTGTATATATTTAATATTAATTCTTCCTTTTCGTGTTAAATGTGTGGTAGACCTTATGACAGCTCCTGTTCCTATCTTAGTCCCTCTGGTCATTCATCTTTCATGGTAGATTAAGCCGCATTAGACGCAAACGTAATTTGCTCTCAGTGTGCATAATCCTTGCCCACTGAGGCTTTGATTGTTCTACTTTTAGGAATCATCCATCTAGGCACAGCATAACGACCTCACTCCCACCAATAGACACTTCTCTCTATTATCACACCAGAACCCACCCACATAGAACTGTACCTTTCAAATACTTTCAATTCACCCAAATCACGTTTTTACCATGTAAGCTCAGGAGAAAATGGACAGACACTGTTGCCATAACAACCCAACACTTAGCAGAGCAAATCTTGTTTTATATTGAATCATCTTTGTGATGGACAGACTGTTGGGGATCAATCGTTTTTCCTAGTTATAGATCTGCTTCACATATTGTCCTCCTACCTGTATGTACTTTTCTCTCAGATGTATTGTATGTAAAAGGAATGCTGATTTCTAATGTATTTTTTTTGTTACATTAAATTTATTAAATGTAAATAGGTAACTATGTTAAGTGTGTTTTCAATAGTATTTTTTGTTAAAAAATTAAGAATGATTGAACACATGATTGGCGGATTATCAACTTTTTTCTGGTTACTACATTTCTGGTTGTAGGTAAGATGAAAGGTAGAAGAAAACTGGAAAGCCTGGTGGAAAAACCAGATACTGGGAGAACTTGTGAAACTTCTCATAGTGAGGGCAGGTTATACTTAGGACCCTAGCAGTACTTAAAAAAAATATTTTGGCAAGTGATCTTTTGTAGAATAATGGTCTACCTCTTGTTGCAATTGTATTTTAATTTTTGTATTTTTTTTTTATATGGTAAATTACCCACACCTTATTAACCCAATTGCATCATAAAACCCAAAGCATGTTTTTTATTTATTTTATTTTTTATATTAAAAAAATATTTAATGAATGTATACAGGTTTCAGGATTGCATGTCATATCCTTTGTGTATAGCACAATCTAGGGAATATGATAGGAAAATATTTTCATTTTAACAAACTATATAAACATGACTAAGCAAAAAACATTCATATAGGCAAATGAATGCCATAGACATATGTTGTTATTTTGTTTCCAGAAACAATAAGAGCATTTTGTGAGTTCTACTTTTCCAGTTTTCTGGTAAAGGTAAAATGTATGTGTTTTGTAAAAGTAATAACTTTTTTTGACATGACATATCCAAAAACCCTAACACACAATTCAATTCAATTCACTTTTATTTGTATTAAATTGACTTTTAATAATGGTCAATTTCAGAAAGCATCTTTACATGATCAAAGGAACATTATGGAAATATGTATGAAATGTGAGCAAATGTGTATAAATCAAAATGATTAGATTGTTCCTGATGAGCAAGCCAAATAACATATAGCAGGAATTGTTGTGCAGTCATATTGTGTTAGGAGGCTGGAAGTTAAAGGTAAAGGTAAACTTTAAGTTAATATGGAATACAGTTTGTTATTGGAGACTCAGGTAGGAAATTCCAATCCTGAACTATTGAGCGACTGCAGTCACAAGTCCTCAGAAAACAGCTGTCTGCATGGGCCGAAGCCAGGATTGTCTTCATGGTAAAAGTTGCTACATGCTTCAGAAGCAGATCACATGGAGCACCTTCATGCAACCAGAAGCGGGGCAGCAGGAGGAGTCCAGCAGTTGCAGATGGCAGAAGGGGTCTGGATCATTGCCAGCTCAGGAGCGACATATGTAGCTCGACAGAGTGAGAGAGAGAGGGGAAAGATAAGAGATAACAGTTAGGTATGGTCAAAGTCACATTATGTATAAGGTGAATGTATATTTAGTACAGAGTGCAAGCAGGGACTCCAGCAAGACTAACTATGGCAGGGAGAGATTTATGGCACATATCTATGCCACATATATGGTGTATAATAATACACTCATTTTCAGTACTGTGTGCTGAGACCAATCAGTGATTAGGTTATTAAAATATTTTAATCAGTGTCAAATTAGTGGGGGCCAATATACTATGGTTAAAGTAAAGCTAAGTAAAAACCTGGCAATAGTGACTGGCAGTTGGATAATGGACTTACTACTTTTTTCCCCCATTACTAGAACATCCAGTTACATTAGTCTAACCTAGAGATGATAAAACTAGTTTCAGGCGTTGAGGATGGTACTGTATATCTGTTGTTTCTTCCAGCCTGATGAGGCCTACCAACTGTGTTTTATCTCTGGTCTCATCAGTGTCTGAGGAAGGGTCTGTCAATTTCACACATTATAACCATCTACAAGGATGCAGAACAAGGAATCACATTCCCTGAATTTTCTTATTAATACAATTTCCATAAATATCATGCCCAATTAAAAACTGCATTAGGGAATTATTTTTAGAATATGTCTATGCTGGTCTACATTATCAGTCTCTCGTTTTTCTTAAACTCATGTTATTGCCAACCTTAAGGATAATTAGGTTGTAATTTACATTTTGCTCAGAAAAGAGGCTGGATGACGATTAGCACATTACTGAGGCAGGCGTTGACTTGTTTTATGGAAAGATGGACAGTTCCTCTGCGGCTGGCTTTGGGCTGTTTTTCAGCTGGTCAGTTTGACTGATGAAGCAGGATTTGTGCCATTTTGCAGAAAGATGACCATCCCAGCCGATATGGAATGACTGCCTGTCATTTTGATAGCTTACTCTCTGATGACAGGGCATTTAAGCAGAAATGAAAGCTTTAGGATCCCAGAATGGCAGCTTTCCAAAAATGCCATCACAACATGAATACCATCTTAGAACGTGTGAATTTTTAAAAAGAAATATTCAAAATGCATATGGACAGCATCCATATTTGATTAAACCAGTGTTGAAATCCTTTCAACAGTGTTTGAAACACAAATAATTTCCTGTGAAATTGAAAAATAACATTGAATACCAAATGTGTGCAAAATAAAAACAGTTACACTGTCAACAAGGGATTTTGGCAGGTAGAGGAATGTAGCCTTACCTCATTTACATACCCATTTGCCGTGCCACAGACTGAAGAATTACCAACGTCACATTATGTACCCACATCTTTTCTGTCTTGTATTTATAAAAAAGTGTTTTTCTTCAATTATTAGTTTTATATTTAATCATACACAGCCACTGCAAAGCACTATATGTCAAGGATTTCATTTCAGTTGATGAGAATGTCTAAACCAGTGAGTCACATAATTTCTTGGTATTCCTTTATTGCATACAGTCCTTGAAAGCAAATTCAAATGCAGTTTCCCTGGTGATCATGACTTTATGGGTAAAATGTCCCATTTTAATTATAACTAACAATACAGTATGTCCTGTGCAAAATGTCAGTATTCCACACAAACGCCTCTAAATTGTACTGTAGATCCCTGGACCAAAACATTATAATAATATAAGAAATTCGCAAGTCCTCATTAAGTTTGAAGCAAGTGAAGGGTTTCCATATACAGTAAAAACCCTTTTTGTTCAGTTTGAGAGAGAAACTTTTGGAAAAGCTGCAAAAAGTATTACAAAATGAGTTTGTGTTTGTTTTATATCAAAATTGTTATGGTCATGAAAATATTACACATCCACAGTTTTGTCAAAATTGATAAATCCAGCAGTAGTTGTTGTGGCAATGTAAATATGCAATTTAGTATCAATAATATGTTGGCTGAGCGCCAATAAAATGATAACGTCTCTCATGTTTTTATTGTGTTTTTTTTCCCTAGTAAGTCATACTGGCAGCAAATTGGAATAAGGAAATGATTTTAGTTTTGTTGGACTTTAATTTTTAATTACATAGATTGTGTAAAATAATAAACAATTACCAGCTTCATGCAAGTTTGTTAGTCATCTTATAGGCAAGTTATGGTTTCTGTAGACACTAGTTAGCTACTGACAGAAAGTCATACACAGCCACAATGCATCAACAGATAGTTGATAGAAGTGCACTTTTTTCTGGCATATTTTCACAAACAATTTTACAGCGCATCATCAGCCTCCTACTATATCAGTTTGAGATTCAATTCAGTCTCACTACAGTAGTTGTTAATAATACTTCCATTTCTGCTATGGTAACTGCAATGGCAGTAAGCATTCTTTTGTCTTGATATCAAACGTTTGCAATATGTCCATCAAATATTTAATTAATTTATAGCAGCCACCGTTTCCCCCCCGCTGCTAGCTTTTAAAAGCAATTTTAAAACAAAGAAACAAACCCGTTTTTATAGACAACACAGGTCATCAAAATATCGTGGCAACAATAATTTGCCAATGTTACAGATGTTGAAATACAATGTTGGAGATCCGACTTCAAAACAAAACAATACTAAATTATAGCATACATTTTTCTCTCAACTGAAATACATCTTTGCTGCTGGTAGTTGTTTTCTTTTCTTCATGCAATTAAGCCTATCTGACTCAAACCACTGCTGAATATGAACCACTGGTCCTCCAGGGAACCTTCTGCTGATTTTAATAAATGCATATATGTTGCTTTAACAAACAAGCACCACAAAATAATAATAAAAAGAAAAAAATTTGTTCAAAAAAATTGCATTTGACTAAACCATTAAATTGGAAGTACTTGGAAGAAAACAGACCAAACTGCTCCGGTTTGTGGACACTGCAAACACCATATTACACTACAGTATTGCTTCAAATACTTAGCAAAGCTGTGTAGTATAGTGAGGCTGTAGTGCAATGTGACTAAATTGTGACCAATATATTCACTCTTTTTTAAAACTTCATCTCTTGTTGTTGGTATCATTAACATTAAGTCATGATGCACTTCACTGTAATATTAAAACAAGGAAATTAAAACAAAGATAATTGCATTTTGCAGTGAAACCAATGAAGTATTTATTGACATATTTGTGTGTGTTTGAGAGCGAGAGAGCGAGAGAGAGAGAGAGAGAGAGAAACTAAATTTGTAATCATATATTGCTAGTACATATGACACAAACTGCACCACATTTTCTCATTTAAATATTTTTTTTCTTTTTCCCTATTCCTAGACTAGTGGCATAGACCCTGGTTGAGCACATGCCCTCTTCAGTAATAACGCATTCACTTATCTGTGATCACTGAGTCCTGAGGCACCCATTGCTTAAATAAGATAGTGTCTTGCCTTTGAAGCCTTCCTCAGCAGCTTTTACCTCTCAATAAGTCGGCAGTTTGAGACAAGAACTTTTCAATTCAGTTCAATACAATAAAAAAAAATTTGTATAGCACTTTTAACAATGGGCATTGTCACAATGCAGCTTTACATAAAAAAATGGAAATACATTTGAAAATGTACTGAAAAAAATTATAGGTTATAACTATGATGAACAGGCTGAGGATGTTGGAAAAACTTACTGAGATGACAATAGGAAGAAACCTTCAGAGCAACCAGACTCAATGAGGAATCTATTCTCATTGGGTGATATCAGATGGTATGACTAATACCATCATACTAATATGAATAATATAACTAGGAAAGGTGTATACATTAACATAAAGGCCACTTTCTTTGTTGGGTTACCCAAGGTTGAAAAAAAAAAAAACTTTCCTAAACTATTGAGTGACTGCAGTCACAAGCGATCACACAAAAATTGCCTGCATCAACCAAGTCCAAGACCATCTTCATAATTAAGTGGAACCATCCTCAGTCACAACACGCATCCCAAACTGAATGTCCTCAGCAGCAGCCAGAGGCTTCCATTTAATGAGAACTCCAAACAATGAATGAACTCCTCATCAACTTGTCTTATTCCTATTATCCTTTAATTTAGCTAAAGTTTTATATAAGAATCTAAGATTATTTTTGTTTCTTCTATAAGAGTGGAGAGATACAGTACGTTAATTTATCAGCATTAACAGTTTTCTCCTTTACCTTTAATTAACTGCTTTTAGCCCTCCCGTAGCCTTTACACAAGATGATTTTATAAAACAACTTTTAATAACAATGATATTATCAGGCTGTCCAAATATACATTTTAAATATTTCCTGTCCTTCTCAATTTGTGTTAAGAGGCCTGGAAATAAGGCAGAAACACATTGATGCAACTTTGTGCTTTTTACACTAAAATATTTGATTGAAAAAAAGAATAACCACCGCCCCCCCCCCCCCCCCCCCCCCCCCCCCCCCCCCCCCAAAAAAAAAACCCACAAGCGAATGAAAATTGAAATGAAACACCACTTAGGAGATGCCATTAGATAAAATGATGAGTGGAAGTAACTGTGATGGATTGGCACCCTCTCCAGGGTGTATCCCACCTCAGGCCCTAAGTCTCCTAGGATAGGCTCCAGACCCCCACAACCCTGTATGCAGGATAAAGCTGTATAGATGATGAGTGAGTGACTGACTGAATTTGATTGCAGAAAAAGAAAGGATTTAGTCTCTTTTAGAAATTATTTAGACAATAAAATAAAATGTGCATAAATGTGCATTAAACACTTTATTCTGATTGTTTGCAGTATATGAACAACTTACAGTACATTTCTCATTGACACATTTTCTTTAATACAGTACTGTAAATTCACCTTCAGTAACTTCTTCTGGAGGTGGAGTCTTTCTTGGGAACACTGGAAGTGAGGCGGAAAACCTACTGAATGGGAAACCAGTCCATTGCAGGGCACTATGCACACACACACATTCAGACAAACATGGAGAGAACATGCACTGAAACTCCACACAGACCAAAACCCAGCTACACTGTTGACCTGTCCTCCATGGAGCTGTGATGCAGCAAGGCTACCTGCTCTAGAATTTGTGCATCATATAAAGTACTGTACATAGCAACATGGATACACTATATTTAAGCAATATCAAATGAGAGGGCATGCTGTTGGGCATCAAGCATAACAGCACAGACTCGTGTCTGATGTTTATTTAACCAGTTCTTGCTCTACCAACACATATCTTTCTTTGACTGAAGGGACTAACTGAAACTGGCGACCGCTAGTTAGTGTATTTAACGGGGGTGAGTAGTTTTAAATCCTTAGGTAGCCAAAAGGTGAGGATAATAAACCATGAAAGTGGATTGAATCTCCATTTATTCCACTTTAAAACATCAGCTACATTAACTTCTGGGTTATGGGCTTAAATCCCAAATGCCTATGGTGACCACTTTATTGCTCCCCGTTTTGTACGACGGTGGTGGAACCTCCAGTCAACATTCACATACAACAGGCAATGTACTGTAGGAATGCCAATTATCCTAATCTTCCTGTTTTTGGACTGCGGGAGAAAAACCACCAAGAACGATGAGAACATATAAACTCCATGGATGGAGCATTATCAGGACTATAGCACACTATATTGACTATACTCCTGCATTAACACCTTAAAACAAAAAGCAGAGTATTGTCTGTATGGGCAGAAGTGTGCAGATCATGCAAGATCACAACGCCCTTGGATAGCAGTCCTCTGTGTTTAATCTGAAGTTTAGGCTTCATCTTTTCAATAAGCTCACTGTAATAAGCACTGTCGATTATTGAACCTTTTCCTGTTAATATTCTAATACTGGCCCTTGAGAATCCAAGAAAACTTTAAGCATCATGATTCCATGTCCCGTCTCCAGTAATGATTCTCTTTACGAAACCTTCCTTAGAGAGTATTGGTCCAAATTGCGTTTGCAGATACCCAAACTCTTCTTTTATGCTCTTCCGTGAGTTCTGTCAGCCTCAGGTGCACCCTCAGACCACAAAAAACAAATCACTGCACAATGTTCTTCTTTTGTGGGAATCGCAAGTGGGGCATCACAGTTATAAGTGAACTGATTTACATGTTTACTGCATGTATCTGCACAACAGTGACTGGGGAGTCAGTAGCCTTGAATGGAAACCACTGATAAGACAGTGCAGCCAATGGAAGTGCGGATAATTCTTGACCCACCCTCATATATATTATATTATATTATATTATATTATATTATATTATATTATATTATATTATATTATACAAAGTTAAATGCATGATCAACATCTAAGCTCTTAATCACACAACAAAGACATTGTTTTTTTCAACCTGCCAATCATGTGGTAATCAACTGCAGCAGAACAGAAAATATTATATAATCAAAACCAAAATCGTCACTTTCTACTATGTACAGAGATGTTTGGGAAATTTCAGTGTATGGTATCATTCTTATTTCAGTTTTTCCCATTAGGGGTTGCAACAAAGAAATGTCATCTGCATACTTAATTTGGCACAGGTTTTTATGTCTAACACAAATACTGAACATGACACAACCGTACCCATTTTATGCTTGGAACTGACATTCACAGTGCACCCCAGAGGCTGGGGTTTCCCACCAGGGGCTCAAACAGTGGGCTGTGTTTTATACACGATAAGTTTGTTGACACCTAATCATCACAGCCTTATGCATGTTTGGACCATCGTTTTCCAGATTTAGTCACACCCTTTGCTTTTATCTAACACTCCTTAGGTTCTGGAGCATGGCAGTGGCAGTGTGCTCATTAAGCCACAAGGGCATTAGAGAGAGAGAGAGAGAGAGAGAGAGAGAGAGAGAGAGAGAGAGAGAGAGGTGCATACTGATTAGTCTCCCTTTGTGCTTTGCTCGATATCTATATCTTCCTGTACAGTAATATGGTGTTTTCAAAATGTCCAAACTGCACAATGCCCAGGTTCAAAGAACTGATCTCATAAGACATTAAAGCATTTGATACACTCATGACATGCTGATGTTGTCAATGCTGGGTTTTATTTTCATTTATCTGGTTTAAGTTTGAATGCTTTGATAAACTGCAGATGTGTAATCTTTGTTTTTATTGTAGGAGTTATTTTGTGCTGTTCCTTGTTGACAAAGCAATATATGGGCACTTACAGCAGGTTTCCTGGTGGATTAGTGGATAGCATCCATTGCTCTTCTGCCGTAGCCTGGGTTTGTCTCCGGTTTGACTGAAGATTAGCATCAGCAGTACACAGTACATATTGTTATATATAAAAGTCATACTTACAATATTGTGCGGTGGTCATTCCTTCAATGTTATCCTTCTGTCATTACGTCAATGCTAGTCCAACATCCTTTTATCAAAGTAATCCTGACTTTCAAAGACAACCTAATCCCAGTGGTGGTTCAACATCAGTAATGTTGGCAAAAATTTCCTCAACATTTTAACAACCAAAAATTCCTGCTGTAGTGGCTGTCTGTGTGCACTCTGCAGTCAGTATCAAGGTAATACATTATGTTTGAAATGCATTTTATGGTAAATCGAAAGTACTCTGATGTTTTCAAATCTTTTAAAATGATGCCAATGTTGTGCTGTGAAGTGAAGAGTGACAGTACAAGGGGCAGTTTGGGAGTCAGTCATATTTCCACTTGCCCATGCCCCTGTGGCCTTGCCCCAGATCAAGCTCTGCTTCTGCCCTTTAGTTCTTTTATTCCAGTTTTGCCAAACATTCTCCTAATGACATGTGTTTTGTCCATAGGGTATTGTCATGCTTAAAGATGTTTGCATTAGACCCCTAGGTCGAGTAAAAGAAAATTGCACAGTAGACCATGAAAATACATACTTATTAATTCTGTGTTATCCTGTAAAATATGTAATTAAAACATATTTTATTTTATTTACATTATTAACTGTAAATAAAATAAACCACAAAGAATGAGTCTGTTTTTGGTCCAAAAGCTTCTTTCTTTCATATTCACCCCAGTTACTTAAGATATCGGTTTTACATGGTACATACAGTAATGAGACACACTGCTGATATAATTTAATCTTATTGAGTGAGCAAGGCTATACTGTAAATGTTAGTTTTTAAACATATCTTCTCTTCTCATATCTTCTCACAGACACATCCCATAATTGTCCATAAATGCACAAAATAACAAAATCCCATTTTTAAAAATATAACTCAATAATATCTTTCATTTTCTTCCAGTTATCAAAATTGCCAAACATTCTCATCAACATGGGGCTATTTGGAACAGTAGCTGGTTACAACTTACCATATACAAAACTAATAACATTATATTCATTGTTAAATTGTGGGAAGAAAGACTATCCCACAATGTGCTAATAATATCCTTGTACTGACCGTAGCTCCATAAGGATTACATGAAAACTCTATATGAACTAGGTCATTAACTAACTAATGTAATCACTGAATTGTATACTGTAATGATATGAATATCTGAATTTGCTTTGAACAGCTATTACTGTGTAGCATTGGTGTGAGCCCTGGGTAACCCATAGACTATATAATAAGGCAAGTTTTGTGTAATTTCTTGAGGTGCCAGGATCTATCTTGCAGTACAGGCACACATGAGTGGCAAGGTTACTGATCCAGCTTGATCACATGCCTAGTTTCAACATATTGCACACTTTTTTTTTTGTAAATAAATTTTATAGTATAAAAAGAAAAAAATACAAGACTCAACTCTATGAATTTGCTCTTACTGTCAAAATAAAACACAATAACTATACCACCTATGGTCTAGGTGGTAAACAACAGCTCTACCACCTGTATAAATCTACATGACTCTACAGGTGGCTTATTATGGCCATATTCATACATCAGGTGGTTATGTGCTATTGTCAGTCGCACTGTGCAGAATATTTTGCAGATAGGAACATGCTCTATCATTTATTTAGCTTTGATATTAAAGACCATGTCCAAGATAATAATATAAATAATATAAATTAAAGCCATCAGTATATAACAGTTCTTCTGCACATTTAATAAATAGCTTTGCAATTATCTAGAGTTTCTATTAACAACCAGTCTCTAGTTCTAACCTTTACTCTTTGGGTACTAATCCTGTACCTGCTTTATTTGTGCTATACAAATAATATTATTATAACTGGCCTCAGTTGGTTTAATCTATTCCAACAGCAGTGTCTTTTTTATTAGCTGTCAGCTGGACTATTAATTGAATATTAAGCTTCATGTAAACACACAGCTACTGGTGGTGTGTGAAAATCCCTGACTAAAAGACGTTATCCCAAGGACGGCTAGTAGAGCTTGTAAAACAAATTGCTTTTGCAACATATTAATCAAATAAGTTGAATAAATAAATAGATTAATTCATTCTATTGTATCAAATTGTCTATGATTTACTTCAACTAAAATTGTACATACTGTTTTTTCAGTTGCTGTTTGTTTGGTATTGTTAATAAAATAATTCATATTCTTCTTTATATTAAAGAAGTCAGGCTGTAAATGTAAAGTAGCCCCAACTTTTAATTATGAAAAATATTTAAATGGTACAAGAATTATAAAGGCACACATTCAAATGATAAAATATAATATATTATATTAATATAAATCAGATAAATAGCATTATAAATTACTAAATCATTTTTGAAATGCTTGAAGCATTTAGCATCATTATTACTTTTATCATGTTATATTCTAATTCCATTGTCTTTCCTGATTTTTATTTCTTCTACGTTGTAAAACAATCCCGAAGGCATCCAAAATTTGCAATAATCTCATGTGACCAATTGATTTTGAGATGTGTCTGGTACTTATGCTCTGTAAATCCTTCATAATGACTCTTAATTGGAGATTTCTGAGACTGGTAACTCTAAATGAACTTTTCTGCAGCAGAAGTAAGTTTTGGTCTCGCTTTCCTGCGATGGTCTGCATGAGAGCCATGCAGTTTCATCATGGTTTTGCAAATGCACTTGACAGTGCTGTTCTTGCAAGAACTATTCCAAGACAACCTTCAGTCCTAAAATAACAGACTGTTGTTGTTACTTAATTACCTAATGTCATATGTTTTATTACACAGTTATAAAATCTCCAGTATTCTAGAATGTGGAAAATAAATGAATAAAACAAAAAAAAATTCCCAAACATTAGGTTTTTCTATAGTGAGATAGATAGGTAGAGAGAGAGAGAGAGAGAGAGAGAGAGAGAGAGAGAGAGAGAGAGAGAGAGAGAGAATGAATAATAATTATATGCACTCTAAAAGAAGTGTTGGCAGGCATTTCTAATCAGAAGCATTTGACTGTCTAAGAGAGCCAGACAGTTATTCAGGGTTTTAAATCTTTCCTTGAGGGCAATATGAAACAGCTGTATCATAGATCTGCTGCATTTGAGACAGTTGGACTGTTTCAGTGCTCAAGTCTGAGGTTTGTTGGAGGATTGATTTGACCAAAGCTCAGGCTTCATTCATTTGCCTACACAAAGGGAGGACTTTGTATTATTAGATGTAACAACAAACACAAGACAAACACCATGCTGAAACTACCATAAACCCCCCCCCCCCCCCCCCCCCCCCCCCCGATATCCAGCAAGAAGCCATGGTGCACTGTCAGCATTCCACTTTACCCCAAAGGCATGCAGTCAGGTTGGGATCATTCTCTGTGGGTCACTTAAATTCTTCCACACAAATTTTGGAAAATGTTCTTTTGGAGTTTGTTTTGTGGATGGGTTTTGGAAACAGGTTTGAACTAAGATCCTCTAATGCAATAAATCATAAAGCCCTCCAAATCATAAAGCCCTCCAAATCATAAAACCCTCTAAATTAAACCCTTTTAGTGAATTGTGTAATTTGAGCTTTATTGGAACAGTTAATTGGAGGCTCACCTATGAGTGTTTCAGGTAGATGTCAACATATTTTAAGGAAATAGTGTGTTACCATATTAAATAAAGTCCCTTTAATGAAATTATAACAGTTCATGTCCTTGCCTCTTGTATGTCTTTTACACTGAAATATACTAGTGTGTACTTGTAAGGAATTCCTGTTTAAATATATCTGTGATTAAAATCTGAAAATGTGAATTAAGTGTCATTCTAAAACAACTAATATTTTGGAATTTAAACAATTTCACTGTGATTTGGAAATCTTTAAGGTACAAGGACATTATCACAAAAATGAATGGAAGTACTAATCAAACTGATTGATGAGGAAAGATATAATAAATACAGTACACTGCAGTGTGGATCCATACTTTACCTCAAAATTACATCTAAAACCTTAGAGCAAAAAAAGAGATGTTCATATAGACCAGAAAAAGAAAAAAAAATTAAAACGTTCTGTTATTGGTTTTGATTAAATTAAAATTGAATTTTAAAAATATCACTATTATACATTACCGTGTTGTTTATACAGTTTATATTACTGCGGGTTTAGATCATCATTATAGACTAATACACTGCCTGGCCAAAGAAATTGGAAGTAACTATTTAGATGTAAATAAACAAATACTTAAGAGCCTTTTATTAGATAATTACAGCAGTGATCAATATGTTGCAGCTGGCAACAATTATTTAAACACTAACTTGTGCAGTGAGTAACTTCTTATTTTTTAACCCATAAGAACTCAGACCCATTTCTTCTTTAAACAATAGTAGGGCAGATATAACATAGGCCAAATACAGTAGACCATATGGAACACATTTTGAAAGACAGCACATGGCATTTGCTCTGACAATTTTAGTGTTAAAGTAATATGTGACAAATGTCAGTAATATTTTCTTAATATAATTTAAATCATTAGATATTAAATAATTGTAATTGTTAAATTGGATGGAACTTATTTTTTGTAACAAAAACAAGCTTTTTAAAATGAGCTAGTTCAGTCACATGTGTGACAGTACCCAGACAGCCCAACATATTGGAAATGGTGTCGTGGGTAGACAAATTCATGGATTGTCACATGACTGCACCAGGACGTTCATTTGATGTCATTTAGGGGCTTAATGAGTTCATGTCAAGGAAATAGCTGAAAAAAGAACTTTCCATAGTATGTGACACCTGTGTCACAATCAGTTCTTATACGTATGTTTTAAACAACAATGTCGGTAGGCATAGCCTGTGGTTGTGGAAAAGATGATTCAGTGTTTTAGAAGGGTCAGATTATTGGCCTGCATCAAACAAAAGACAACAACATGAGGAATGTTGTTGAAATGACTGGAGTTAAGAAATGGGTTGGGTTACAAACTGTCCAACACATTATCAAAATTTGGAGGGATAATAATTTGGTTGGAAATAATAATCATATTCTGAGATCACCTAAACACTTTGATGTAGCATCATAAAAAATGCATTGTAAAAGATTGTAAAAGCAGCTACGATAGTGAAAGTCAGAACATTACCATGTGATAAGAACTCACAGGACTTGGACAAAATAGCTGTGTGGCCATCAGAAAACCACTTGTTACAAAAAAGGCTTTAATTTGGGAGTATAAAGATTGGTATAAAGATAATTCCATATTTATCCTATTTCAGAGCGATTTGTGAATCAGGGTAAGAAGGGAAGCGCATGAAGCAATGCATCCATCATGCACAGTGCCTAAGTACAAGCCTCTGGATGCCGTCTCATTATCTGAGGTTGCTTCAGTTGGTGAGCTCTTGGCTCAACAATGTTATCTGACAAGAATATTTATCCCCCTGAATGTACTGGATGAGTATGAGGACTTATTTTCACACTTGAGTTGGCCAACACAAAGTCCTGACCTTAAGCCCAGGAAAAGTATTTGAGAAGTGCTTAAGAAGGTTTTATGGAGTAGTATCATCAATAAAAGATCTCAGCCAAAAATCAATGCAACACTGTCCAGAGATAAATGTAGCTAAAGTGGAATAATGATATATCAGTGTGTGTGAATTTTTTGGGCATGTGGTGTAAATAAACCAAAATTTACACACAAATAAATGTGTTGTAATGCAATGGAACAGGGTTGAGTTAAGCCTTAAACTGTTTATCTTCTGAACTTTGAAACCAAGTTCTAAATACATTCGACTGGTCTTAACTCACACAACCATGTCTACCAGTCTAGTCCATCATACATTAACAGTACTGATTAATTTATTTGTCTATTGAAACTAGCAGAAATAAAGCCCAGAGTGCAACAGTAAAGAAGCATTATTGGTGATGGATGTGTCATCCTTACCTGAGCATGTTTGTCTGCCAGTGGAATCACTTTGTTTTTCTTGATGGTGTATCTGCTGATGGCCGCAACCTGATGTATCCTGCAGTGATCAGAACTGTTGGAAATGTTCTAAAACAATTATACAGTTTTTCAGCACCTACCCAAGTAGACTAGCCAATTAATTTACCCAATTTGAGCTGAAGTTGGTTAGAGGAACATACTTAACAGAGTAATAAAGACAAAATTGTGATGCTGTGTAATGGACCTGTGTGTGTGTGTGTGTGTGTGTGTGTGTGTGTGTGTGTGTGTGTGTGTGTATATATGTGTAAAAAGGAAATGAGTAGTTTTCTCCTGTTTATTATAGTTATTATGTGCTAATAAAGCAATAGCACACCAGAGGGAGTGCTGTTGCTCTGAATATCAGCACAACTGTGATGTGGTCATATCCACTGTTATACCACAAACTCAATTTATTATCAAGAAATTATGATTCGTTTATTTACAGTTATTTTTTGCTTTGTCAACAAATATCCTTCCATGAGCTGCTGACCAACACTTAGTTAAGTATAATTAACAGCGTTGAAGTAGTTTTAAATTCTTACTGGCACTATGTAGCCAACAGGTGGGGATAATAAACCATGGCGAGTCCTAAGAAACTGACGAGGTTTAAATTTCCACCTATTCTACTGTAAAATAATAACTAACTTCCAGGGTTCTGGAGTTGAAATCTAAATAGCGTAAAATGAAAAGCTAGCGTGCCGTGAAGGTTGCAAGTTAGAATTCCTTATCTCACACTCCAAGTAGTGCCTTTGATCAGGGGCTAGAGAAGGATTTGAGATTTCAGCCATGTGTTAGTAGCTAGTGTAGTAGCTTGGGTTAACTGTGAACAAAACAACATGAACAGTTCAGGGGCAATTCGGGAACAATTTAGAAGCAATTACTAAGAAGGTTAAGTATTGTTTAGGATGCCATAACATTATCAAATGTTTTCTTGCTGAAAGTGCTTACGTGATTGGTTTCAAACATGGGTTTTGGCAGACACCTGCTCTACCTAATCTCTTTCTAATACTGCGGATTTACTTTTATCCATGCTGCGACCAACAGTTAGTGTAATTAACTATTGTTAAAATGGAGTAATTAGAAGTGATACATAGAGTTAGCTGTCCAAATCTTGTTATGCTCTACTGTATATCACCCACTCATGAAACGCCCATCTTCCAATCAGATTACTTGGTCAGAACTAACTGTTGTATAATGAGGTTTTTTTTCTGTCCCACTCTTAAGTGATGAAATAACTGCAAGCTCTGATGAATGTATGCTGTCCTGACTACAAGTTGTACATTAAATCACACCATGCAATGAGACCATAATTAGCCACTAAATCTGCATATTGTCTTTCAGATCATGCAAAAATATTTCTCCACTGTTGAAAGCGGCATGCTCTGCATGAGTCATTTTCTCAATTCCTAACTAAAAGGGTACTTCCTGATTTCTCTTTTCATGGGGTTATATTCACTTATGTATAAGAAATATTATTATAGCTCATAGCTTTATTCATATTTGAAAAACTAGAACCAGTCAAAGTGATATTGGTCTCAGAATGTTTGAGCATTACCCTTAGGATCTTGATGAAAATGGTCCCTGGTTCACAAGTTAAGAATGATCATTATTACAGAACATTTAGCCTTAGAAAAAGCAGACTTAAAGTAAGAGTGTCGAGCTGGTACTCAGTACCCAGATCTGTCATATCCTATTTTAGCAGCTGACTGCAATGCGTAGAGGGTGCACTTTGCAGCTGCCTAGTGTCTCCTTTTAAAGGATTCAGTTTTGTAAACTAAGATTGGCTCCGAGTTCCCTAAACAAACAGTAACTGATCAGTGCAAAATATAATGCTGCTCCTAATGGAGTCTTCATTAAACACCTAATGGAACAACTAACATCTAAAGGCACAGCATTAGCTTAGATTTGAATATGCGAATCTCATTATAGCTAAGGGAAGACAAATAGACAAACTACTGAACCGTAATCCACACATGCAGAACAACTAGGCTTTCTGGTGTTTATTTGTGCACTGTTAATATAACTCCATTTCCAGTCTTCATATTGTATATCCATTTGTAGCCATTACTTATTATGTACACCACTAATGGTTGAAATCCTGAATGCACTTTCTATGAAAAAAAGGAAAAAAAAAAAAAAAAGGCAAATGAAGGACGGTAGTGACTTGGAGTACTTTGAGATTTCCTTTATGGAAGGCCATAGTGCAGCATTTTAAGACTTTCCAGCATCTGTTATGTAATGCTTTGCACTCTAAATTGTTCATGTCAGGCTTCTCTGCCTCAAATACCAGTAGGTTACGTAAGCCTTAACCTTGAGGCTCAGAAGTTCATTTTTGATTTTAGACTAATTCAGACAAGACAGTTTGACTAAACTTTTAAACTTCTAACCTTTTAACCTTTAATACATATTAGCTCATGTTCTTCATTTATTAAATCTTATGTCTCCGGCTAAGTGACAGGTAAAGATCTATCGATGTTAAATATAGATTCAGTATGGTGATTTATAAATGTATGAATTTAGATTTATGGTAACGAATTAAAGGTACACTCCATACTACATGATAAAAATACTGGTCTGTTTGAATTTTTGGGGAAATTTGCAACAGTCTAGAATTTGTCTGAATCATGGATTATCCATTACAGTATATTACTTCCTTTACTCTCTATACCACTTATCCTGAGTGCCAAGCACACACTCATTCATCCACTACAGGCAATTTGGAAACGCCAATTAGTCTAATCCTCCACAGTACCGTGAGGAAACCCACCAATCACCATCACTCCGTGCACACAAACCCATGGCAGAAGTCTAGCCTCAACCCCTGAGGTGCAAAGCCACACTGCTAACCACTATGCCACTTTGATGTCCCAGTTACTTTCCAGTTTTTTCAAATGACAAAAACATGTTTTGACTGATTCTGTCGATGAGATTAAATTAATGACCTTACAAAGATTGTACTTACACTCTTGGCTGTGGGGTTGATTAATACAGTTAGAACCTGTGACCTCCACTGCTCCACAAGATGCCCTGGTCTTGATGTCTGTCACAGAAGCCAATAGATGTGGTTCTTTTTTAGTCAGGCATTTAGCATCTTCCATTATTGGGCAAAATACCCATCAGTTTTCACAGCTCTTGAGTAATAGCAGCTCTACTTTGGAGGGGGAATTTATATGCTGCCATACCTGTATTGCTATCCCTGCCTAAACAAAGATAGATATCTCCTCGAGGCCAATATCAAATATATTATGTTTACTGAAATGGAAAAAAAAAAACCTCAATGACGTTGCCGTTAATACTGGATTCCACAAAGGCATTGGAACTAAGTACAGCTATATTCACCCCAAACTATTGTAATACCCAGTGGATTGGGATAAAAACACACACACACACACACACACACACACACACACACACACACACACACACACACACACACACACACACACACACACACACACACACACACACACACACACACACACACACACACACACACACACACACACACACACACACACACACACACACACACACTCTGTACTCCAGAGACCCTTTAATCCTTTAAGGGTTTAATTTAAAGGATTTTATTTTCAAGCATGTGGAAGGTTTGTGTGAAAAGTTGGGTCTTATATAAGACAAATATCATTTCATCTAACCAGTTGGTGTGATGAGACCTCTGCTTCAAACTCCTAAAAATGACGGTTTGCTGAATGAATTCTGATGTTGATTTAAGTAAAAATCATATCACATTTTTTTCATAATATTTATATCAACAATTTGTTTGAAGTTCTTATGCATCTGAAAATTAAAAAATGTGAATAAAATCTGTAATGCAAAATAAGCAGAGGTTAAATACAATAATAAAAATAGTAAGCAGAGTTGACCACAAATGCTATTTTTATTTAATAGAAATATAAATCATAATGTGGATATAAAATCGTTTATGGAACAAAAAATATAGCAAAATATTAAATAATACATTTTCATATATAGGAAACCAGAGCTTATATTTATGAATATATTGCAATATTGTATGAATGGACCATTTATGGATATTGCAATGAAGACAAAAACCATTATATTTATACTATTAATACTAATTGTTTTATTTAAACATTATTAAAACTTTATGCATGTTTAAGAATTAGACACACTTTTACTTTGTCTGTGTGGTCTGATTATGCCTATAAAGTTAATTTTGTTCGAACTACATTGACATATAAGCATATTATAAAAATATAAAGAAATAGATATATTTAATCAAATACACACATTAAGATATATATTTCTCAAATGTATGAAAACCTGCAATTCCATATGTATCTTTCAATATATTGTAATATATTAATACAATATATTATTCTGTATATTGTGAATATTCTTTTACTTTTTTTCCTGTTATTAATTATTAATTAGTACCAGTTAGTGTAGCAACAAGGAATATTAACATTATAAAATCTTTTCAATTTACCAGTAGAACAGAGCACTTATTCATTTAATATACTGACAGTTAATATATAGAGAAATATATAAATAAATATACCTTTTAAGTCCACTGTCTTGTGTGGTAAATATACATGTTAACATTGTTTTTATTTAGCTTGTTAGTGTGATAAGTGATTTTGATACTAGAGCTGATCATCCTTCTGTCAGACCATACAGTTTATAGAGTTTATTCATATACAGTATAATTAGTACTATGAATGCCAGTGTGACTTATCTGTAATACTTCATAAACTCCGCCCCAATATTAACTCTAATTCCACTTTAGTTCCACATTTTTAAATGTGTTCTGTTTTTATATCACATAGGAACAGCCAACACGTGACACTACTATTGTTTATTACACCACTGTGCAGATCCGACTCCTACAAAGTCAGTTTTTCTTTTCTCTTGAACAGTTTGGTGCTATGGAGGCTCATACAATGTATCAGGGCTTATAACAGTGTGTCAGGATCAGTTTCTGCAAGTGTAATGAGACTGGAAACTACATTTTCTTTATGCCCTAGCAGACTGTTTGTGCAGGAAGAACGTTAATTTAGTATAGAACAGGTAAGAGTAGCTACTTCAGGAATCTGTTTTTTTTTTTTTATGCTTATGCAATAGTTTGCTTTGGTGTTGCTGATATGATTCATTGTGTGTGGATTATTTTTTTAAATATTAAAATAAAGTGTGTTTTATTACAAAAGGTAGATTTAGAAAGATCTACATTAGTAAAAAATCTGAAGGTTACTAAATAGTCAATGAGAATATGTTTATCTGAGAGATTTATATAATTTTTTTATAATTCAGTTATAAAGTCAAAGCATCCGTAATAGTTGATGCTTTTAACGCCATGAAGTTTTTTTCTTTTTCTTTTCTGAAAGTGCTTTCAGTCGGACTATAGTATGGAAACACTGTAGCTCTGATTCTTTAGATTTCTTTAGAATTCTTAGATGCTTTAGTATAGATAAATAAGCTAGGTTAAATATAGCATATCATGGTTAACATTCATTAACAGCGCACACACTGCTAAAAAAAAATATATACTCCAGGATGAGTCAGGTTATTGTGCATTGAGTGAAACATTTTTCTCTTTAACACTAAAGATAATAAGTTTCTTCTTAAGGAGAGAAAATGTCCACTTGATGCATACCATTACTTTACTGCATGGACTTAATTTAGAGTGCAGTGAACCTGTGAATCAGTGAAGAGTGGAATGGAGTGCAACTAACGTAAATCCAAAATCTCTGCCCCAGCTTCATGACAATTAGCCATTCATTGATCATTTTGCTTTAATTACATAATGCTGTCTTCTATATAGTGTATCAGTGCAAAATAGCTAAATAAACTGTACACATTAAAAAATTATTATGGCATACACCTGTACACATCTGTGCAGATAGGGGCCAACACCATTGAGCAATGTCCAACATCAGAATGGGGTAAAGATATGATCTCTGTGATTTTGACCATAGCATGATTTTGGTGGCTGACAAGACAAGGATTTTCACACAAAACAGTCTCTAAAGTTTACCCAGAATGGTGCAATGAAGAAAAAACGTCCAGTGAGTAGCAGCACTGTGGACATAAACACCTCATTGATAAATGAGGTCAACAGAGAATATCAGACTGGTTTGAGATGATCAGTTTAAATTAAACTGTTTAAATTCAAGTGCTACTGAAAGTTTAGTATAATGGAAAAGGATGTTTCCACGGTGATGTAGTGGTTAACACTATCGCCTTGCACCTCCAGGGTCCGGGTTCGATTCCCGGCCAGGCTTGATTGCGTCTCTGTGTGCGTGGAGTTTGCATGTTCTCCCCATGCTTGGTGGGTTTCCTCCGGGTACTCCGCTTTCCTCCCACAGTCCAAAGACATGCAGGTTAGTCTAATTGGCGTTCCCAAATCGCCTGTAGTGTGTGTGTGTGTGTAGGTGTGTGTGCCCTGCGATGGATTGGCAACCTGTCCAGGGTGTATCCTGCCTTGTGCCCTAAGCCTCCAGGGAAAATCTCCAGGTTCCCCGAGACTCTGAATACAGGATAAAAAGTTCTAGTGAGTGTTAGATGTCAGGTACAAAACTTTATGTGGGAATTTTTGTTCTAAACTATTGAGTGACTGCAGTCATAAGCCATCAGAGAAAAATGCCTGCATCAGTCCAAACCATCCTTGTGATCAAGTAAATCCATACACATGCCCAGCAGACCACACAGGGCCATTCTCAGGAGTTAACCAGAGGCCTTCATGTGACAAAATACATGAAGTCCTCACTACTGCGACCAGAAGCAGGGTATCAGGATGTGTCAGACAGGTCCGGTGAGGGAGAAGGAGTCCGGATCTCTGGCAACCCACAAGTACCATGTGTAGCTCAACAGAGAAAGGGAAAGAGAGTTAGGTATATTCACAGTCTCATAACAGAAATGCCCAATGGATAGTTTGCGCTGAGTGCAAGCAGGAAATCTCACTATCTATGACCGCATAAATAAAAGTCAGAAGGAAGCACAGACATGAGGACTCACTGGGAAGCACAGTTAAGCAACCTGTCACTTCCCTGTCAAACCTGAGTGATCAGTAAGAGTGGGGGAAGATAACATCCCAACATACCAGTTTCCTAACTTTACAACCATGAGTTCCCAGATCTGCACCTAAGACAAATCCACTCACAGAAGCCTTTCAGCCATACAGATTATGTCCAAGTCCCAAACTGTAATTGGACAGCTATTCCATAACTTTGTGGCTTTGTAAGAAAAAAGCTCTGTTTTCATAATAAGAGGTACTGACAAGCAGCCTGCTCACTTTGACTGAAGTAGGTGTTGTGGAACATAAAACAATAGCGGTGCACCCAGGTATCGTGACCATTTATTGCTTTATAGGTCAATAGCAGTATATCGATGTATAATTCCCCTGGGAGGCAGTGCAGTGTAGATAGGCGTGATGTGCTTATTTCTTCTGATTCTAGTGAGGACTCTGGGTGCTGCATTCTGGACTAACTGGAGCTTGTTCATGCATCTACTTAAACATCCAGACAGTAAGATCTTACAGTAGTCCAAACTAGAGGTAACAAAAGCATAAACTAGTCTTTTTTCTTTTATCTTGGCAATATTTCTAAAATGGCTATTAGGGCTATTCTAATAATATTATATACATGACCTTCAAAGGTCACACTAAGGTATATTACCGCTGCACATGATGAACAAAGTTACTGTGTTATCAGGAAGCGTACTTCTAGCTGCATGTAGACCTAGTACTTCTGTCATGTCGGAATTAAGTAGGAGTAAGTTAAAAAGCATCCAGTTGATGTTTAATAACTGCTAGTTTAAAATATTTGGGAACATTTTTAAGTGAGGACTATTTTTTAAAAGGGGTACAGTTATTACTGGTATTATCTGTTTGATGATTTTGCTGAACAGATTAGTGAAATTAGTTCAGTCTCTTGAGAGGAGTAAAATATTCCAAATGCTGATCTGAGATATTTACTGTACATAGATGATAACCTATTTAAAAATTTTTTTGGCCTGATATTTAAAATTTTGTTAACGAAAAAATACATTAAGTCGTCTCTACTACATTGTATTGGTGTGCATGTGTCTGTGGTGGTCTTAGTCTTAGTTAATTTTTCTACAGTGGCAGCATGGTGGCATAGTGGTTAGCACTGTCGCCTTGCACCTCCAGGTCCTGGATTCGAGGTCTGTGTGCTTGAAGTTTGCATGTTCTCTCTGTGCTTGGTGGGTTTCCTCTGCGTTCTCCGGTTTTCTTCCACAGTCGAAAGACAAACAGATTAGGCTAATTGGCATTCCCAAATTGCCCGTAGTGTGTGAATGTGAGTGTGAATATTGACCGTACTGTAGGTCCTACCAAGGGCATGCAAAATTGAAATAAATACAATGGTCACCACTGGACAACAGAGGATGGATAGAATTTTGCTACAGTGTTAAATAAAAATCTAGGATTATTTTTATTTTTTAGGAGAGTAGAGAGATATAGTATGTTGATCTTGCAGCACCAAGATTTTTTTTAGTTTTCAAGAAGATCTCCTTCTATATACGATCATTATACGGGGGTGCTAGTTTTTCTCTTAAATAATTTTTCTTTTAAGTGGAGCTGCGTTATATATGGTGTAAAGGAATGGTAACTCCAAATATTAATCACATGATCGAGTTCTGTGGGGTCAGATAGTGAACCAATCATAGTTGATGGCGCAGGGAGATTACTGATAAAGCTCTGTGCAGTAGTTGATGTACATTTAATACGGTAGCACATCAATGTACGTCCATAATTACTAAGAAAGACTTTAGATGAGATGAGATAATGATCTGAGATAACTCTGGACTGTGGAAATGCCACTATTTTTTTTCGATATTTTATCTGAAGGTTAATATTAAATCCAGAGTATGACCAGCTTAATGAGTGGAACCTGCTATGCACTATTTTACTCCTACTGAGTCCAAAATGGACATAAATGCTGTTTTCAGAGGGTCTTCTGGGTCCTCAAAATGAATATCAAAGTCTCCAGCAACTAATGCTTTGTGTATAGAAATGACCGGGTTGGATAGGAAATCCGCAAATTTGCAAAGAAATTCAAAACACTCTCACTCATGTTCCATACTACTTTACCCTGTATTCAGGGTCGTGGGGGACCTGGAGCCTACACCCTGGACAGGGGGCCAATCCATCGCAGGGCACACACGTAAACACTTCCACACACACACACACACACACTACGGGCAATTTGGAAATGCCAGTTAGCCTGATCTGCATGTTTTTGGAAAGAAACTCAAGTACCCGGAGGAAACCCACCAAGCACAGGGAGAACATGCAATCACCATGCACAAAGAGACGGGAATTGACCCTGGAGGTGCAAGGCGACAGGGCTAACCACTACACCAATGTGCCGCCCACATATCCCAGTTAGGAAGCTGGGGTCAGAGTGCAGGGCCAGTCAGGGTACAGGGCCCCTGGAGGTTAAAGGCCTTGCTTAAGGGCACAACAGTGGCAACTTGGCGATGCTGGGACTTGAACCCCAGATATTCCAATCAGTAGCCCAGTAACCCCTTACGGGTCTATAAATAACAATTACTGTAATTGAATAGACAGTCTTAGTATTTGTGGTATGTGGTATATGTTTATGTTGGTATGGATAAATTCAATTGCGTTAAATTTGTGTCCATGTTTTGTATGATGTTTAGATTATCATTATAAATAACTGGGACGCCTCCTTCTCTACTAGTATGATGATTCTGTATGTAACTGTATCCAGAAGGACTAGATACTGAACATGTAAAGCTATATACTCATTCAGTTTAATCCAAATTGTACCAAACTTCTGATTAGTGATCGTTTCATTAACAGTACTCACTTCTGCTTACTGTTGTGAGAGATCTAATATTTAACAGTCATTTAGATCAGAGGTGCTGCAGTGCATTTAGTGTGGTCTAATTTTATATTGATTAGGTTATTTAAAAAAGGCTTTCTGAGTCTTTCTACATTTTTGTTTAGCTTGGGGAACAGACACCGTCTCAATGTGATGGAACCTGAGTGACAACTTTGTTCAGTTAGCAGATGATCGAGGTAGCCTGCTAGAATATGGAATACCGTATGATTCCTTTCAAACGTGGTACAACGGTAGCTGCACAGCAAAAAAATAAAATAAAATAAAATTTATATATATAATATATAATAAATCACCTGAAAATCTACAGGAATTGCATGATAAACTCAAAGAATATTTCCATATAGGAATATTTATAGGACTATAACTATGATATTGGAATATTTCCATAGGCTGTTACTAAAACAAAGAGTGGCCTTCCTAGGATTAGCATATTGCTACTAATAAAGTGCTCTTCCTCCTCCTCCCATTTAAGAAAATAACAAATGCGGCAGTCATTTGCAAAACCAAAGCAAAATGTATCTACAAATGATGATTATAAGGGTCTGATCACATTTAGCAAATATTTCTCAGAGTGCCCAATTCTTGTCCTTGTCAAGTTACACAGAACAATAAATATTATATTATTTGACAATTTTATCCGACAAAAAAAAAAAACCTAAACAACGCTGAATATATCTAAAATATGCAATAATCTCATTTGAGCAGTTGATACTTATGACCTGTAGAGCCTTCATAATGGCTCTAACGGTGATTTCTGAGGCTGGTGACTCTAAACAAACTTCTCCTCTGCAGCAGAGGTAAGTTTTGGTCTCGCTTTCCTGGGATGGTCTTCATGGGAGCCAGTTTCATCACGGTGGTTGATGGGTTTTGCAAACGCACTCGACAATACTGTTCTTGCAAGAACTATTCCAGAACAGCTGACCTTCGTGTCTTAAAATAACAATGGACTGTTGCGGTTACTTAATTGCCTAGTGCAGGCTGCTTTGTCAGGACATTGTATTATGAAAACTAAAGCGGGGGCAGAGCTTTTTCCAACAAAGCCCCAGGTTATGAAATAGCCTTCCAATTAATGTTCTCAGACATAGACTCAGTCTTTAAGTCTGTTTATTTATTTATACATGTCCTTTGTGAATAGATTTGTATAAGGTAAAACACCAGATCTGGGGGACTCATGAACGTCCTGTAGAATATTATAGACAACTGGTATGTTTGGATACTGTCTTCCCCACTCTTTACTGATCACTCAGGAGTAACTTTCCAGGGAGCCCTCATGTCTGTGTGCACTTTGGGTCTGCACCAAAATACATTAACCTTATACATTATGTGATTGAGGCCATACCCAACTGTTCTCTCTCAACTTTTGACATACATACTTTTGATTGGTGTGTCCAAAAGTTTGTCTGGTACTGTATGCCAAAAAAAAAAAAAAAAAAAAAATCCTTGGACTAGTTTGCCAATTGTAACAAATTTGAGAAGAACTGGGAGAAGAATACTTTCTGCATTTAATTACCAGCAAGGTGAAAATGGAAAACACATACAGACCAGCAATATTTGTTTCTTTGTCATGGATTGTAAATGCAGTTATTATTTTCAAAAAGCTACTGTACTTATGTCAGGGGTTTAGCAAAAGTAATCATGCAGTGTATGCATGGTTCATACGCTAAAACTCATCTCAGGAAACTTGAAACCAAGACTGACAACCTGCTTACAATACATACAACAATCCAATTATTTGTGCCTTAAAGGTACAGTTGTGCTTAAAAGTTCGATGTTGAATTTTGCAATGAATGGAATGATCTTTACATATTTCCAATACTTAATTTTTTTTAATACTGCCAATGTTTATAAATATATAAATAATAAAAAATAATATAAATAATACAAATAATAATAATGATAATTAAGCAAACAAACAAACAATGATTATAAAAAATGAATTTATAAACCTATGGAACTTGAATTGGATAGGACAGCTCAAGACAAAAGTCCACAATTTGGAAGGCAGTCTTAATTTTGGGCAAAATTTGGATTTAATTTGAAGCACTTCTAATATTTTGTGTTAATGCTGAGTATCTTCTCTCATTTCAGATATATTATAATGTCTTTGTGTTCCACTAAACCCTTATCACCCTGAAAACAATTCTAAATAAATTCCTTTTTAATTTCTTTTTAATCTATACTTTAAAAAGTGACAATCTACTCCAGGCCCCCTGTGACCCTGTACAGGATAAGCGGAATAGAAGATGGGTAAATTTTTTTCTGGTGTATAAAAACATTTGCTGTGGAACAATCTTATCAACTAACAAATGATACAATACATTGGTATCTCATTGGTTTTGCATCTTCTCATTTTTCACATTTTTTAATGACATTTTACACACAACTCATTTTTCACATTTTATATTAGAATATCTTATTTGACGTATTATTTGCTAAAATATAAAAACGCTGTATTGTCTATAAATTTATATTCAAGTTTAGAAATGGATACTTCAGAAAACAAATATTTTTTTCAAAATGAATATGGATTGATCGGAAAATATATGCCAATACATCTTTCTTGGTGAACTGTACTTTTGACTGCTTCACTCGGGCCATATTTCTATGGCTTATTAGGTTTCCCACTTCTCTCTTCATGCAAAGTACTTTTGGAAATGCTTGAATGTTCATTTGCACAATAATTTTTTATAATTGATCACCCATTTAATAACGAATGACATGTTAAATCAAGTGATTAATTAAATCAATTTGGTTGCCTATTGTAGCCTGCAAGTGATGATAAAGCTGACCTCCCAAATGATTCCCACTTACGCCTACACAAGTTCCACGCTACTTCATTCTCACCTCAATCCCTTTAATGTAAGACTTTTCATTCTTCTTTTTTGATTCCATAGAAAAGGCTACATTAACCTTTTAGCATGACGCAAACACTGACTGCTCACTGCATTTTAAAGGCACCAGTCATTAACTTTGACTGGTAGTTTGCATGTGTAACTTATATAACATGTAACATGATAAAAGGGCGACATGTCTACACAACAGATTACGTTTTTATTACAGCTGTAGCCTCCCACTCATGTTTTTCCTGTTGAGTGCTGAATTGAACAACATGTTCTATTGTGTTTGTGAATGCTGGAGTGCCCAATGCATTGGCCCCCTGTGTAATTGTGAACCAGTGCCCATCAGCTTGGGTTTAATTTGTTATGCTAAACAGAGGTGCTCCATCTTCACAGCCATAAACAATAACCTGATTCTTCATTCTGTCACAGGGAACTCAGGAGAGCCCAGAAGGACCATCTGCTCTCACAAAACCAGCTACAGTGATGAATTTTTCAGCCATATGAACCTGTGTGGATCTGAAAACTAAACAGTTTTCTTTATAACAATATAAAGTACAGTGCATCTCAAACAATTAGAATATTGTAAATAAATAAAAAATTCCATCATGTAATTTAATTTGACATTTTATTTAATTAAATTCTAATAATATCAAAGTGAAACTCATATATTCTAGATAAATGAAATGTATATTAATAAGCCTTCTTGTTTTAGTTATAAATCAGGTTAATCAAAATCATGAATACCAGTATTCCTAAATATCCAGTATACCCAAGATCAAGGGAAAAATAAAGAAAAAAATGTATGCATTCAGTACTTAGTCAGGGCCCTTTTAACATGAATTACTGGACCAATGCAGCATAGCATAGTTGTAATCTACCTGTGCCACTGCTGAGTCATAATTGAAGATCGGGTTGCTTTGATAGCAGTCATCAAATCATTATGATCGTCTGTATTGATGAGTCCTGTGTTTCTTGTCTTTCTCTTGACAATATCCCATAGATTCTCAGGTCAGGCGAGTTCCCTAGCCAATCAAACACAGCAGATACCTGGGTAAGCATGGTACGTTAGTGTTAGTTTTAAGTAGGTGATACGTCCTGCTGTAAAAGGAAATCTGAATCTCTATAAAGCTTGTCAGCAGACGGAATCCCTAAAATGTTCTGGTAGATACCGTCTTTGACTACGGAGCTACCACATTTTTTACTCCTTAGGTCAGGTAAGACATTTTTGACATTGTCTCTTATTTAGGTGTGGCAAGATACTAGAAATGCAACCGTTTCCTGAAGACATTTGTGCATGGTGGAGCCATAATCATCAAAATAAAAACAAAAAAGGCTTAAAAATATTTCACTATAAATAATGTGAAATGAATCTAAAATATATGAGAATTTAAATAAATACAAATTTTTATTAAATTATGACAATATTTTTAAAAAAAAATTCTCTAGATGTGTTGCACAGTACAGTATGTAGCACGGTGGTGTAGTGGTTAGCGCTGCTGCCTTGCATCTGTGTCCGGGTTCGAGTTTGCATGTTCTCCCCGTACTTGGTGGGTTTCCTCCGAGTACTCCGGTTTCCTCCCACAGTCCAAAGACATGCAGATTAAGCTAATAGGTGTTTCCAAATTGTCTGTAGTGTGTGAATGAGTGTGTGAGTGTGGGTATGTGCCCTGCCATGGATGTATCCATGGATAGGCTCCAGGCCCCCCCGCATGTCCCTGAATACAGGATAATGCATTATAGACAGTTGAATGAGAGAGTGAGTGAGTGTTGTATGTATCTTCAGGGAAATTATTGTATATAACGGTGACACGCTGGCTTAGGTGATTAGCACTGTCGCCTTACAGCTCCAGGTCCTGGATTCGATTCCTGCATCGGATCTGTGTGCATGGAGGACACTATGTACTTGGTGGGTTTCCTCCAGGTTCTCCGGTTTCCTTCCACAGTCCAAAGACATCCATATTAGGCTAATTGGTGTTTCCAAATTGCCCGTAGTGTGTGATGTTGACCAGAGGTCCAACCATGATCGTACAAAATGAGAAAAAATAGAATTGTCACCACTGGCCTCCACGGTCCCTACAGTAGTTGGACTACAGAGGTTTCTGGATGGATTAGTGGATACTATATGTGTAATATGTGTACTATATGTAATCATACTGTGCATAGCAAACAGTGGAAAAGTAGGGTCAGAGAAAGCTACTGGCTGTTTCCATTTAACAGCAATATAGCTGGTCTGTAACAGTTACCTTACTGCACTCACTAAAGTCATTTACAGATTAACATAATTAGTCATTCTGGCATCATGCTGCAGTGCTGCATATTTACACTATGCCTGTCAGATACAGATACCCAAAAAGTAGCACAAATATAATACTGTACATAGAAACGGTAGCACCCAAGGGGATATGGTCTATAAGGCATGAGCTACTGCTCCACACTGCATCATGCGACCTGATTGTTTTCAGTACGACACATTTAGGGGGTAGGGATTGCCTGTATAAATATAGAATGTCTTGCACTCAACTAAATTTCATTTTTTTAATTATTATTATTATTCATTATTATTTTTATTTTAGTGATCCATTATTATAAAATTTGGTTTTATTTTCTGTTTATCCCCAACTAGCATATACTAGTCTATGGCCTATATTCTTGTTTTCATGGATGTTGTTTAGTTGGTACTTGGAGTTAATGGAGTTAAAATTAATCTGCATTTGCCTCTGCCATCATCACCAAATTATATTAAAATAGCACATATTTTACTTATACAGTAATATGTTGTGCAAGTCTTGTGCATGACAGGCCTTATGGATATTATGGAGAGTTTCTGGTTTTCTGATTTAAAATGTATTTGTTTTCATACCATAAGAGTATTTCTATTTATTGGATAAATAACGGAACTAGTTTATTGAATTGTCAGCGGTTAGAGCAATGACCACATAACAATAACTTCTACTAAGGACTAAGCCAGTGGCAGTGCTTTTAATACTTATAATTATTAATATTTACATTTAGTTTTTATTATTTAATTGCTGTTTAATAAAAAAAAAATTCAACTCTCATCAAGTGGGACAGTTGCAATATTTCCAATTACTATACTTCATTCTGGGTGGAATGGTGACTTTTAGGGTTGAGGATTTGAACCTGATCTCTGATTTGTGTCCAATGATTTTATGCCCCATGATGGGTTAGCACTCCATCCAGGGTGTAGCCTGCCTTGCGCCAGAAGATTCCTGGGATAGGCTTCATGCCCTTCATGACCCTACACATAACCATCATTATAAACAATGTTTGGATGGATTCACATCACTTTTGCAAAGAACAATAGTTTTAAATTGATATTATACTGCAGATAATTAACCAGCATAATCAAGACATTATTGATAATAATAGCTAAAGTATGTTAGCTAAAAGGAGCCTCAATCTCTGTAAGCACAGAACATAGTGTTTTGCAGTTTAGCTGTTAAAAAGGTTCAACCTCTGAGAAGCATGTTTGATGTGCAAACAAGAAAGAAATAAAAAGCTCAGTCTTTGAATACAAAAGGGGTGCCCTTTGATGGTTCCACAAAAGTGACAAGGCCAAGTACACTTTGGTGCCTTTTTTTTCTTCTCAGAGTATATTGAGTACTGATTTAGTTTGTGCCCTAAAAGACTGGTCCAAAGTTGCTGCAGTTTGCCTGCGGTTTGTGGCTCAAGTCCTCAAAGTGCAGTGGAGCATATGAATTAGCCAAAGGTAGTTGGCATTTGTTTGCTGGTTGAGCTCCCTTAATCTGCTTTGTGGAGACCTATGTCTGTGGCATTATTAAGACCTGCTGATATTCACCGCATGTCCTCTTTAGCAATTCTGTCTGCCTTCTTACTGAAAGTCAATTCATTGTAGTTGGCAAAGTATAAGATGTTGTCTCATTTGCTTGCAATGATTTCTTCTTAGCACAGGGTAACTTTTTCCTATGTGAGCCTCATTAACAAATAGATAGACTGAAGCATGGGAGAACTCCATTCGGATCTTCATCCTGGAGCGAGCTGTCAGGCCGGTCTCTGGGGAGGAACTCCACAGATGTGCTCTCTGTTCTGTCCTGTTGTTTCACACAGAGCAATTATTTATACGTTATCGGATGTGACAGGCAATACAAATCATGCAGATACTCCAGGTACTCAAAGTAGCATGAAAACACAGCCATGGTTAAGCAATGTCTGTGGGAAAACATGCTCCAGGCAAATACTAAGTGCTATTATTCTGTTATTCTACACTGAGGCTAGCATGCTTTTACATACATTGCCCAAATGCTCACTGACTGACATTTCAACCAGAACATTGCTTAGAAAAACATCTATGATCTTTGACGTTTTTTGTCCTTTTCCATTGATTGCTGTGATATAGTCTTTAATAGTGCCACTCATTTTGCATAAAAATGCAATGAGAGACAGATCATAGAACATACAGTAATATACTTAAGGACATAATGCTCCTGATTAGTAGTTGCCCATAACCATACTGTAGATATTGGTTGGGTAGGATTGTCATAACGTCTAAAAAATAAGAGACAGAATCAGGTGTCGACTTGTGCTATAAGCTATCTAGCTAATTTTTAGAGTCACTTAATAATAGGTGACTGTTGAGAGTTATGTCTTCCAACATGCAGTCTAACAGGAAACAGGTAATTAACTTTTTTCCCCCCAAGGCTACCTAGTGACAACAGAAAGCTGATGTTGCACATGATAGCACTGCCACGAATTAACCATACCAAGTGCTGGCTTGTAAAGTATCCTGGCACTATCCTATTACAATGAACATCTCATAAATGGGATTTCCTGTCCCAGTTGAATTGCATCTCATGTCTTCTCAAGTCTGGTCTATTTCTTCTGACTGTATCAGCCACGAAAGTCCCCTGAGACTTTCCCCAGCTTGATCTATTGCTTTCCAATGTTTCTGACCTCTATTACTTATTTCTAATTATAGCCAATGTGTAAAGTCTTTGCTACTAATAGTGGAAAGATTCTTTTATGCAAAGACACAACGACAACTAAGCCTTCTTCAAGACTTTCTTTTTTACTTGACGTTTTAGCTTTTCATCTGTGACCTTCAAATTATATAAAAATAAGGCAGAGTATTCAATGTATACCATCATGCTGTCAAAACACTGTGCTTAAATCTGAAGGTGTGGATTCATTTTCTGACAGCGTGATCATTGAAATGGCAGGTATACATTAATATTCTTCTTTATATATATTAATATTACTGTCTCTATAGTAACAGGTCATTTACAGGGACTTTACAGAGAATTTACATGGGCACTCTACACAATCTATGAAAATAAAAATGATGTTATTTAACAAAGCTTTTAGTTAAGAGATGTTTGTTTTGCATTTATGGATCATTTATGCATAAGTGCTTTACAGTTTTGTTTCAACAGTTTTGTTTTGAAATAGATGAAATAGATTGAGATGTGCTCTTATTGGAAAATGGTCTAGGGCGTAATAGATTTTAGTAACCTATGCTTAACAAAATGCAGAAATTTAACACGCACATACAGTGGTGTGAAAAAATGTTTGCCGTCTTACTGATTTCTTTTTTTTTTTTTTTTTGCATGTTTGTCACACTTTAATGTTTTCATCAAACCAATTTAAATATTAGTGACACAAGTAAACAACACATCAGGCAGTTTTTAAGTTGAAGGTTTAAAACATAACCTTCACACCTGAGTTCGCAATCAAGAAATCCCTTAAATAGGACCTGTCTGTCAAGGTGAAATAGACCAAAAGATTCTCAAAAGCTAGACATCATGCTGAGATCCAAAGAAACTCCAAAACAGATGAAAATGAAAATAATTGAGATCTATCAGTCTGGAAAAGGTTATGAAGACTTTTTTAAACATGCCTATGTAGTTTTGGAGTTTGTTTTCCCTTAATAATAAAAACCTTCATTTAAAAACTGCATGATGTGTTTACTTGTGTTATCTTTGACTAATATTTAAATTTGTTTGATATTCTGAAACATTAAAGTGTGACAAACATGCAAAAAAAAAAAAACAGTAAGGGGGCAAACACGTTTTCACACCACTGTACTTTCAATCATCCAGTACTAATGGCAACTCATGATAAGACCCAAGTTTTAAAATAAATTAAATTTACCTAATTGCAAATGAGGCAGTATATGACTTTAGATGCATGTGTGTGTGTGTGTGTGTGTGTGTGTGTGTGTGTGTGTGTGTGTGTGTGTGTGTGCGCGCGGTGTGTGTGTGTGTGTGTGTGTGTGTGTGTGTGTGTGTGTGTGTGCGCGCGCTCATGTGTGTGCGCATGTGTGTGCGTACAGACACCATTCATTTGTTTTCTGAGAACACTGCCTATATTCGCCACGTGTAGGAGCAAAACCACCATCAGTGAAGAAAACCTGCAGCCAGTTTAAGTGATTGACTGGCTTTTTAAAACGTATTCCTGGCAATACATACAGTGACAATATATGTACCAATATTATAAGTCATCAAGGATACATTGTTACACCGAAGATAGTATGTCAGTCCTTTATAGTGTTTACTAGTTCTAACTGTGATGTATAGGACACATACTGTACACTGCCATAGCTGACAAAACACATACTGATTAGTATGCCTAAGTGCAAAAGCCACAGCACTTAGAAAACACAAGGACTATGTGTAGAGGCAGTAATTGCATGTCTTACAAGATAGAAGTAAAATACAATAAGAGGAGACAGAATAGTCAGGACAAGCAAGGAGAACTATATCGTGTTTATGTCTACATCCAAGTGCTAATTTTATTGTTTGTGTTCCCCTTCTCAGAATATACTGTAATGAATGATAACTATCTCTCACTTGTGCACAAAAGCAATTTGGTTTTTGATTTTAGATACTTTTCAACAACTGAATTAGTGTGTCAGCTCAAATCAAGTGAATGTTTACAAGTGTGAATTTCAGATTACATTTCGTGTGTGGGATTGTGCAAATTGCCTCAAATTAAGTACCTGCTTGAATATTTTCCCCAAATGGAATTAATCATTTTTGCACTTGGTACTTGATTGTGGCATTATATTTCTGTAACAACAAAATGGGTATAAAAAGCACAGTACCAGTTCATCACTGGCCTAATGGTTATGTTAGACATATACTGTATGTTAGACATATACTGTTTGCATTGTAATATTATGATCAGCCATAACATTACAATGCAAAACATTATACTGAATATTGTGTATGATCCCCTTGTGCCTCCTGGGCAGGACTGTTCCCTCTCCACTATGATGTCTGGCACCAAGACATTGGCAATTGATCCTTTGGGCGCTGTGGGTTGAAGGACGGGGCCTCACTGGAACAGACATTTTTGTCCTGTACATACCATGGATGCTTGATCAGATTGGAATGTGGGCAGTTTGGAGGCTGGGTCAGCAGCCTGGCCCTCTTTGCCTGTTGGGTCCTGATGGCAGGCTGCAATGCACTGGATGTTTTATGTGCCAACACAGACTTTTGTCCATGATTCTATTACCAGTTTGCTGGGTCTTCTTGTAAGGTAATGTTATGTGGTGTTAATGTTATGGCTAATCAGTGTATATATCATCATTAATGGGTATTTATTGTTTTTACACACATCTTCATATTGGTAATAGTCAGAGGCAGTAATGAAGACTTTCACATACAGTAGGTACTTAATCTAAATCAGTCTAGCGATATCAATCACAGACAATGAAATGTAATCTGAAATTCAAACTTGTAAATATTTTTTTGACTTATTTCCACTGCTCCCTTCCAGGATATAATAAATTTGTGTTTTCATGTTTCTGTGCCAAAACAATGTAAAGGGCCATGTATTAGCAGCATGTGAAACAAAATTATATTGCTCTGCACAACACTAGTGACAAAAGGGGGAAAAAAGTTGAGAAGCTGACAACAACAAAAACAACCTCCAAAAAGTGCCATAGTTTTCTCTGAAGGAACAAATTAACTTGGTGGCCAAAAAGTGTGTTGCTGGTATCTCAGCTGATCATGCTCTGTGAAATGCTGACTTTCCCCGCAACCTTCTCATACCTTCATTAACCTCCATTATTCTTGGCTTGTGTGATGATTGCTGCCCTGTGGCTATGAGAACTTTGATCTGCAGCAAATTGAAAGTTACCACCTCCTTGTCTAAGATAAAATTTATGACTCAATACAATGACCCAGGACTGGTCATATCCGAGAAAAATTCTGAGAAGCAACGTAGTGCATTTAACAGCTTTCAGAATGTCCAAAATGGATGAGATTTATGTGTGAATATGTTATAGAGCTGTTGCAGATTAGTCTGGTCTACATGTTGAATAACATCCTAGATTGTATTCCTGAATAGCCACTTTGGGAATATGCACTGAATTGGAAACAGCTCATTGCAGAGTACCAAGCACATACATAAACAACCATTTTAGAATAACAATTTAGAAACACCAATCTACCTACTGGCATTTTTGGGAGATGTAAGAAACCAATAGGAAACTGACATAATAGGGAGACCACACTGCAATTACCTGAGCTCAGAATCGAACTGGAGAGGCTGAAGATTAAAGTAAACTATCCATTTAAAACTAAAATTTTCACCTGCCATGTGGAAGGCCCGGGTTCGATTCCCAGCCACCGGATAAAATGGGAGAGTTGCGTTCAGAAGAGCATCCAGGGTAAAACCTATGCCGAGCTTGGTCCACTGTGTAACGACCCCTTGCCGGGTGCAGCCGAAAGGCCAACAACAAATGCTCAGGTTTTTATTTTTAAAATCTTTTTTTGTGGTACAACACATTTCAGCTCATAACAACTTGAAATAGAGATACACACATTAATCAGATTTAGGCATTGAAGACCTGACAGGTCAATTCAAATCTGAGTTTTCTTTTGTCTCACTGTCCAAAATTAAATTTTGTACATTAAAATATTTTACATATGGCTTTTTTATTTGGTTTAAAATGTATATTTTTAAAACAAGGTAAAACAATTTATCATTTTAAAGCTTCAAATTCAAATACCATTGGCACAAATTTAGAGTATAATTTCGTTTTAAGTGGAGTGTTGCTGCTTCAGGGTCTCCAAATTGATCCTAAGCTCAGGTTAGTGCACTGTGGTCTCTTGTTACTTGTTATGTCATTTTCCTCTTGGTTCCTTCCGTCTCCCAAAAATGCCAAATGTTATTCTAAAGTGATTGTGTACAGTATGTACTGTATGTGCGGGAACTCTGTCCAGGTGTTTCCCGCCCTGTGCCCGATGTCTCCTGGGATTGGCTCCAGGCCCCCGCGACCCTGAATACACGATAAAGCGGTATAGACGCTATAGAGACATTTTTAGAAAAAAAAAAAAAAAACATTCAGGCTTACAACATTTTAAATCAAATCCTTGTATGAAAAAGGTTATTCTGTAAGGGGCCCGTGTTGTGAGTGACTGAATGTGTGTGTGTGTGCGCGCAGGGTTGGGTCTGCAGTCCGATCCGGACGGCTGTACCGTGTTTTACAGAGCGCACGTTGGCGCGGTGAGGATTGGATCCTCCGTGCTTTACATTACCGGGAGGATGCTGGGAGGATGAAGGCGCTGTTGTGTTCAGGCGAACAGCACATGCAGCCGGCGATTTCTGCCGGTCAGACCAAGACTCTGATGATGATGATGATCTATGAATAAGGAAACGTTTTACCGAACAGACTTGATGTCGCACTCTGACTGATCTCGGGCGCTGTGGACGAATCGGGATTGGACCTCGGTGCTTATAATGAACACACACACACACACACACGCTTTCTGTGTTGGGACTGTGAATGACAAGCGGAACGAGAGCGGAATTTCAATGATCGCATTTCTAGCGTTAATGCGGAATGTGTGCAACTTTGCCCGCGATGTGTGTTGATCTGTCTGCGTGTGTTTGAGAGACTCTCAGCAGTATGAAAAGCAGCATGATACGGCTTGCTTTTTATTAACACCGTCGATTTCTTAAACAGCGTCCTGATGTTCTGATGTAGATTATAAAGAGAATCAATTTTCAGGAACATACGGATTGTTCGTTCGTTTGTTTGTTTGTTTGTTTATTTAGGCTAATCGAGATCGCTTCCCCGATGATCACGCCAGGAAACTCCGTCGTGGTCTGATCCTGTACATGACCGTACGGAAGTTAGGAAAACTCTGTCTTTATTACTGTTGATGTTTTTGACTCTCCAGGATGGCGGATGGAGCCCCAAAAGACACGAGTGGTTTTGAACACGTCTTCTGAAATGATTCGGATGCGGCTCTTGTCGACAACATTTACCAGCTGGAAATCGCTCCGGACGGGAAGAAATGATGTGGTTGTTTGAGATATTTTTCAAGGTTCAAGAGCGAGTCAGAAAATCGGGCGCGATTTCTTTTACGAGGTTTAAATGTGAAGACTGAGACAATCCTGCGTGTCTAGTGTCGCAAAAGTGTAAACGCGGACACATTTATTACCCATTATTATTGACCAAAGGACTTTAACAAGCTCGGTAACAAACATTTCACGACCCTGTCCCTTATAAAAGTGCGCACACAGAGCGATTTACGGAGGAAATCGAGGCGCACACGACCGGGAACACACGGATCACGCGCGATCATCTCACTCTGATTAACAGGGTGGAGAGGGTCACAAAGGTTCCCCTACGATCCTGGACAATTATCAGCGACTTGTAAACCACGCTGCAGGATTTCGGTGTGTGTGTGTGTGTGTGTGTGTGTGTGTCAGTCCGATGAACAAGAGCTGCGTCGTCGACGGAAACCCCGACGTGTCGCCTGTCCGCGCGCTGAACCGGAGCGGAGCTGTCCACTACCGCGGGTTCTGACGCAGAGCTTCACCCGATACTGACAAACCACACACACGCACACATACAGTACACACACGCACTACGGTTTGCCGAGACTGACACACAGAGTGTGTGACTTCACAAGGTAAACAAAGACTTTGTACATGTTTGCATTAATGAAGTAAAACTTAATGTGGAGTCTCTCTCTCTCTATCTCTCTCTCTCACACACACACACACACACACACGCGCGCGCGTATGTGCAGTACCTTTTGGACAATTTAAACAGCACATTTTATAGGCTACACAACGCAATTTAAGTTACGTAAATGTAAAGTTACCTAATGTACAAGTATAACAATGAGTGAAGATGCAACATAAAAAGAATAAGAACAATATTTGAAATAGAAATATTCATGTGAAATACAATACAATACAAAAGGACAGTTTAAAGGCACATTCATGTAATTAAGAATAAACAATATTTAAGATAGTTGGAACAGCAGAGTTTTTTTGGTCTTGATTTAAAAAACTGTGCACTACAGGGGCGATACAGTATGTGAATCTCTTTGAGAGCTCTGGGTTCTTCTAAGATCAGTGTAAAATCTGCTTTTTCAGTCATTTCAGTCCACAGTGTTTGGCTATTATTCCACACCACATTATTTGTTCATAGATCAACGTATACTGTAACCATCACGGCAATATATACATAACGTACAACTGTACATCCATTAGTACAGTAGGTTAATTAGGTGCAGCATCTTAGGTCTTTAAAATTTATCCCTGTAATAGACAATACATTTTACATAATAATCTATCTAAAAACAATTAATATGATTAAAAATCATCCAAATCTACGTAGCATCAATACTGTTATAATGACAGTAGCTTTCTAAGTGAGGTTTTGAAATTACTGATATTTGTCTTTGCACTTTTTAAGGATGAAAATGTTTACCTTCAAAGGAAAATCAAAGGTGCATGATGTCTCACCAAATACTGTTGCATGTATCCTAACAGCATAGATAGTTTTGCTCTTCTGTACACACAGATTAGCCCATAATATTAAAACTCAAAACATTGCGCCCAATATTGTCTGGGTGGGACAGCTCTGACCCCTTGGGGCATGTCTCCACAAGAACTCTGGGGGTGTGCTGTGGTGTCTGGTGACATTAGCAACGGATCCTTTGGGTGATGTGGGTTGCCCAGGTTATCTGACTATTAACCTCCATTTATCTGACTTTATCCAGCGCATCACATGGGATCCTCAGTCAGATTGAGATCTGGAAAATTAGCGTTGAGGTCTTTGTTTGCTAAGCCCCATATGCGACAGGCTATGATGTATTGGGTGTTCTGATACCTTTCTTTCATATCATTTCGTATCATTGACTTTTTGTGCAATTAGTGCTACATGGGCCTTTCTATGAGATTGGACGAGATGGGCTTGTCTTTGGTCCTCACAGGCATAGATGAGCCTTGGGTGCCCATGTTCCTTAGGGAAGATGCAGATTATATTATAGCTATAATAATCACAAATAAGCAAAACCAGTCCTAAGCAGATATTTGTTTCCAAAATATTTTATGCATATAAAGTAAAGGTAAAGTGATTGGATTTGTGTGGTGAATCCAAATTGAGGTTTTCTATAAAATCTGTTTGTATGTAAACACAGGTATAGACAGCCCCCGTTTAGCAACAAAACAGCTTGCTATTCCTTTCATGTTATAGTTAAAAATGACCAGAATGGGGTCGGCGACTGTCCTTGGATAATCGTGGTGTTAAGTAAACCGTTAAGATGAGCCAGTGCCTATGTCCATGCTCTTTTCTCACTCTCTCTGAGAATAAAAATAGGGTAGCATCATGCTCCCTAAAGACTCTATTTGTAGCTCAGGAATTTAATGAATGTTCTACTTCCCTGACCTCATTTCCTTCCTCATGTTGTCATGAGCCCCCAGAGCTATTTTCCCATGACCTTTGATTGAATAATAGGCTTCTTTTTGGTCCTGAAGGTAAAGGTAAAGATTTGTGATGTTGTCAGCTTACAATTTAATGGCATCATGTTTAATGGTTTATTGTCTCACAGGTCTTACCCATGCTGCATAGGTTTACCTGAACAGAACTTGAATTAGCTACTCAAAATTGCCCCTGCTTGTGAATATGTGTGTGTGCATGGCGGACTGTATTGGATTGACAGCTCATCAAGGGTATATTCCCATGTGCGCCTAGTTTATTGGAATGAGCTTAATATCCACCATGACCGTGACAAGATGAAGCTGTTACTCAAGATGAATTAATTAATAATTACATAAATCATTAAGTTAAATTGTGCCAGAGACTTTTGGGGTAAAGGAAACAACTTAGTTGTGAAATCCTATGTTTTATGCTGCTGAGGTTTTATTGTAATTTATTCAGCAGAGGCAGGCGATAGTTGTTTTGTGTGGCTAGGCGTTTTCATTCCTCTTTCTCCTGATGTTATTTCGTGTGTGCTGCATTTGAGATTTTGCCTTAGTGTTGCATTTACACAGTGCTGACTCCACTGCACAGGAATAGACTCTCACATTCTTACTCCCAGACACATGAGCAAGCATTCAAGCCCTTTTTGCACAGTTTATTTTCTTGAGTTGCACTGCATGATTGCTTGTTGTTTTACACTGTTATACGGGCACTGACTATCCAGACGTGGGTTTAGGTTTCCATAAGCCTCATATCACATTGACTCCCAAAGATGGGAACCTGTGTGATGCAGGGAGTACAAAATATGTTGTCTTTGCAAAATCATGTTAGATCTGTTAGATCTATATCATTTAACGTGATATAGAAGCTAACAAATTTGAACAAGCAAATGTTAAAGGGGAAAAATTTACAATAATCTGGTTGCATAAGTGAGCAGTTTGCACACTTATGTTTGCACCTGTTTGTTAAAGCGGCTTTGCAGCTTCGTAATAGTCTACCATCTTTCCACCATTATTTCACTCACTCACTTTTTTATTATTACAGAGATCAAGATGGGCTCTGCCATTTTACAACAATTTTACAACGTTGATCATCTTTTCCTGATGCTGTTCCTTATGTGAGATTAATTTGAGCTTTAGGGTATTATTGTGCTGCGAGATAAACGTTTCCTTTACCATGTCACACAGAAGTCTGCAGGTTTTTTTTTTTTTTTTTTTTACCAAAAAAGATTGGTATTTGGAGATATCCATGATTCTGTCCATCATGAATAGAACCCCAGCCCCAATTAAAGAGAACCTGGCCTGAAGATAAGCTGTCATGGTTCTGCCACCACCAAGCATCACTATGAGTTAGGCGGTAATACAATAATCCTAATAATATCCTGGAATATTTAAAAATAGTAACATTATCCCTTTATTTACAGTCCTGAAAAAAATTTGCTGTCCAGTGTGCGCTGTTTATATCAGGGTTTGTACAGTCAGAAAAATCCTGGAATAAAGAAATCACCTGGAAAAGTTATTTTAATCATTTTAATCATGACAAATACTCAAGCATGTGGGTGTGTGTGTAAAACATTGAGCTTCTATCCAATAGGTCAGTGTAAGATCTTGAGTTAGAGGTCTCTGTGCTGCGGATATGATGTATAGTGTTGTGGTATCACTGTGCACTCAGTGAGTAAAAATTTTAGCATGCATGCTAGAAGAAAAACGGTGTACGAACCTCCACACACTGCATTAGAACAGTTGCCTTTCCTGAAAGTATGTTCATTTGAAGCCACACGCAAATAAGTAACAAAAAAATCATTATTAAAGAGTAATATTTAGTAGTATGAGTTTGAATGTGGTAGATTTATGCTATAAATAATAATCACATGCCCAATTACAGATTTAAAAAAAAAAATGCACACACATATGGAACTGTGTTCTTTTTTAAGGTGGTGGAAGATCTGACATGATTTTTCCTTATTGCATTTTTTGCTATTTCATAAACCATCCTGTCAATGCACTATTGGGCATAGGTTTTTCCCTTGCTACAGTTCTTTCTTTTTCAGTTGTCTTTGTTCTTTCTCCGTCCCAGTTACTCAGTATGTTTACTAGTATTCAGTGCTGTGGAAATGACATTGAAGTCGGTGTAGAGCAGGAGATATAAGCAATAAAGGAAGCAATTGTAGCTAAATAAATTCAATGCAGACACAGTAGGCTCACACATTTTAATCTAACTGTGACCCCACATGAGTCACTCGGAAAACTGAGAAGTCAAGTTACACACACTGCATGACTCAGTATCAGCAGAACACTTATTTCTTTGTGGGTGAAGTCTTTTTTTTAAAAAGCAATTTGCATCACACTACCCATTTCAGACAACATGTCCTTCAAGGCTATACTTGTACAATAGTGTGCTTAAAAACATTAAAATTTATATTCTCATCTTGATAACATAGAGCTTACTTTCTGTAGTGGACTTGTGTAACCTCCTTCACGATAAATGTACCAAGGTCTAGGAATTAGGTTGAACAATCACACATGTACTGTATAATCAATATCAAGCAATATTAAGGTAAGGAGCTGTTGGTGCAATGGGTAGCATTGCTACTTTGAACTCCGAGGGTCTTGGGTTTGATCTTGAACTTGAGGTACTGTGTGGCATATAGCATCTTCTATCCTGGGACCATATGTGTATCCTCTGGATTCTCCAGTACGATAACACTTCTTAAACTATGAGCAGTTTCTGTAGGTGCTTGGCTTTGTAAATTGAATGCCCTGAAATGACCTGGCATACCATAAAGGACTGCCTTTCATCCCTGAAGGTCAATGAATGAATCAATTAATCAATGAATGTGAATGAAATCATGGTTAGTGTTACTGTGTGGGGTATGCTAGCTATCCATCCAGCCATTCATCAATATAGAGTAATTGTATGTACTGTATCTATTAATACAGTACATAAAAAATTTATATGCTGTTAAAAAAAGCCTGATTTATAAAGTACAGGGGAACCTCGGATTGCGAGTAACGTTATCAGACAAAAATTGGTAATACATTTTGAGTTGAAAAACGAGCAAATCTTGGTTTACAAACACAGAATATCATGTAGCATGCATGCGCTTCTTGTTTTGACGCAGAGTGTCATGTGATCACAACTGAGCCAACGTTTTTTCTCGCTTGCGCTGCAGAATTGTGGGTAATTGTCTCCACTGCTCGGTCTTAGTGTGCATCTCTCACAGGTATAATCAACATCCATGCACTCACGTCCTGTTTACTATAACACTGTAACCACAAGTGTGCGCGTAAAACATATTTTATTTTGTGTTTATATGCATGTGTCGTCCTCTCACACGTGTGTACTGTTTATTATAACACAGGTGTGCGCACAAATGTAAAGCAAAAGCAAGTCTCATTAGAGAGGTTAAAGATCCATTTTCATTCTCTCTCTGTCAGCCTGAACTGTGCGTGCGTGTGTGTGAGTGTGTGTGTGCACGTCATTGGACAATCTGCCCCTTCCTCCTCCTCTCGCCTTCACACACACACACATACACACACACACACACACACACACACACACACACACACACACACACACACACTAACGGAAACACCGCTCTGTCGTGAGGTTTCTTGTTTTTTTTTTCCCGATAAAACAGTGTTTCATTTAGTATGTTTGTGTCTGTGTGTGTGTGTGTGTGTGTGTAAAAGTCGTCATTCCTCCTCTTGTCTTGTGCACGCACAAACACACACACATGCACAACGCGTGCGCACAAACACTAACGGAAAAACTTATCTGTCGGGAATTATTTTTACTTTTTCAAAGGTTAAGTTAAGGTTGCATGTTAATTTGTTTTATTTTATTTTGAGTTTTCATTATTTCTTATTGGACAAATTTGCTTTGATTTAGGAGTGTTTCGATATATGAGCACACTTCTGGAACAAATTCTACTCCAAGGTTCCACTGTACAGATCCATAGAGAAAGCAGTTCTCAAAAATATATGATTGAAAATACTTGAGTATATTGGGCTTACAGGACTGTTAATATTTTAAAATACTGTAGAACAAATTCCGAAGGCGAACTATAAAAGTTGTTTCCGATTTTTCCCCTAGTTGGTTGAAAGAGTCAGATAGGTCAGATGTCATGTTGCCCGTAGGACATTTAGTGCCAGAAATGTTGTTGTTCCCTGTGTTTGACCTTTTAAAATACACTTTAGAGTCCATGAATGTAGGAACAATTGTGATTTCAGATGTTGGGCTTCTCTCTTTCACTGTTTGGTGGCTCAATATGTCTGCAGATTACTCTCTCACATTATGATAAAAGGGTTAATATTGTGTTAGGTAGGTGAAATTTGTGGGTTAAAAAAGACTGATAATACATCACACACACACAGCATGCATAGGCTAACTCCTTAGAACTTGGAGTATGTTACAGTGCCTCTGTGAAATCCTGTCTGTTTTACTGGTCTTATTTATATATATATATATATTTTTTAAATAAACATTTCATTACCATACTTTATACTGTATGATATATATGGCTTCTTCACGTTGATCTCAATAATAACAAAATCTCTCTTTTTAGCTGCTTTTGCTTTCTTTCTTACATTTATAACTTTTTTTCCCTACATTCTAGAGTTACATACGCTTCTCATCCTGGAGGTCACATGGTTCACTGATAAGCAGATATTTTGTTGCTGCAAGGACTACTTCATAATTACGTAGCATATATAATAATATAGTAATATTGAGTAATAGATCAAAGATTCTTATAGAGCATAATCTAATTTATTTAGTTCAGCAGAAAGTGTGAACTCATATTTTAGCCTGCATGTAAAGTATACATTAGAAATATTAAGAGGATGCAAAATGAGATGGGTCAATCACTGGTTGTAGGCTGCTGATGTGTAATGTTCTCTTTTTTAATAAGGAGTCAAGTAGACCTATGTGTCATTTCCAAGAGAATGATTTGCATAAGTGGAATGGGCTTTAATGTGGCATTTGATGGCCTATAAATCATAATGGGCTCTGCTGTTGCTGTGGCTCACTGCACTGTAATATGACTACAAATTGATTAGTTTGTTCCATCATCACACTTGGTTTCTTTTTATCACTCACATACAGTTATGAGGACAAATATTTTGTAATCCCTATGCAGGAACTCAGAGTGAAAGTCTAATTTTCCTGCAGTGGAAATCAGTAAAATTTAAAGTACACTTCAAGCATCAAGGTGAATTATTAAATTTAATACCCGAGTGGGCATGAAGACCTGGCTTCAGGTCATCTGTAGAAGGTCTTTAAAACCCGAGACTCCCTAAGATGAATTTAGGCTATCTACTAAAGATACAGTGCTCCTAATTACTCTGTGAAGACACTGTGAAGGTGACTTTAGTATGATGACTTTAGTTTGGGGATATACAAGGAGTCCAGAGGAGTTCTGGTGTGTTAACATTTTCAGGGCTCCTGAAGACATCCCCATCCCCAAAGGCCTCTAATTTGTAAGCATCCCACATCCCTACAGTATCTGTGCTTACTGCGGCAATGCAAGATTGTAGCTCTTTATAAAATCACATACTTAATTAAAGTGCGCTAAATTGCAAGAAAGAAATCTGAATTCTTTTCTCGTACATGATAAGATCTTAAACCTGCTATAAAATAACTGCTATGTGATAGGTAATGCCAGGCCAGACTTATAAGGCAAGATGCAAGATAAGGATACAATGGCACAGGCAACATTGGACATTGTTTAGGCAGCTGAAATATGTCACTACACTGAGTCTATAATAGGTTCTAGTACGTATATTAGTGCTTTTAACACATTAAAAACATTACCGCCATTAATGCTTTTTTTTTTTGTTGCTTTCCTGGGAAGCTCCTTGTTGTAGTTGCAACAGTGATTATCACTTTATCGGTTCTTCTGTGTAGTAATATCACAGTGGGCCAATCACCATTGAACCAGGCAGTGGCTCTGGAATCTGCTCAGCGTTTCCGCCAAATCCATGTCTGGCATGTTCATTTAGGGTTTTTAATGTTTTAACATTTCTTTCTAAGTTGACTTTTTTATGGCGTTAAAATTCAATGTTGCTCAAGTGGTATTTCTGAAAAAAATTATAACTATTTGCCACAAGTTATAGTTCTCACAATGTGCTCTGATGCACACCTGTTGAATGGAAAGAAAGGACTTGCACTTCTACACTAGGTAGGACACAGGATATTTTATATATTTTTTTATAAGGCTTTTGTAAAAAAAAAAAAAAAAAAAAAGGCAACACTGTTGCTGAGCATTTTCTAATTGTGTGCGCGTTCACTATATTTGGGCAAAAGCGAAAATGCATATTTCATAGTTTTTAGTTCTACATGGAATAAGTGTACATTAAATGATTTACATGTAAAAAATTAATGACTAACGGCATAATGAAAAAACAAATCATTTTTAATTTTTAACAGACTTGTACTTATGTGTGAAAGACAAAAACCTTGCATAAGCGTGGATGTGATAGTACAAGGTTATCAGAAACTGGTGCATGATGTGCTTTATGGTAAGCTTGTATCGTCTTCTGTTACAACTACACAGCATGCAGTATTTGAAGTGTGTACCGACATCAGGCAAAAATGTTTGCCCTAGAGCGAATTTGAACTTCAACTACAGTGTGATGCACAGCTTTCTACTAAATATTATTTAGTCTACTTATAATAGACAAATAAAAAATAAGCAAATTTAAACTTTTAAAAACAAAACCAATGAGGACCTTGAAAGTTGACTTTATACGTTTAAGGAGCTGTGTGAATCCTGCTTTAGGAACTGTTTGGATTTTTAAGTATGACTTAACCAGCTAATTCACAATAGTCATCAATAAACAGTAATATGTTTAGTAATAATAGTAATACATTTAAGCTGAAGCACAAGTATCAATTAGTACTGCAACAGAGAAGAATTTGCTCATCATCCGGAAATTGCAAGTTTGAATCCAAGCTGAGCAAATTGTGTGTTTTTTAATGTGGCATGTTCAGACTTTCATGCAGATAACAGCAGCTTTATCCACTCATGGATGTGGGTGAATAGCGCTGTTACATTTTTTTTTAATTATCTAAATTTTAATTCTTGTTCTGATTGAATACAGTTTTTGACTACCAATGAAAAGTTAAGTGAAGAAAAATATTTAATATTTGAATTTGAGCTAGCGGATCACATAACAACTAGCTTTCTCCTTTAAAACTGTAAATCGGTGAAATTGTAAGGCATTTTGCCTTTAATCATTTTTTATTAATAAGTTAATAGTTTTCTCAGCTTTTATTTTGTTTTACAGTGTGGCAGCCAACAAGCTGGGTTTACTGCTTTACTGGGTTTACAAGAGCCTTAATTTAGCTATAGTTTAAATCAGATACAAATATTTCAATATTTCGATACATCGCTACTAAATATAATATTACTGGAAGAAACTATTGCTAAAATAAGGTTTATAAAAATAATGAGGTTCTGTAGTATCAATACCATACAATCATAGCAGGACCTTTATAATAAGATTAAATAATTACTGGCCTCTCGAACAGATCTAAACATCACATATCATTTTAGCCTTTCTGAAGGTTTTTACCCTTCTAAATTTAAGTAAAGTTCTGATAAATTGCTCTTCAGGATTTTTACTTCGTGCTATGATTGTTTAAAGCAAAAGCAGGCAAAATGCATGCTATTTAACAGATTATGATTATGGCAGACACCCTTACATGGAGTGACTTACATTTTATCTCATTGTAGTAGTTGACCTTGCTCAAGGGCCCAAGAGTGGCTGGTGCTGGGGTTTAAACCTGGGATCTTCCAATCAGTAGTCCAGTGTAATAACCACTGAGAAAACCTGCCCCGTGACAGATTTCAGAAGGATTTCAAATTATTCTAATTTTGATATTGAAGCATAAATCCTCAGTGCAACTTTTTTCTTTTTTTCCTTTAAAGACATACATATAAGATATGTATGTAGGAAGTAGATGCTAGACAGGGAAGTAGAAAGAGGTTTTATTTTGCTCCTTCTTGCTTAGGATATTTATAATGCAGCTTCCTTGGGGCTGTTTTAACTCTGGTTTCATTTGCTCCGTACCAGATTTAAATAAGTTGAAGCTCATTTTGTGGCATTTTTCATTTAGTTCAGATATTTTGCATCGCATCAATTTTCATGATCAAGATTCAGCAGTGTTTCACGAAAGCTCAAGGATTTGTCATGAATTTGGTAGCATGGCACTTGATGGATACTTTGAGTTGCAATGAGAGTTGGCTTTTGCTTTACATGTCATGCAGGTGCATTTTTAATAGAGAAAAGGCAGGATACTGGAGTTATTACCAAATAATAATGTGCCAATATTGCTTATAATTCAGCTTAACAATTATGCATATTAGAGTTATTTCTAAAATGCCAATAGCAAAACAAGTCTTCACACAATTATGGAGCAATGTTATGAAACCATTCAATTAATTTGAGGAATTTAAAGAAACACAAAAGCACACAGAAAATGTTCTTTCAAGTCCAACTGCACCTATATAAAGCACTGTACAGTGTTAATTAAACACTCTTGTTGTTTATTCAACACTCATGATTTTGCTGTGTATGCATGTTGATCTGCATAGACAGGCAGAAGTGCTTCCTTTTTTCCATTAACACAAAGAGTCATGTACTGTGATATCGATCAATCTTTCTGGCTGTACTATTGCTAATTGTGCAAATAGTACCGGAGGCATGGATTTGTCAGCGGCAACCTCCACAATAGATTCTAAATTAGAACGGGAAAGATTGATGTCGAAATTGAAGCTTAATTTTCCTGTGGTGATGGACGCTTACTCCCTTTAACATGCTTTTGGGACAGTGCTCTTGCTTCCTCTGATTACATTTTAGCCTCATGCCAATAAACATCTCTGACTGTCAAATCACATTGCCTTCATTCCATTTAAACATTAAAAGCAACTGCATAATTAATTGGTTGCAATGTTGTTGTATAATTTAATGGGCTATCATAATGACAAGCTCACTTTACAGTATGATTATTGTATGTTCCAAACAATAATTTTGTAATTCATTAATGTGATGATATAATCAAGTGGTACAAAAAAAATATAGATCCTTAGGAAACAAACAGCTAGAAACTCACTCACTAATTCCTAAACATCTGGATGCATTGATTTTATTGCAGAATAGACTTTTATTACAGCTGTCACCTTGGAAAATGTATGCAATCCAAATAAGACTATAGTCTTAAGATAAAAAAAAAAAAAACTTATTTAAGGAAAGTGTTTTAATTAATTTCTGTGGTCACTGTTATAGTATTATAAAGGTTTTCTTTTCTTCATTAATTCTCATTGATTTTGACGTATTAATACTTGTAGCTTTAAGTGCTTTTAAATGTACAGGAGTTCCATTTCCTGAGGTTCAAACAACTAAGTGTTGTTAAATTTGAGGGTATAAATTCATGCTCTTCAGAGGAGATTATTTTTGCCATTTCAGTCACCATTTTAACATATAACATTAGTATAACTATACACAATGACTAATTACATTATAAAGATAATAATTTGTGTTCATACTCTGCACTGAGGCAAATCAGGCTTTAGTGAAAAAATATTTGAATATCCTACATGTTATTTTATTTTATGTGGGTTTTGGATGGATGAATTTCCTAACCTCCTTTATTCCAACAGGATGTTAATGAAAGTCTAAGGAAGATAATGGAAACTGAACCAGATTATATCAGTAATCAATATGTTTGTTCTGGCTGAACCAGGCTTCTTTTTTCTCCAGCGTGGCGTCAGAGTGTGCTTCTTAGCATAATTGGCTCCACATGATAGGGGTATGTTCGCAGAACAGGGGCCAGGAAGAGACATAGAGAAATACAGCCAGATTACTGTACGTTGGAGGGAGCGGAGTCTCTCGTTCTATGTTGCTGGAGAAGATCTTGAGAGCAGGTTCTTCGTCTCTGAGATTCTCTTTCTTTCTGCCTGACAGAACTGCACTCTGAAGGCAGGGAAAAACCACACAGTCCTGCCTTCTGTCTGCTTCGAAGGAGATTAAAAGACTTCTCCCATTACTTCAGAAGGAGGAAGTGTTGTATTGGAGTAAATGTGACAGCCTTAATATGCTGTTTAGGACACCTCAGCACAGCATGACCTACTTATACAATCAGTGCTGTTTCCATGTGGCCTTGTTTTAGAAGCCAATTAAGCAAAGGGGAGAAGAACTGTTCAGGACCTCTAGGAAAGCTTATAAAGTTGTACAAAGCACTAAATTTACTAGGTTGCTAATGGAAGTTTCCTGACATCCTTGATTACATTTTTCAAGGTTTCATGAGGGTAGAGATATCATTCTTTGTTTACAGAAAGGGAGGCCTGGGTTTCGATATATAATCATTTAACAAAATAGTTGGCATACTATGAGATCACACTATAACGTGGTAATTCACTGCTTCTTTCCATTTATTGAAGAGGAAATACTTAATGCCTAATGCAATGTCTAATGCGCGAGGCCTACTTATCGCCTGTCGCATGGAGATGAAAGAACAATGTATGAGGTAATTAAACAAGTCACAGTCATCAGCCAGCAAGACCACCACTCTGAAGTACAAGATGAATGAAGTGATCACTGACCAAGGCAAGCCGATGGAATCCTGGCTCAAACACTTTCTTGAGATGGATTTAACCCAGCATACTATGATACCAGTGATCCACGGATGCCTTCCCAGATCTGCCAGTTATGGGTGAGCTATACAAATTATAAACAGTGGAAGACTCAGCAAAAGCATTGACTGAAACGAGTGCTTCAAGATGCTACATATGATTGGCTGCCTTCCCAATCTCCTTAACCAGGAGTCCTACAGCAAGTCGTTAGCCCCAGTATGTTCACTCTCACCCAGAGGCATCTCATGTCAGAAATACCCTGGCATGTGCATGGACTTGGAAGCCCCAAATCCCTTTTCTATGATGTTCTATGGAGAACTAAAAAGATTCATCTCCTGCAACTGTAAAATAAGCAAAAAGTGGATGTCAACTTTTTCCTGAGTCTGACAGTTGCCACTTCCATAGCCACTGATATTTTTATTTATGTTTGCATCACTAGTAGAATGCATCCGTTGTAGCCACATTAAAGTGTTGTAATTCTTTGACAGTTAAGTGCAAGAAGGACCAACACTATAGCACTTTCTGCACTAATTAAAAGAACTGAACTTGGTTTGCACATTGCAATTTGTTCGTTTCAAAAATAGCATTGAGCTGGTTATATAAAAATATAAAAGGTACTGTAGCAGTCCAGCATAACAATAAATACATACAATTTGTGTAAAATATAGCTTGTTAATGGAAATGCTAAATTATTTTAAAAATAGACAGTTGAATGCTAGATAGCAGGAAAAGCTGACGTGATCTTGTGGTCATGTTTTGTTATCTCTAAAACACAAGAGAGACAATAACGGCAAGTAGACAGTAATTCTATAATAATTTATGAACCACAGTGACAGCATAATTGATTGGCCCTTTGTAATTTTTTGTAAAGCACCAATGTGGTTATTGAAGGATAGGCTATCAAATACTAGGATTATTTAGCATTCTCCGGAGTGCTACCTTCAATCAGTTGAAGTAGCAATACTGGCCTTGTTCTCTATTACAAAATGCATTTTATTTTACATATTAAAATACTTTTAAATAGAGGTTGGCCAGTGTAGAGACTAGGAGCTAGGGTACTTTTATTCACTACTCATGATGCTCTAGGCTCTGACTACACATCTTAATTTATCTCCCTACATTCCCTGAGCACCTGTTTCTGGGTCAGCCTAGTTTCTGCCATCCATCTCATCATCTACTCTAAAATTAAAAGCCATGCCATTTACTTTTATAGCCCTCCACTATCTTCCAAATGCACCTTGGTCAGTTGAATTATGTGGACATCTTCCAGATAAAAAAAAGATACGGCTGATATGGCTGTTTCTCAAGGAGCCACTGAATGAACGAACGCCTGAACCATAGCAATATTGTAGTAGCAGCTCTATACAGTCATTTGTATCATTGTCTTGTACACTGTATGTGGGTCTCTTCAGTTGAAGGATAAAAGATGGAACCAATTGTGCCTAAAGTGACAAGCAGTTTGGGTTGTCTTGAATTACTTTAGATACCACATTCAAGGTCACATAGCTATACAGTAATACTGTGGCAATATGCTATGAAGATGCATTATCTATTTGAGTTTCAGTGGGTTTGTTGTGTGCATAAGCAATCATCCTTTTTTTTTTTAACCTGTAACCTTTTTGTTTTTCAGTCAGAGCCATGTGCCCCCTGGCTAAAACTTACTGCCCAAATAGAGGTCTCTCAGCCTCCTGAACGCCCTCTCTCTTTAGCGTAGAGGATGCTGGGAATGTGTCGTGGGCGCAGGAAGTTCCTGGCTGCCTCCTTCATCCTGCTTTTTATCCCAGCACTCACGTGGCTCTACTTGTCTTCTACTAATTTCACAGGTAGGATGTTTGTGCTTGTAAAAATATCTTTTCTCTCTGCTTTTCTGTGCTTCTTTTGTCACATGCTCTGTTCATGCTCTGTTTTTTATATGTTGATTTCTAAGAAAGTGAACCTCATAGATTTTTTTCTGAAAACATCACACATTGAAAATGACTGACATTTATACAGTTGTTGTTTTTGTTTTTTTTAGCAATTGACTCTTGCAATTCTTACAATCCAACAAATCTTAGCAAAACCAGTGATCAAATTCCAGGATGATTAAAAATTCAACTGCGTCAGGGGCGGATCTAGAAAATTTTTCATGGGGTGGCAAGGGGGTGGCATTAAAATTATCAGGGGTGGCATCCTTGCAAGCATCCTTGCATGGTTTTTGTGAATTCAAGGAACGCTATTCTTATTCAGTGTATACACTAGGGTGCACATTTTTACATTGTCCTATAAAAATGAAATAAAGGCTGATGTGTGATTGACTTGAACCTGATATCTGGATTGGAACGTCAGATAAAAAAAAAAAAAAAACTTTTATTTTTAGAACACTAGGACACTAGTGCTGGGGTGGCACATGGGGTAGATCCGCCCCTGAACTGCATACTACCTTGCTGGGATTGGATCCTGGTTCACTTTGAATATACTGTATAAAAATGTAAATTTTTAAGTGCTATGTCACTGATTGTGAAAATGCATTTTACATTGAATTGTCAAGGAAAATTGTTAATCATCTGAAATTATTAGAATTTTTTTGGGGGGGGATTTTTTCCCCCGATTTTTCTCGTGTCCAATTCCTCCCCGTCACAAAGGGGCTCCCACATTAAGGCTACTACTACCACTCAGCCGGGAGGACCGAAGACTATCACGTGGTTCCTCCGAACCACGTGACGCCAGCCGACCGCATCTTTTTTTTCGAACTACTCACTCGCGCACTGTTGGGGGCGGCGTAACACACTCGGAGGACAGCGCTATCCGCTCCCTCCGCTGCCCGAGCTCACAGAAGCCCCTGACTGGCTGTGATTAATGTGGGAGTACCTCTCATCCCTCCCCTCTGAGAGAGCTCGGCCAATCAGCTCTCTCTAGACCTCCGGCTGCGAGAGGTTACAGCACCACCCGGGATTCGAACTAGCGATCTCCGGATGATAGGGCGAGCGCTTTAACCACTGGGCCACTCGGAGGCCCAGAATTTTTTAAATTCTAAAAAATAAAAATAAAAGCAGTAAAATATTGTTGAATCTTTATCCAAGTTATAATATTTTGGTTATTAATAAAATATGTCATAAATGGAGAAATTTAATTAACTCCAAACAGTTTACAAAATACTTAAAATATTCAAAATACAAAATGAATAATTAGAATTTATTTTAGTTAATCTGTAGAAAAAGACAATTTTTCATATTTCCTCATTAAAAATGTTTTAGGCACCGCTGTCTTCAGTTCTTCATCAGAAGTTCATCTTCATTCTTGTAGGGCTGCTTTCAGGGGACCAAACAGGGGAAAGTCAGATGGAGCGAGATAAGGACAATAGTGAGGATGTTTTAACACCTCAAAACTAAGTTTTTGCAGTGTGTCGAGAGTGAGGGCAGAAGTGTGTAGATGTGCACTGTCATTCAAGATCACAAACACACTTGGAAAGGATCCTCTGTGTTTAGTTCTTCAATAGGCATCTTACTGTAGCGAGCACTGATCATTGTTGAACATTTTTCCTGATAATGCTCCAATCCTCGCCCTTGAGAATCCCAGGAAACTGTAAGCATCAATTCTCCTCTTGGAAATGATTGACTTTTGAACTTTTTCTGTCTGCGATTTAGGATGTTTCCATGCTTTGCTGTTTCCTCTCAGGCTCCTAGTCATGAATCCATGTCTCATCACCAGTATCAATTCTCTTTCACCTTTCTTAGAGTATAAACATTTTCGTTTGTAGATGTCAAAACCCTTCAGTTTATGCTCGTCTGAGAGTTTAAGCAGCACCAGGTGCACCCTCCGACCCCAATAAGGAATACCTGAAGGCTGCTCTTCTTTTGTGGGAATCACAAGTGGGACATCCCTTTTTGCTCGCATCTCAGTTGCAAATGAACTGATGTAACACATTCACACATGCACAGCAGTGACTGAGGAGACAGTACTGTAGCTGTAAACAGAAACACTGCATCCAACAGAATATCCTGTAATATCACCGGAGTGCAGATTTTTGACTCACCCTCGTACTGTAGGTGTTCATTCTGTCCTGCATTTAAGCCTGTGTCCTTTGTTAACACAATGTATTTAGACTAGTAGAATAATTTCCAGAGCCAACACTGCTCTAAATTAATAGAGCGCCTTATGAGTAGGGGAAGTGACCGAATACTGTTTTGGACCAGATGTGATTCATATGCTATAAATCTACTACTTTAACAATGGGTTTGTTGGATCTATTTTCTGCACGTGTAAGTGTAAATAATATAGCACTGCAATCTTGGTATGTGTTTGGGTGTACACAAGAGCTTTTTTTGTACATGCCTACTGGTATGTCCAGAAATGCTTGGGATAATGTGGATAAAGCAAATTGTGTCAGTATTTGTGGTATTTTCAAACCACTTTTATCTGAATTTACACTTCTAAAGGCAGACACAAGGCTTAAGTACAATACAGTATACAGGGTGGGTGAAAAGTAACTAGGCATTAAAAACCGGTAATAACGTACATATTTCTACTACACATTTACAGTATTGAAACAAATTGTACATGTACTTGTACTGCCTCCAAAGTGTGTGAGGCTTTGTCCTGTACACCTCCTCCTTTGTGTAGCCCAACAGGACAAAAATCGCATTTAGGTCCCTGTCGTCCCAGCCAACGTCCTGGAAAATGCTGGAGGACTCACTGAAAGACTTGGAGACATGGATTCAGGAGGTTCTCAGCAATATCCCAAATAACTGCTCCTTCCCCGGCCCCTTGAGGAAACTAGTTTATGCCACCGGTGACTACATTAAAATTTTAAAATGCTTTAATTTTCCTATGTAATAAAGTACATGAACATTAAATACATTTGTATTAGAAATATGGACTTTATTTCCATTTTTTATTTTCTATTTACTTTTCATCCGTCCTGTAGAAACAGTACTTTCCTGATCACTTTTCCATCATCATCACCATCATCAGTATTCATATAGCATTTTGTGTTTGAACTTTCATGTAAGAAGATCTTTCTTCAATGGACCAGTGACCAAGCTTTTGAACTTCCAGTTTGATCATGAAGATCTTGCTGTTAAAGTTCTATGTGCTTCTCTCTCTCACTATTCCTAAATAAACCATACAAACTTAAGTGTGTAAAAAATGTCTAGGCAAAAATATAGTGTATTATACTGCATGCTATAATAAGGATTATAATAAAAAGAAACTGTGGTCCCAGAGAGCTGGAGGCAACTGTAATTTTTTATACTCAATTATAGTGGAATATAGAGACTGAAAAACATCAGTGGAAACTGTGCTGAATTCCAAATGTACAGGGCACCCCAACAGTTTGAATCTATTCTTTCTTATATGAAATTTAAGCATGACCTGACCTACTGTATTGTAAGCGCTCCAGAACATTTTGTACTAAAGTATATACGCTACAGCTCAAAAGTTTGGGATACTTTTGTTCCTGATTTTTATTTCTTTCTACATTGTAAGACAGTACTGAAGGCGCCCAAAATATGCAATAATCTCCTTTCAACAGATAATGTTGCGATGTATCTGCTACTTATGATCTGTAAAGCCTTCATAACGGCTCTAATCTGAGGTGCTGATTGTTAATTGGTGATTTTTGAGGCTGGAAGAAATTAACTTCTCCTCTGCAGCAGCGATAAGTTTTGGTTTTGCTTTCCTTAAAAGTTTGTAATGAGAGCCAGTTTCATCATGGTGCTTGATGGGTTTTGCAAATGTACTTGTGTAAATGTGTATATATAAAATCTAGATGGGCCTGAGTTTTTTGTTGTTGTTGTTGTTACTGTGAAGTGTGCGGGATGAAGGTTTGAGATCACATTTTTTAAGTAGATTTCAATTGCACACTCAATGTACAGCTCCATCTGTTGAATTTTGAGATGAACTAATGATCGTTTCCCATTTAAATGTTAAAGTAGCATATATTTTCCTTATTGTGAGCCGATTGCAATGAAACAAAGCCTACAGTATATGTTACGTAAAGTTCAGCCAAATACACCTGTGAAAACCCAAATAAAATTTGTTCGGTAGTTTTCACATGATGTGTGCACAAACAAACAGACAGACAGACAAAAATTCCAAAAACCATTTTGATGCGTTCTAATACTCATCTTACGTTCCCAATTTATTTATTTATTTTTTTGTGAATATCTTCAAATGTACAGACATGCTAACTTTACTGTTTTATTATATGTATATAGTAGATATATAACTTGTGACCATTTTTGGTTTTGTACAAGGCATTGGTGTTTTAAATCTGATGAAGGCAGCAACAGGAAGCCAATTTAGGAAGTGTAGTAATGGGGTGTAAATTTAGATTTGGGAAAATTAGAGAGACTGAAAACAAGTCTTGCAGCTGTATTCTGGATCAGTTGAATAGGTTTCATACAAGTGTCACACAGAGGCACACCTACCAGAAGACAGTTATAGTCATCCAGATTTGAAAGACGAGGGACTGAACAAGCACCTAAGTGGCCTGTGTGGTTAAAAATGAATGAATCCTTCTGGTTTTGTAAAGAAGAAACTGACATGAGTGTGACAGGCTAGCAGTGTGAGCAGGATATGATAGTTGATTTTCCAGCGATACCCTACAGTTGCTTGCAGTGTCCAAGAGGAAGATCATTGAGTCGCCCAAGGAGATCATTAGAGTTTGGTGGGGTGAATGAATACCTGGGATGTGCAGCAAGTTATTATTTTTTAATTAGGTTTTAGCTGATGAGTTGTCATAAGACAAGATTTCGGACAGAAATGCGGAGATCTGAGTGGATACATGAATGTCTGAGAAAGGGAAGTTACATGTTCTTTGCACACCAAGACATTAACCATAGAGGGAGAACAGAAAAGGACAACTACTGAGCCTTGTGGGACAAAAACTGAGAGTCTGTGTAGAGCAGATGCCGATCCCCTCTGTGACATCTCATATGACCGGCTTTACAGATAGGAAGCAAGTCATTGCCGTGCTTTTCAGCAGACAGCTAGAAAGTTGGGGAGAATGAGGACAGATGACAGGTTAGCTGATGTAAAAGCATATAGGTTCTCAGTGATGGCCAAAAGGGCGGTCTATGTGGAATGCTCTGCTTTCAAGTCAGACTGGATAGGATCTTTGAGGTTTTGCTGTGAGAGATAAAGAGACATTTGATTGTAGCTAGTGTGATCAAGGATTTTAGAAAGAAAGGAGAGAAGTGATACTGATCCCTGGTTGCAAATGTCTCTTCAGGATGGGTCTAACCTTTACTGTCTTGAATGCAACAGAGACATTACAAGATGTATTTTTTGAAGATGACTTCAAACCTTTTGGACATCCGGTACATATCCCGAAGGGTTCCATGTCTATTATTAAAAAAAAAAAAAAAAAGGTTGCTAAAATAATGCATTTACCATGGGCTTACGAAATCTTTGATAAATGTCTTAGCACAAACTTCACATGACTCATCATTAGAGCTGATAATTCAACTATAGATTTTTACTTTTTGTGCATTTAGTTGCTTTTAAAAATCTATACCTTTAGTTGCGTTTGCTCTCATCCTTGTGGCTGCAAAGGAATTTGAAAAATTAATATTTTCAAATCAAAACCTTAATCTCAGTAGTGGTTGAGGTTATTAATATATATATATTAATATATACTTAAGCTAATAGGTTGAGGACTAAGAAAAATATTGACCATCTTATTAACAACAACAATCTGGCTACTTATTTAGCTAATACAAAGAACAGACAATCAGATCAGCATTCAGAAAAAAAAAGTTGTATATTACCTTTAAAGGTGCAAAATGTGATGTTTGAGTGAGACTTCACTCTAGTTTATCTTCTGCTCTAGAAGATTATAAGACAGAACAGAGCCTTATCATTTGCTAGGGCACAGATCAGAATGCACCATCTCTTTGTGTTTTGACACATAACTAAATTTGTTTAAATCTTTCCTGCCATTGAGTCCAGTTGCTTAGTCAGTTTACCTTCAGGCAGCATGACAAGAATGCAAAATAATTTCCCCTGCCCTTCTCCCAGACATTTTAATCTTGGCTCACAGCCAAAAAGTAATTGCTTTACCTTTCCGTGGAGGAGCATTGACTCGATATTGAAATAATATTGAGATAACAGTCATGTAATGCTATGCCAAGGTCATGACTCTTTTCCTTCTGTCCCCGCTGCAAGGCTCAGGGTAAATATATTTATGAAAATATATGGAAAGGACATAAATTTGAAAGGACATATTGAAAGGACAAAATTAAAGGTAAATAAAGGATATAAGGATATAAGAAAATAAATCATCTTTCATTACCAGCCTGAGATAAAAGTCAACCCTCAATCAGAATTCAAAACTGAATATTGCTAATTTGGAGTGAATACTATACATACACTGCCTGGCCAAAAGTGACAAAAAAGTGCATCTGCATATTAGTAATCAAAACACATGTCAACTGCTGAAAGTCAAGTACTGGTAGTCAAACATGCTCTTGAACATCCATGAAATACACCCATGAAATCCTGCCCTAAGAAGCCAGAGCCACTGAGGTGTCACAAAGGGAACCAACACAAAACTGGGCACAATATTTCGCATTCTAATGTAATGGCTGATCAGTGTATACTGCCATGTTCCATTTGTGCCCGGTGTAATATACATCATACATGTCCTTCAGAGTGTGGTCAAGTGGGTAAGTTCCCACCTATGGTTTACAACATTAGCCTATTGTTAGTCATTGCTAGCTCTGCCCCCTTGGTGTGTGTGGGTCTTTGGTTAGCAGGTAGGTTTAGCCGTTTTTGCTAATGTTGCAGTGAGCTCGTGCATTTTAGCTAACCCTGTTTTGTTTGTTTATTGTAGCTGGAATAGCACCTTTGCAGCTTCAGTGGTGTGTAAGATACCAGAGACGTGTCATTGCCAGCTCCGCTTTTGGGGTGTGTGGGTCTCTAATTAGCAGGTATGCTTAGCTGTTCAGCAAATGTTGCAGTGAGCTTGTGCATTTTGGCTAACCACGTTGTTTATTGTAGCTGGAATAGTACCTTGTTCACAGCTTCAGGGTGGTGTGTAGGCTACCTGGGATGCGTTATTGCCAGCTCCACCATTGGGGTGTGTGGGTCCTTGGTTAGCAGGTATGTTCTGGCTGTTTGACTAATGCTGAAGGGAGCTTGTATATTTTGGCTAACTATATTTACTTATTGTTATTGAAATAGCATCCTGTTCCCGGCTTTGGGGTGGTGTGCAGGCTGTCATTTCCTGCTGGTTTGATTCCGTCATCTTTGCATCCGTCACCTTTGAGTATACTGCAGAGATTTGGACTGTGAGCAACTGTTTGATTTGGGTGCCCAGGTGACCAATACCTGCAGGACAAATCTGTTCATTGGAAGCGCCTTTTTGTACAGAATAGGATAACGGTGGCGCTGCTGTTTTGCTGTTACTTTCTACTACCTTTTGCTGCTACTTTCTGCTGCTACTTGGTGTTGCTGCTTTGTGGTGATACTTTTTGCTGCTGCTACTTTTTGCTGCTACTGTGTGTGTGCTGCTACTTGTCATTGTTTTCTGTATTTGGGTTTTGGTTGTTTTTGTTCTTGTATTTCTTTTATTCTTGTTTTTGGTTGTTTGCTTAGCTTGACTGAGCTTTCTTTATAATTGTTTTTGCTTTCTTTTTTTTACATTCTTTCTTTTACGCAAATTGTCAATTGTGTTTTTGTTAATGAGGAGTATTGTGTAGTGTGCTTCTCATTCAGGTTTATTGTAATTTTGTGTGTTTTTGTGTCTGGTTGTTTTAGGCCCCTGAGCTGGAAGGCTAGCTGTTCTAGTACCGTGGTGGTGGTGTCAGGAGCACGGAGTGTGGATTGATTGTGATCACTCACCGTATTGTATGCATGCGTGTGTGTGTGGCATAGGAATAATTATTTTACAGCTAGCCTACCCTGCTACGGGTAAGCCTCGGTGTCTTCACAATTAGTGGGGTATTACGCTGTGTAGCTCATCCCAGTTATGTAATTTGGTCTTTTAAGTGTTTTATCCGGTTAATGTAATTTCAATACATATTTTGTATACCGATTCCATGTCTCTGCCCTCCATGGTAACGAACTTTTGTGCCTGAGTTGATTTAGTATTTAGTTCCCCTTACTGTAAAGGGGTGGCGTAATCGGTATTTATTTCTTAACTCTTTGGGTATTCATAGTGAGACTCGACCCGTGCCCGCCGCGCCACAAGAGTAATCTCTTCCTATGCCTCTGGTCCCACATAGCACTCATGAAACTCCATAAAGTCTCAAAGCTAAACTGTAATAATGGTCATAGGACATCAGGACTCTAAATCTGTTCACCTCGTTCCAGTAAATGCAGGAAATCCACAGCTATTGAAACTGCTGAGCTCCTTTTACACCCAGATATTTCATTACTATAGCATACCAGAAGACTGTCAGTGAGCGAGGCACATGGTTCAGCTCACAAGTTTGGTCTAGCTTCATGGAAACACTGAGGGTCACAGTGAACTTCTCAGTAGGAGCAGGGTAATGTGAAATGAGAAATTCAAAAAGCATGGGAAAAAGTCCCAGGATGTGCGGAGGATGCTTAACCACAGTTAGGCAATTAATTAATAATTAATTTGTTAATTTTACAGGTATTAGATATTATGAAAAAATATGAAACAGGGCCTAGATGAGAAGAGAGCAAAGCAAAAACTTTTCCTGTCTTTGGTCATGCCTTTTTCACCACATTATTAAGCTGTTGAAGTAAAAGCTATTGTACTGTATACTAGAAGTTTATTGGGCTCCAGAGTTGGCAATAGAAACAAGGAGAAATTACAGGGATATTCCCAGGCGAATTATTAGAGTTTACTATCAGAGAATTGCTGAGAAGTGAGAACGAGCACATACAGTAGCAAGGTTGTGTCAAGACTGAACCTTAAGTGAATGGTCCCAGGCATAGGTGTAACCGATTGCTACTATTTTTAAGATAGTGCTCTCTGGCTTCCCCTGGCACCAGAAGCTTTTAAAGCAATGTTTCTCACTTCAACAATGTAAAAATGATACAAGTCTAAGGTAGCTATCTACTTGCAAGTGGATGATACAAGGCTAAACTAACTGTCCATTAATGCTATGATAGCTACAATAGCTATCCACTTGTAGCTATAATACAAGGCTAAATTGGCTGTCCATTAATGGTAGATACGCTATTTGGATTTAAATAATTCTGACCTATACACTGCTTTATTGGGCTTTTAAACAGAACTGTAATTTTTTTTTATAAACAAAAGAAATATGCATCATGTTCAGTAGACAGTGGTACCTCAGCAAATGAATTTAATTCATTCTGGGGGCGAGTTCTTAAGGCGGAATTTTGTACGCATTTTCCCATAGGAATTAATGTAAATGCAGATAATCAGTTCCAGCCCCCTATATACAGTAACACTATATATAATGTTGGGATATATATGCTCTCTTTTCTTTTCTGCTGCCGTCCTTGATAACATTCTTGGGACCCATGGTGCTATGTCTTTACTAAATCTTGCACAAAACGCAAAAAAATATATATATGTAAACTTCCCACTGACACCAAGTTTTGAAGACATCCCGGATGTACGCACAACTTAGACAGTATTCTGTTCAGGCAGACCATGAACTTCAGAAGTTCAGACTTGCTGAACATGAAGTTCAGACTCGCTCACTCTCGTCCATACTGCTTTATCCTGTATTCAGGGTCATGGAGGACCTGGAGCCTATCCCAGGAGACTTAGGGCACGAGGCGAGTATACCCTGGACAGGGTGGAAATCCATCGCAGGGTACACACACACACACACACACACACACTACAGACAATTTGGGAATGGCAACTAGCCTAATCTGCAGGTCTTTGGACTGTGGGAGGAAACGGAAGTACCCGGAGGAAACCCAACCAAGCACAAGATGCGCACAGAGACGGGAATCAAACCTGGACCCTGGAGGTGCAAGGCGGCAGTGCTAACCACTACACCACCGTGCATTCAATATATTTAAAAGATATTGTAAAACATTTACCTATATTACTGCATTTTAACATCTACAATTCAATGTTAACTCCTATAGCTATTACAGGGAGACCTTATCAGACGTTCATTGTAATGAAGTGCTACTGTACACAAAGGACCCCATTTTGACTCTAAGACTCTTCATTCCAGTTTTATCTGATCCTTCTGGAATGTATCAAACCCAAAAATTTACATTAGTCTAATAAAATACTGAATTATTTGATTTGATATGCATATTTTGAACACCACACAAATACAGATACTGGCTTTGCACTATACCCCTAGTAAGTGTGTATGAGGACACATTTCACTGTTACCGAACATAAGCGAAGGTCTCAATCTTTCAGCAAATTGATTAGTGCCTTTAAAATTGATAAAGTACATCGTAGCAAGGATCATTTAAGCAATGCATTGCTCCAAAGCAATTTCACCTCTCTGCAGTTAGAAATCTCTCTCATTGTGATGTGAAATTAATTGTGCGCATCAAAAACAAACAAACAGTAATCTGTTTTTAATTGAAAGTGGGTGTCCAAGGCCAAATGGGCAAGAGCTGTTCAGAATGAATCGCTCACTCTGCTGACTGAGGGTGCTAGGCCTTTATTTATTTATTTATTTTTTAGGTTTTTGTCCATTTAAATCAAACTCTAGTTCTCTTTTCCCTCTTGGTGCACTTAATTTCATCTGGTATGAACACAGTAATTGCACTCAGGTGTGGACCAAAACAATCACACCGAGATGCCCAAGAAGACGTGGTCTCGATCCGAGCCATCCCTTGAGCCCTGGTACCGAATCAAAATAGGACCAATGTACATACCTTATGGACCTTCTGAAATATCTTTGGCTGATGATCATCACAGGTCAGGAGGATTAATGCATGTATTTACTTTTTTTGTTCCTTCGGCAGAAACATCTGACCATTAAGCAGGGGATGTTCTTGTGAGGTTTGTAGTGATGCATTTTGGTATGCTTGAATTTTGGACTCGAAATGTTGTGTTTATTTAGCACAAACAAAGCAGGAAATCAACCACAGAATTGTAAATCTTTGGCTGAAACAGGCAGGGGTTGATGTAGTGGACTGTGACTGTGAGTATTATTAAATCTACTCAAATCAACCACGACTACAAGCTCAACGACAAAAAAAGGAGAGATAGAAGTTAATCACATGTCACTTATCAGCACACATTTTCAGTACCATGTGAACCTGTAGGTCATTTGTACCAACGTGCATTGTCTGTCATCTATCTGCCTTTTTCTTTAATGGCTCCGCCGTGCTCTGATGCTTTCCGGTGTCAGATTTGTAAACTAATCTAATTTACAGTAGGCTTTACATTACCACTAAAACAGCCTCTTGATATCCTGTTTTTGTTGCTACAGTACGTACAGTATCTATTAAGACTTTCCTACAGGGAAGCCTGAGGACGAGAGCTTTCTTTAGACATTCCTCAGGTAGAGAAATGGTAGATTAGGAGTTTATTGAAAATGTTCTTAGAGTAATAAATGGCTTTAGCCACAGTATCCATATTATTTTTCTCTATTTTCTGTACTCTCTGTTCAATCCCTGAGGAAGACTACACATGGGACTTAGTGCTGAGATGACTGATGATGCCATACAGTAAAGCTATCTGTCTTCTGACCATGATCAATAAGAGCAATAACTGCTTACACCCCCATTTACTTTGCTGCTGTATGAATGCGATTGTGTGTGTGGGTGTGCATTCTGGAGTGAATGTGGAAGACAAAAGCATGGGTCCTCTGGCCTTTATTTACCATACCGTAGGAGTGTGAGGTGCATTGCTGCAGCGTGAAAACTGTCCTTTTGCTTTTTGGATAGTTTGTTCTTTTAAAAATATTTCTGTCTCTTTTCCCTTCCCATAACCAGCTGTACCTTCCCAGCCAACACATACTGTACATTATGCATTGCATTCAAAAGAAAAAAGTTAGGGTTCAAACTACAGAGATTAACTGAATAACCGTGCTGTAAATTTCTAAAAAAAAAATTAAAAAACACAAACTTTAAGTTTAATAGTATTTTTCTTTGCCCTCAGTAAAGCCACTACCTCTGTCTCCTCTGGAGCCTCAATCCTCTACGCTGGCCCTGGAACTGCGGGTAAGGGAGGTGGAAGAGGAAAACCGAGCACTCAGGAAAGAGCTGAGTCATCCACCCAGGAGCCCCACCCACGGCAACCAGTACGGCAGTAGACGCCATGGCAACCAGTCCCATGTTGGCAGAGATGGTTCGAGGCATGCTGAGGCTCAGAAAGGCATCTTACCAGGAAACAGCTCTGACTGCGTGTCTCAGCCTGTGGTGGACAAGTGTGAGGTAATCTTCCTTTTAGTCCAGGAAAAGGCCTGATAATGTATGTATAACTATGTAGGTCTCTCAAAAGAAAACCAAAGGTGAAGCCGATGGTGGTAAGGAAACTCCCTGAGATGACAGGAAAAAAATCTTGAGAGGAACCAGACTCAACAGGAAACCCATCCTCATTTGGGAGATCTCAGATAGTACGACCATAAATCAGTCACTGGTATATCTGTGTGCTTTAAGGTTGAAAGTGCAGTATAGCGGGGAAAGGTGTTTAAGTTAATATAAAGTCCACTTTCTGCGTTAGAGACTCAGGTATATCGGAATTTCAGTCCTAAAATATAGAGCGACTGCATTTACAAGACAACACAGATTTGTCTGAGCCCAAATCCATGTTCATGGTCATCAAGTAGAAGTGTCCTCAGTCACCACACGCATCCCAAGCCGGACATACGGGGCCATCCCCAGCAGCAGGAAGGCATCAATGTGATGAGAATTCCAATTAGAAGTGGGGCACCAGGATGTGTCAGACAGATCCGGTGGGCAGAAGGGGGTAGGATCACTGTCAACTCCTGAGTGCCATGTGTAGCTTAACAGAAGTAGAGAGAGAGAGAGAGAACAATTTGGTATGCTAACAGTCACATAATATATAAGGTGAATGGATATTTAGTGCAAAGTGTAAGCAGGGACTCCAGCAGGATTAACTATGACAGCATAAAAGGGAGAAGAACACAGAAGGAAACAGACATGAGGGCTCCCTGGGAAGTAAAGCAACATGTCACTACAACCGTTTTCAGCGAGAGTGGGGAAAGACAACATCCAAACATACAAGTTCACCATAAACCACATGTTATATAAAGTCTTATAGTCTTAATTTTGCTTACATTTCATTATTATAATCTAATCCAACATTAGGCTTCTTATCATATTATAGATTATATTTATATATCATTTTTTACAGATCTATAGGGACAATGGTGAATTTCTATTAATCTCCAGGCTTATAAAAAAACAAACAAACAAACAAAAAAAAAACCCTCACATGTACCTTATATGTAATACTTTCTATATGATGAATATTAAGATCCTCTTTCAAGCATTAAACAATTTACTGTGGTTTTAAGGCCTATTCATCCTGCCCAATTTTCACAGCACATTTGATTAATTTCCAATTTTAGATGAAAAGGTTTCCGTATGTTTTTACACACAATTAGTCATAAAATAGTGTGTTTTATACAAGTTATGATAATACTGGGGATATTTTATTAATTATTAATATATACATTAGGGCTGACAAGTCTGAAACCAAGACTTGCTCGTTTTTCAAGTCAAAATTTATTAAAAATCTTTGCTCGTCTTGCAGAACACTCGCAAACCGCATTACTCGCAATCCGAGGTTCCACTGTACTCTCAGTAGATGGTGATGTTTTGGGTCCTTGTCCTTGTCAAAGTGCCTTGTCAAAGTTACTATGCTTCTCAATAACTTTTATGTAAAGCCATTATGTACAAAATTTAGGTGCTGTATTTGAATAGAGATGGCTCCAAGCGACATTCCTGTCTTGGTTAAATCTACCATATTACATATCTGAACTGAGCTCCTTCGTTTTTTTTTATTGCACTATACATTGGTCAGGTAAATGAGTGCTGTCGAACAATCCGTTGTGTTTGCACAGAGCTACCATCTGTAGTCAATACTGATCACTAACAGGAAGTTGCCTTGGGCAAATTAAAAGATATTTCAGGACCTTCAGCAGATTATTACTTAGAAGTTAATAATCTAAGTAGATGTACTGTGTACAGTATATGTTTTGACACTGTATGTATAATTTTATGATGATTTCATAAAACCCAATATAGCTTGTGTTTTAAATTCTTAAGAGTTCGTTTCTATTAAAGTATGTTGTGGGGCCTCCGAGTGGCGCAGTGGTTAAAGCGCTCGCCCTATCATCCGGAGATCGCTAGTTCGAATCCCGGGTGGTGCTGTAACCTCTCGCAGCCGGAGGTCTAGAGAGAGCTGATTGGCCGAGCTCTCTCAGAGGGGAGCCTCTCAGAGGGATGAGAGGTACTTAGTGCTCCCTACAGCTCTACAGCCAATCAGGGGCGTCTGTGAGCTCGCGCAACGGAGGGAGCAGATAGCGCTGTCCTCCGAGTGTGTTACGCCGCCCCCAACGGTGCGCGAGCGAGCAGTTCGAAAAGATGCGGTCGGCTGGCGTCACGTGGTTCGGAGGAAACACGTGATAGAGTAGCCTTAATGTGGGAGCCCCCTAGTGACGGGGAGGAATTGGACACGACTAAATTAGGGAGAAAATCGGGGAAAAATCCAAAAAAAAAAAAAAAAAAAAGTATGTTGTATGGTGTAAAATTGCTCATCCCCAAAAGAGACCAGTTCAAAAAATCCTTACAAGCTGACATTAGTTCTGTTACAGTATACAGATGTGGTGGAGTGTGGCTGTATTTCAAAATCACAGGATTTAAAATTATTTGTAATTACAACGTATTTATCTATATTTTGTAACAGTAATTATCCATCCGCATGTTATAAAATTGCATGACATGCTAACTATTGACTGATATACTGACGTATGTATCAGTAATATTTTATGAGTGTTTAAGAAGAGTTCAAGAGGAGGACTCGAACAAAAAATCCCATTGTGGTTTGGATAGTCATCAGTGTTCCCTTAGTGGAGCTTTGCAGAAACAAATTGGTGCTTAGTGCTGAGAGATCTCCTATAATGCAGTGTTGCTTTAGAGATACAATTTTACTTATGCGATCATGAAACCATCGTTATCTTCTTAATTTTGGTAATGATTCTTATTCTTGCTCTCTCTAGACAATTCATATGGCCATAGTGTGTGCCGGGTATAATGCCAGTAGAGATGTGGTGACACTGGTGAAATCTGTCCTGTTCCACAGGTAAGGATGGCATCATGCTTAGAAACATTATATAGGAGTAACCTTTGGCTTATTTTTAGCATTTTGTAATGCCTTCAGCTTTTTCTGTCATATCAGCGAGTTTTCATTCCCAGCATACTCCCCCCCACACATACATGCACACTCACTTGCACACACAGTCTCTTTCTCCTGCTCTTTCTCTCACTCTCTGCCTCTCTCTGTGCCGGCCTTGTTGTTGTCCTTTGCTTACAAATCTGAATATGCTTCTCTCATGACGGCAGACTGTTGCCTGGCAACGTAACCTTCATGAACTTCAGCTCTCATCCAATTTCTCCTCCTCTTCTCCCAAACAAAGTCCCACAGTGTAAAGAAGGAGAAACATAGAGAAAGAAAAAAATATATACAGAGACATACTGTAGATGCACAGTTTTAAGGAACAAAACAGGCAACTGTAGAGTGGTGTGTAAGTAAATAGTTTAGGGGTTTGAAAGTGAAAATGCTCTTTCTGTGGAATTTACAGGATGCTGGGCATTATCTTTTCAAACGACATTGTGATTATGTGGTAAGGTTGCTTAATGAGCCATAGCAGATGCCAAGCTTACAAGATTACGACTGCACATATACCATTTAGTTTTAAACAGAAATCTGCTGGTATGTCTTAGCATCTTCTGTTTTCCCATTGCCCTTTTTTTTCATAAGCTAGCAATCATGAAATCACCTTATCCTGCACACTTGTGGTAGAAAAAAGGATGTCCCTCTGTACGTTGTTTGTCAGGACTTGTCATTTATATTCACTCTGTCAGTCCTCCATTCACTGACAGTTAGACATAAGATTAAAGAGAATCGAATGAGAGCTAATGCTAACATAAAACCAACATCAATCATTTGGGTTAATAAATAGAATGTACTGTATATATTAACATAACCACTAAGGTTTCTGGAATGTTAAATTTTACTCATCTTTAGTAACCACTTTATCCTAGCCAGGTGTACAGAGAGCCTGTTCCAGGACCACTGGGCACAATTCAGGGAAACAGGATGGATGAGACATAACTCCATAACATCCCACCATACACACACTCCAGTGTTTTGTCACTGGACACAGAAAACCTGGCGGAAATATGTGGATAACTGATAAAAAATCCATAGAGACAATTACACAAGCTCAAAATCAAACTAAAGGACCCTAGCGCTGTCAAGTCATCACTAAAATACTGTAACTTTACATTAATGAACAGTACAATCCATCCATCCATCCATCCATCCATATACTAACCTTGAGGATTCCAGCCTACTCAGGACCATGGAGGCTAATGCTGACCATTGTATTTATTCCTATTTTACAACTGTGGTAAGACCTATGGGCAACATTTACACACTACGGGCAATTTGGGAACGCTACGTAGCCTAATCTGCATGTCTTTGGACTGTGGGAGGACACCGGAGTACCCGGAGGAAACCCACCAAGCACGGGGAGAACATGTAAACTCAGTGCACACAGACTCTGAGGTGGGAATCAAACCCAATTTGAGTTGCAAGGTGACAGTGCTAACCACTACGTTAACGTGCTGTCTAATAAACAGTACAGCAATCAGTTCTTTGCTAAATTAACATCTAAATTAGCAACTATTATATTGTATACATGTGTAGATTACTTGGCCTCTTCTTCCAGGTGCTTGAGTCCTTTTTGTGTCCAGTGTATGACATGGCAATAATAAAACTAGCCTCCAGTGTTTTCTACATCATAATGTAAAGCACTGAAAAAATGTCCAGGATGTGCTGGGTAATATAAGATTGCACTTTTTAAAATTAGTTCCCGTTTAATAGCTTTTTACTTTACCTAAGGCTTTTTGACTGGTGCCCAAAAAAGTTGGCATTCGATTGGCCTGTGCTGGATCGTCCTGAATGTCTGCTGTATTAATGTGGAATCTTAATAAGAGAGGAAAGTTCTAAAGTACTAAAGCAATTTGGGGTGGTGGGTGGAGGGGCTTTATGTACAGTAGTTTCCTAATTTTTAGCACGTTAAGCATTTCTGTGTAATTTAGTGTTACATCGGGTTAGAATCTTACTTACAAGCAGAACTCATGCTGTCCCAAGGTCTAATGTTGTCTCTGACAAAAAAGATTTCTGTGTACTCTGCGTAATTTAAAAATTTTGGTTTTCACTTCAAGGCAGCACAGCGGTTAGCACTAAAATACTGCACCTCATCTTGCACCTTCAGGGCCCGTGTTTGATTCCCTACTTGGGTCTGTGTGCATGGAGTTGGCGTGTTCTCCCATTGCTTGGTGGGTTTCCCTCCTCTGGGAAAAAAAAAATCTATTATGGAAGTTTGTGGAAATGGTTTTGCAAAAGATTTTAAAATGATTGCAAGCTGGTAAAGAATATTTTGTCCCAGTCAAAAGGCACAAATGTCAAAATTGCTTTCATCATAGCAGTGTGATTTCTGAAATATTTTGCATTTCACGTCTTTCAGTTTCTGCCAAAATTGGTAAATCGGTCTGCAGTTATGTTTGTGACAATGTAAATATGCAATTTGGTATGAATAACTTTACCAGTTTACTTTTCTCTTTGGTACAACTTCAGTAGTTGGCAACATTGCCTTGTTAAAGTACTCCATTTAGCTTATTCACAGAAGCTGCAGTTTTGCCCAGCCAGTAGTTTCACTCCACTAATCAAGTGACAGAGAGAAACTAATGTGATTACTTCTTTTTTATGTCGCTTTTTTTATGTTTTACTACGAAACATACACAGTTCGTAGCACGAACTAAGCTTCTAAAATATGTAGCTTGTATGGACAACTTTTTGTTCCGATTTTTTTCTTTTTGTGTCAGTTTGAGTATTTTCATAGTTTTTTCCTCCTCAGTGAGTTTAGCTCAGTGGCTTGCATCCCAACTCAGTCAGACAAAAGTTGTGCATTAGACATATTGTATAGAACTGTTAATGGTCTAGAGCCGGGGTGGCGAACCTGTTTGCCATAATGAGGCAAAAAAAAAAAAGCCTTTATTGATGTAAAGAGCCACACAACAGATGTGCAAACAACAGTATCACAACTTATACACCTGATTACATAACGCAGTAGTTTTCGGACTAATCTGGAAAAGCTGAATTTTCGGAAAAGCTGAGTTTGCTTTTCTGACTGACATTTCAGTGTCTTTACCTTGTGTTCACCGCCTTTGGGAAATTCCAGGGCTACGGAGTGAAGTGAAATGGCGCTTAAGATTTGAAGCCTTACGAAGTCTGGCATATCAAGCAGAATGAAAAAAATATAAATCCTCCCATTCATATAAAAATGTTCTGTGCTCATCCTTGTATTTGCGCTTAGCTGTACGCTTCCCTGACTCTGCCATGATGATTGACAGGCTACTAACGAACTTCACGTCAATCGTGTTAGTCAACTGGCTAATGTAAATCGTGCGAGAGGTTGTGTAAAAAATAAAAAATAATAATACATATTCAAAATTCTAATTAGAGTCGGCATTTAAATACATAACCCTTTATTGCAAAATTATGTTTTGACATTTTAAAAATAAATTGCGATTGTAAACACAGAACATGTGGATAGATTAAAGAGCCGCAGAAGAGCAGTGAAAGAGCCGCAAGCTGCTCGCGAGCCACGGGTTCACCACCACTTGTCTAGAGAACTCACATCCAGGCGTTGTTTTTATCGTTGTTTGTGGTATGGAGAGCCGCACCACAAGATGTTTTGGTGTTTATAAGAGCCCTGACGTTGGGCTTTAGAGGAGGTCAATGAAATACTGTAGGAGTTGTGAGAGTGCTTGTGACACGCACGGGAAGACCTTTCCGATTAGAGATAGCGTGAGAATATTCATTAGAAACTTAAAAGGTAATGAAAGGAAACTAAACACACAAAATAAACTGGAAACTAAAAATAAAATTTGTGATCCTCTCGGGGTCTATGCCCTTACCGAGGATTTATTTGAGAGAGAGGGGTTTGTGTCTTTCCTATACTTTTATATTTAACCTTAAAGAGTGCACGCTTAAAGAGTAGTGTGCCGCGCTCTCTCTCTCTCTCTCTCTCTCTCTCTCTCTCTCTCTCTTGCTTTCGCCGGCGTCTTATGGAGGCAGAGGCTGGGTCTTTGCCTCTTTCTCTCAACTTTCTGCTCGCTTGTTTTTCTGTATGTCTGTCTATCTATCTATCAATCTTTTTCTTTTTCTTTTCTTGGTCTTTGGCCCGTATACTGTACCTTACCGGTGCTACCTAAATGATGGCAGTGCCAAGGTATCAGGACCCTTAAATAAACACGCCGCCAGGTGTGGCGCGTTCAGGTTGATTGTGGCATTGCCTGGCAACCGTGTATATAATTGGCCACGCCTTTCCCTGTTCAGAACTCAGCGTGGTAGCAGCCTACTGATCTGCCTGGTCCAAACTGTGCAAAGCATTTTCACGCGGCTCTGCCATCTCGTGAGACCCGCGTTAAAGGTTCTGCCCAAATACATTACTTTTCCGTCTTGAGCTGAGCAGACACTGGATCACAGCGACACTGCACTCCCGGGCAGCTACTAAACCCTCGTCTGCTTTCAGGAATACTGATCACACTTTCATCTTTGTTTTTGCTTGTGTACAAACAAAAGCTCTAACAGGATAAAAAGGTTTTTAGCAGAATATATCAATGAAGTGATGAGGCTATTTTCACACTTCAGGGCTGTTTCCAGGCTGAAGATTTCATGAATTTCCAGCATGCAGCAGACATTAATGAGTACACAAACTCTGGCACAAGTTACACTGAAAACATGCATCAAACAAAATAAGCTTTATCCTACAACTCAAGGGCCTTGGCAGCATACAGAAAAGCCAGGTACAAACGTCAGAGAACCATTACAACTACAAAGAAAGACTATAGCATCAAGGTTGTGTTTAACTATCAAGGATGGAATGGAATGGTTTGTGCTCTGTCACAGACTACAGATGTAGGAAGTATCAGGACGGTTAACCTATATCCTGATGTCCCACATAGCCGAGTTCTCAAAGCATGTGCCAGACACCTAGCAGAGGTTTTCATAAACACTTTAATCTCTCCCTAAGACTGTCCATGACCCCAAGGCCACTGTTGTCCCTGTCCCCAAGATGCCTACAGTCCTCTACAGTCATGAAGTGCTTCGAGCTGCAAGTCGGAATCCATGTCTGTTCCTCACTTCCAGCTATAATGGACCGGCTTCAATTTGTACAGAAAATATCACTCTTGGATAAGATAAATATGAGAATACTGGTCATTGACTATATCACTGCTTTAACACCATTATCAAACAAAACTCATGACAAAGCTGAACGATTTGAACAGTCATCTGTAATTGGACTTTCTGATGGGCCGACCTCAAATGGTGGAATCGATGACCAAATGTCCTGCACGTTGTCTCAGAACACTAGAACTCCACAGGGGTGCATTCTCCCTTTCTACTCACAAGATCAAATATTATTTTCAAGTTTGAACATTAAAGAACATTAAAGAGTAGTGCAGTGACAGCAACCTCTACCTCAGATCCGCAGGCTGATTCAGAGGCGTGGTCACCCAGACACGTGGTTGCCAGGTGATGGCGCTGTAAGCACAAGCAGTGTAAACTTGCTGCACCTGGCAACTATTGGGTTGTCTATTTAAGGGTCCTGACACTTCTCACTTCATGCGATCCTTAGGTAGAACCAGTAAAGTTATCAAGGCCAAGAAAGACAAAGCGCGAGCTCCGTTTATTTTGTGTTTCCAGTTTTCCTTGAGTTCCTTTTCAGTGCTCAATTAATCATCCCACATTATCCATAAACAGGAGGGTCTACCCGTGCGTGTCTCATAAGCACTCTCAGAACCTCCTATTTCGTTGACTCCCTCAGAAAACCTTGCGTAAAAAGGGCTCTTATAAATATTATTACATACTGTGGTGCGGCTTTCTAACCCACCCCACGTAACACATCAGGCTAAAGAATAGCTTTTTCCCTGCAGGCCATCACATCCCTGAGTAAACTAACCCAGTCATTACACCTTTTCGTGCTGTTACACTTATGCCTCCACTACCTCACACAAACTGGTCACTTCACTGGCAGCTCAATGGCACTTATGGACATTTTCCTCATATTTCTGTCACTTTTGGACATGTTGGAATATTTCGAAGGGCACTATTACCAGTTGTACTATAGATTAACTTTAATTGTATTTTTTTTAGTTTAAATGCTACTCTGTAATGCTAGATCTGCGGCTTTGTAAGCTCTCCTGAGTCAATAAAGGACTGCTCAGACGCTTCATTTGCATACAGCTACGATTACAGTGTTTATGAGCTACTAGGGGGTAGCTCAGTGGTTAAGGCATTGGCCTATGGTTCAGAAAATCCCAGGTTCAAACCCCACAACCACCAAGTGCCACTGTTGGGCCCTTGTGTTCATTTTATGTTGCCTGTGTGGCTCTGGCCACTTGGGACCAGGGGGCTCCACAGGACCCCTGGTGGTGTGCTGTAATGTCTGGTACTGGGATGTTGGTGGCAGACCCTTTGTCCAGTGCATTCAGTGGATTCTTAGTCAGATTTGGGTTCTGGGGAATTTGGAAGCCAGTTTAACACCTTTTAACTATTTGACTACTAAGGCCCCTGCATTGCAGGCTGTGATGTGCTGCATGTTCTGATACCTTTATGGCTTTTTTGATGGTTTGTGCTGCATTGGCTTTTTGTAGGATTGATCCTTTGTTCCTTGGGTGCCCATGATTATGTTACCAGTTTTTACTGGTATACAAGTAGTAATCATCTGGTGGTGTCAATTTTTTCATGTTTTTAGTGACGGCCATCATGTGCAGCATAACAGCATAAGCACTTTTGCCCATCCTTTAGTTATATACATTCTAAGCCTTGTTTATACCAGTAAATGTGTCTAAACCAATTACATGGTTTTTTTTAGTACTCTTTGGATTATCCTGGTTCTGTCCTTTTATGTCTGATTGTCTTTGAATCATGCCTGCTCTGCTTCCCAAGTTGAAGTGATTTATAACTGGTGTTAGCATGCTCTATGGTGAAAACGCTACCCTAGTGGACTTAATGACGTTCACTCTCTTACTGCATCAATGAGACAGCATGAGCCCTGTCTTTTGCCCTGGAGCTACAGTACAATAAAATGACAAACCCATAACACTTCAGTTGAAAACATGACCTTCCACTGGCGTCCATGTCTTCACAGCCACATGACAGTCTAATTAAGTGCCTGGCTCCTGACATAGCTTTATCTGATAGGACAGCTAATGGAGATGTACAATCTGTTTGTTTACAGTTTGTGGAAGACTGTAGACGTATGACAGCAGTGTCAAGCAGTTTTTTTCTGTTTGGAAACACATTAAGGTTCTCATTCATGGGTTTTGCACTGAGCACAAATGCTGACCTACATTATTTTGTATAACTTAGCAATTACATGGCTGATCATATCACTGAAATTTTACTTCCATATGCAGTTGAATAGAAGTGTATTGAGAAATAGCATTTCTGGGCAACAAATGGACTTGCTCCAATCTCTTTAAAGATTCACCAGGTCATACCAGTTAATGTATTTGTGTTTACATTAACTGCTCATCATACTGCAGAAATCATCACATTTGCACATTTGATTGGATGCAAATTGGAGGAGTACATTTTTTTACAGGTTTTCCAAAAACTTTAAACTTACTTGTCATAATGATAGGAGAGAAATAAATTTTCCTTTTTTTTTTTATTTTTTTATTTTTTTTACCTTTGGGACATTTCATGAGTAAATAACAAAAAAGCAGATAGTAGCACAGAAGGTTGTTCTGTGATTAACTGTGTGTGTGTGTGTGTGTGTGTGTGTGTGTGTGTGTGTGTGTGTGTGTGTGTGTATAACAGACGGAACCCGCTCCACTTCCATTTCATCACAGATTCCATTGCCCAGCAAATCCTGGCCTCCCTCTTCCATACCTGGATGGTGCCGGCTGTCCAGGTGGACTTTTATGATGCTGACGAATTGAAGGTAAGTCTGTCCATTGACCACTTATGTATTATTATAAGGAATATACTTTATTAATCATCATTTGGCACAAAGTGGTGTGCAGCATTATCGATAAAACTTTAAATTTTCAGAGGACTTGATGGAGTTTTGTATGTTCTTATCATATTTTAATCTTAGGTAGATTACTTACAGGGGTGTACTGTGCATGTATGAGATGATTAATGTTGATATTACCCCTCCTTGCACCCAGTAAAAAGTCATTAAATTACTTCTAAAAAATGTGAAAGAAAAAAAAAACTTGGTATGGCAGCCTTTATTTGACAGCTTGTTTGTATGTGTTAGTCTGAGGTGTCGTGGATCCCCAACAAACATTACTCCGGTATTTACGGCCTGATGAAGCTGGTTCTGACTAAGACGCTGCCATCTGACCTGCAGAAAGTCATCGTTCTAGATACCGACATCACCTTCGCCACCGACATCGCTGAGCTGTGGGCCGTCTTTCACAAGTTCAAAGGTATTGTTGCCTTTTTATCTAATCTTCTAGATTTGTTTTAAGTGTTCTACCCTAATTACCTGAATCATTAGATCTGTTCTGTGTTTGATTCAATAAAAAAAAAATCACAGAAGAATCACAAAAGATATGTTTCTTAGCACTGCGATTATTTGAATGTCCCTTTTGCTCCAAGTGTACATGTTCTTTTTTGTAGCATAACATTGTAGGGACAAGTAGTAGTACACTTCATGCCAAGGAGCTCAGAGGGTTAAGCTGGTATTCAGGAAACCATGTCGAGCCTAGCAGGATTATGGAGAGGAATCATGGAGAGAACTGGGATCAGCCTGGCAGTTCTTCAAACATTTCTCTAATGCTATTATCCCCATGGTCATTTGCATGTACATCCTCAGACACCACGTAGGAACTTTATAACACTTAATTCTGCAAACTCTTAATTCCTACTACAGAGGAAAGATTGACATATATATATATATATATATATATATATATATATATAATTTGTTTTGTTTTTTTATGATCTTCAGTGATCTTCCTTCCACTGCCTTCTGTTTGAGTCACTACAAAATCACAATCAAAGTATTAAAACATATCATTTATACTAAATTCCACACTTAAATGACCACAAACACAACTGCTTACTGATTTGTCTATCAGACATTAAAGATGTTTGAAAAAAAAAAATCACTTTCGCTTCATCGCTTCATTAAAAAACATGCAAAAATTTAATTCTTACTTTGCTGTCAAACTGTTCATATATTAGTTTTTATTATAAATGTGCATATAATGTATTTTAAATTTAACTCTAATTTAAGTATTTATTAACTCTAATTTAAGTATTTATTTGTCACATATACATTACAGCTCAGGTAGGGTTAAGGGCCTTGCTCAAGGGCCCAACAATGGCACCCTGGTGGAGCTGTCGATCGAACCGCCAACCTTCCGATCATTATCTCAGTCCCTTAGCCCTCTGAGTTATCACTGCCCCAAAACTTTAACTTTTAAAGGGATTCATGGTCCAATTATGTAGCTTGAGTATTTTTAAAGATACATTGTATCTACATTATTAGGTAAAAGATACAAGTTAATGTACAAAAAATAGCAACCCTAGAGACAAAGGTTTAGTATATATTTTTTTTTTGAGCGTGTATGAGCGTGTGGAATGTACAGTAATAGTAGATCCAATAAAGTATCCTGGGGGTTTAGGGGTTAAGCAGCCATTCTGTTAGCAAGCCAAGCTCGACTCCTGCTCTTGTTACCCACTGACAGAGTTAACCAGCTCATGTGTGTATGGGTATTTCTCCAGAGGAGCCATTAACAGTATCAGTAGGGTACTAGAAGGACTAGAGGGATTTTAGGCTGCATTTATTCCCATTTTCCTTCATTAATAACCTAATGAAACTGAACCCAGTGAAATGCTATGTGGACAGGGCTCAATGAAAAGCTTGTAATCTTATTTAAAATCAAGCATTTAAAGACAGGATCACGCTGCAAGTTTTTTTTTTTTTTTACTTTTTTAAAACAGCTTGTTTCAAATATACTAACGTTTTATTCTGCGTGATAGTGATAGTCTATTTCTACAACTAAAACAGATACATTTTATCATGATACATCTCATTTTAAATGCACACACTGCGATATACAGTACAACTTATTATAGAAAAAAATAATATGTTCCAAATTGTACAAATACAGTAAATGCAGCTAATTTTAATGGCCCACGGTGCATAAAGCCTTTACGTGCACTGACACAGTAAGTCTAATAAGAATAAGGTGGTACTGTATGTATAAGGTGGTACGGTACTGAACCTTTCAATGTCTTTGCTTCATACGAGTGCATGTCTTTCAGAATTCATAATTTGTTGGAAAGCCACACTAACTTTATATGAAATGTACTGTATGCCTTTGAGCCTATTCATACCGAACCCAGAGTCACTTCTGCTGCCTCAATCAGTAACCTCACTGGCCTTGAAATGGCTAATTAACTTTTTCTGTTAGCTTCTCTGCTTATTGATCCTCAAATCAACGCTGTATTCACTAGAGGTCCGGCTTCTCAGGCAAAAGCCAATACATGCAATTTAGGGATTTATAGCAGTTACAAAACAGTAAAACTTTCCATGCAACATTGACACTGACTCACAGGCACATAAACCAGAAGCCATGTCTAGGTTTCAGAAAAGTCAACCGCCTGTTAGCGACTGCTATTTACTATTTAGGTATTTTAACTATTTAGTTCTTGTATATCTGTATGAAAAGTAACATTCTGAATAACATTTAAGTTAGACACTTAGCCCTAGGGCATATTTTACAGTATTGTAACAAGTTAGCATAGGTCATAGACACCCCCAAGATTATACAGGTTAATATTTTTAAAAAATTAACAAATAGCTCATGTACATACAGGTATGTACACTACTAGTCAAAAGTTTCGACACATCATCTTCTTCTTTGTTTATTTATTTTTATTGTTTTAACAGTGTATATTAAAACATTAACATGAAGGCCTGACTCATGCAGTCCGTTCTAGACAGTAGAAGTATAATGAAATCTGAGGTAAATTGTGTGTGTGTATATATATATATATATATATATACACACAGACACACACACGGACAAAATTGTTGGTACCCTTCGGTCAATGAAAGAAAAACTCACAATGGTCACATAAATAACTTTAATCTGACAAAAGTAATAATAAATAAGAATTCTATGAATGTTAACCAATGAAAGTCAGACATTGCTTTTCAACCATGCTTCAACAGAATTATAAAAAAAAATGAACTCATGGAACAGGCCTGGACAAAAATGATGGTACCCCTAACTTAATAGTTTGTTGCACAACCTTTTGAGGCAATCACTGCAATCAAACGATTCCTGTAACTGTCAATGAGACTTCTGCACCTCTCTGCAGGTATTTTGGCCCACTCCTCATGAGCAAGCTGCTCCAGTTGTTTCCGGTTTGAAGGGTGCCTTTTCCAGACAGCATGTTTCAGCTCCTTCCAAAGATGCTCAATAGGATTGAGGTCAGGGCTCATAGAAGGCCACTTTAGAATAGTCCAATGTTTTCCTCTTAGCCATTCTTGGGTGTTTTTAGCTGTGTGTTTTGGGTCATTGTCCTGTTGCAAGACCCATGACCTGCGACTGAGACCCAGCTTTCTGACACTGGCCAGCACATTTCTCTCTAGAATCCCTTGATAGTCTTGAGATTTCATTGTACCCTGCACAGATTCAAGCCACCCTGTGCCAGATGCAGCAAAGCAGCCCCAGAACATAACAGAGCCTCCTCCATGTTTCACAGTAGGGACAGTGTTCTTTTCTTGATGTGCTTCATTTTTCCATCTGTGAACATAGAGCTGATGTGCCTTGGCAAAAAGTTCCATTTTTGTCTCATCTGTCCATAGGACACATCCAGAGAGGTTGGCTACAGTCCCATGGATCTTAAATTTCTGAAAAATATGTGCAACTGTAGTCACAGGAACATCTAGCTGCTTGGAAATGGTCTTATAGCCTTTACCTTTAACATGCTTGTCTATAATTTTCTTTCGAATCTCCTGAGACAACTCTTTCCTTCGCTTCCTCTGGTCCATGTTGAGTGTGGTACATACCATGTCACCAAACAACACAGTGACTACCTGGAGCCCTATATATAGGCCCACTGACTGATTACAAGATTGTAGACACCTGTGATGCTAATTAGTGGACACACCTTGAATTCACATGTCCCTTTGGTCACATTATTTTCAGTATTTTCTAGGGGTACCATCATTTTTGTCCAGGCCTGTTCCATAAGTTTTTTTTTTTTTAAATAATTCTGTTGAAGCATGGTTGAAAAGCAATGTCTGACTTTCATTGGTTAACGTTCATAGAATTTTTTTTCATTATTACTTTTGTCAGATTAAAGTTATTTATGTGACCATTGTGAGTTTTTCTTTCATTGACCGAAGGGTACCAACAATTTTGTCCACGTGTGTATATATGTGTGTGTGTGTGTGTGTGTATATATATACACACACACACACACACACACACACACAATATGTAACTAAGCTAGGTTTGTTGTTCCCAGTTTTTTTAACCGCCAAAATACCTTATTTTGTTGAAGAGGGTTATTTATTTATTTACTTACTTTTTTAAAGGAGCAACTATTAGTAGCCGAGCAAACCTGCTTGCTCTGTTTAAACACCTTGCTGGCATGCCCCTGCTTTCTTTCTTCTTTTCTTTTCTTTCTGTCTGTAACGATCTGCACAGGCTTGTGGCTTTATAAAAAATTCACCCTGGTTTAGATGATATTAGGCATTATTCATAGCAAGAAGAAGTCAATGAAAAGACCATGTACTAACCTTACAGTAACTTTTAAAAATAGCATCACAGGATGTAGTCGAGTCACCAGCTTTAAAATTGTCCATTGTTCAGAAAGCAGTCTAATATTGTGAAATGTCTCTTACAGCTTTAAAGGTAACTATAGGAACATTTAAACTGTAAATAAGGTTTCTTGGCTTCACTTAGTATTAAGAGAGAGTTTGATGTTTTTATTAATATCCAACAATAGAGCATGTCTTGCTTTTTGTCATTTCGTACAGATTTTATTTTACGAATAAAAAATGAAGACTCCTAGGCAGGGCTGATAGAGACATTTTTTTTTTTTTTTTTTTTTTACAAATTGCTTCTTTTTTCTTGACATTGTCATGAACCCAAGTGAATATTAGGCTTTTTGTTTTTCTTAAAATAGGAAAATCCAGATATTTTTAGACAAAACCAAAGGGGATGTGTTTTTTCTTGTTTTTTGCATGTAGGCAAACAATGGAGACCCATGTGTTTTTCCAAAATGAACCAAAAGTGAATTTTGCATAATTGGTCCCTTTTTAATGAAAAAGAAATCTGCTTTTTCACATAACACTAGATCCTTGCTATGAAATATTTCCAAAAATTTTGACATTGGCATCTCTACCTCGTTTCCTTTCAATCGTGAATAATAAAATCTAAAAAAAAAAAAACACACACACACAAATACACAGACACCTGAACACACAGAATACTGTACTGTATATATCATATTAAAAGCGTGTCAGATAGTGGTAGGCTGATCAGTGAGTCATAGTCTTAGATAATAATAAATAATAATAATAAATAATAAAACATATTTTATATTATTATATTTTATAATAATAAAATAATAAATAATAAATAAATAAATAAACAGTAAACAATATAGAAAAGGCTTGAAGCAACACCACCAGGAGTTTATTTCACTGCCTGCCTCCAGGTATGAAATCTGTACTTAAGGATCTTAAACCTCCTGCAGATTTCTCAGTATCAGCTATAAATCTTTAATTTCCATCAGCAGATCTCTGTCCCAAGGGCACTAACAGACTTACTTATCTTTCAGTGCTTTGACAAAATCATATGTAAATAAATAAAACTACAGAGAAAGCAATACACTCAATTGTGTGAATATTTGAACCGAGTAAATACTCAGTTTTGATTTTTGTGAGCAACTCCACATCCCATTTGAACCCATTCCTTATAGTGCAAAAATGTCACTTCATATAAGTATCGCCTTTGCAAGACTACGCTTACTATTTAATTATGAATCCTTGTTCATAATAGCATTGAAGCTAAATACAAGTAGCAGTCTCAGGAATGAAGGGGCCCTGCATTTTATTGTCAAAGTATGATATTATAAATTATTGCTTAAAAATGGGAAAATAGACTAGACATTTAAAAAAAAAGTCTAGATGTAAATCTGGAAGGGCTGAGAGTTGCACAAGGGTTTTAAACTGTTCCTCCGCTCTCAAATTTCCTGCTTGAAAGACGTGCTGATGCAGCAACTTCGCTTTATGTCAAGCTAAATGAACAATGCAAAATAGAATGCATTACAATATGTAAAACATGGTCAAATATAGTAAGAAATTGCACTTTTTGGACTATTTTCTAAGGGAGAAAAAACTTTTTAATATTGAATATGCCAACAAGGTAGTGTAATGTGATTAAACGAACACTGCTAGCTCATCTCCTCTCTGCAGCCTGTACTGAACTGTACATTTATTCAGAGTTTTACAGTAAGCACCTGGCAAGCAGAAGCTTGCTAAAAGACCTAATATTCTGTCAGTGCTATATTGTTATTAAATGCAAAAACCACAAGTGAAGTCATATGAGACACTATGCCTACACAAAGCAGATTGTATCTTTAATTGTACTGTCAATCTATTTGTTAATATTTAACAATAGTAGCCTAATATCTACTGTTGTATGTCTAGGTATATAAAAGGAAATGCAAACTCAGGCTTTAATGGAACATTCAAGACCAGAAGCAAAACCATGATCTGCATAGTACTTAACAAATCCTCATTAGGTTTCTCTTGTTTTATGTCTCTTTTTTCTCAGGTCAGCAAGTGCTTGGGCTGGTAGAGAATCAGAGTGACTGGTATTTAGGGAACCTGTGGAAGAACCATCGACCATGGCCAGCTCTAGGCAGAGGCTTCAACACTGGTGAGTTTAAACTGCAGTAAAATGTAGTGACAAAAGTTCACATGCGTTTCACAGCAAGCTAGCCTCAATTTTTCAGGTCTGATATGCAGGACTATGCTTAACCACACTGTTTTTTAGCACATTCCTCATGGGTCAGTTTTCTGTTGTTGTTGTTGTTGTTGTTGTTGTTGTTGTCAGTCAGGTGACCTACCTGTATTTCTGCAAAAGTGGGTTGTATCATTGTTGATCAGAGAAGCAGTTTAACATTTCTACATGCTTTATACAGTATAATAACACATTTTACTCTAATCTAATGTGGCTCCCATTCAATATCTTGCAGCAATTGCTAAAAGATGGATTCTGCAGTATCTAACTCTGTAATCTAGCATTCCTGGAAAACAAAAACAGTTCTAATACACTGCACAGTCCAAAAAAATTGTTGCACACTCTAAATAGTTTGTTGGACCGCCTTTTGGTTACGTGCTTTGGCATCATTTTGATAAGCTTATGCAATGTCATAAGTCAAGAGTTAGATTAATTTCTCTCCAAGATCTTGTATTGATGAATGGGAAAGTCGGACCGTTGTCTAAAGCCTTGTTCAGCATATGCCAAAGATTCTTAAAAATTCTTGAAATATGCCCGTGGCTCAAAGGAAGAAAAAATCCATTGTTGAATAAAACTGGTCATTCAGTAGATTCAGGTTCTCATCTGATCTCACTTATGCACACCCCTTTTTGGCATATAACCATGTCTAACCTAGACCTGACCAACTAAAGTAACCAGGGATTATAACACTGCCCCCACAGGCTTGTACTGTAGGCACTAGGCATGATGGGTGCATCACATCATTTTCACTTCTCCTCTCTTCTTACCCTGATGCACCCATCACTCTGAAACAGGATAAATCTGGACCCTCCAGATCACATGACCTTTCCCCAATGCTCCACAGTCCATTCTTTATGCTAACTAGCAAATTGAGACCTTTTTTTCTGAGTTGTCTCACTGATAAGTGGTCACAAATGGCTACACAGCTGTTTAGTCCCAATCCCTTGGGTTCTCTTTGCATTGTGCTTGTGGAAGTGCTCCTACTTTCAATATGAACGAGAAACGAGTTCTTTTTTTATCATTAGTTTTTACTAAGCATTTAGTTAATCTCCCACAACACTCATTACAGTTCCTTAACCAATCTTAGTAGTTTCCGTAATCTTAATTGTTTTTTTTTTCCTTGATGCAGGACAATAATATTACCCTTATGAAAAAGAGAAACACAGTTACGTCTTTTAGGGTTATACTGTAACTTGTATCTGTTAGGGTTAAATAACCCTTTGTTGGCTCAAGCATATTAATGTTATATATGTTATTTACATTTAAACTTTACAATAGGGTTTATGCCATTACTGTATGTGTGTTACAGGTGTGATTCTCCTGCTGTTAGATCGTTTGAGGAAGCTCAGATGGGAGCAGATGTGGAGACTGACAGCAGAGAGAGAGCTGATGAGCATGCTGTCTACATCACTAGCAGATCAGGTACACAAACATAGATAGACAATTATTGCTGCTAAACATATTATTTACATCATAAATTCAACTGCTACTTGAGTGTCTTTCCCACTGTCGCTTTATTCCATGCAAAAAAGTATGTTGATAATGCCAAGCCACACGAATTAAGTACCTGCTAAATAAAGCATTTAAAATCTTCTGTTCACTAAAAAAAATAAAAATAAAGGTATTACTGGTAAATATTATAAAGACGCTAAAGCCTGTGTTCTGTGTTCTATTCCTTTTATCCACTAAGTCTCATAGGATTGCCATTCACTAGCACCCCATTCATCACTCTTTATCTCTTTTTACATTATCTCGATTAGGGCCTTTAATGTAGTCAATTGAAAGTGTGAGTCTAAGGCCTTTTGTATTGCGGTTTTCATATTGAAAAAGATAAGTCCAATTCAGCAGTGCCCACAGATGTCTAGGGCTGCTGTAGCTGATGGAATGCTAAGTGTAGTTTTGTGCTTTGCAGGATATCTTCAATGCTGTGATCAAACAAAACCCCTTCCTGGTGCACCAGCTCCCCTGTTTCTGGAATGTTCAACTGTCTGATCATACACGCTCTGAGAAGTGCTACAGAGATGTGTCTGACCTCAAGGTGAAGGGCAAGTGAGATCAAAATATGAAAATGAGGGCTTGTGCAGGAAATGCATAAATATAAAAGAACAATGCAACAATGTTCAGCTTATAAAATTATAAGTGTATGTTACTGTAAACTTAAACATACATATATACCTATAAACATATATATGTCACAAAGCATAGGAATAGAAATGTTTCTGCATCAGTCACAAGCATCATTTCAGGCAGACAGTCTAGTGTATACAGTATGTGTAAACATGTGGATTACTAGAAAATTTGTGACTATCTCGATGTCCAGGTGATCCACTGGAACTCTCCAAAGAAACTGCGGGTGAAGAACAAGCATGTGGAGTTTTTCAGGAACCTTTATCTGACCTTCCTAGAGTATGATGGCAACCTGCTGAGGAGGGAGCTCTTTGGTTGTCCAAGTGAAACTGACCACAATAGTGAGAATGTAGGTACATCCAGTATAAAACTGTTGGATAAAAATTGAATGAAAGGTAATGATACACACTTAAAAAAGGCACAGCAGGAAAACAGGATGTGAACTGACATTTTGGCCTGCAGCAAGCAAAAAAAAAAAACAGGTAAGGAGATTAGAAATGGACCAAAGTGGGTTAGGCGACACAGTGGCTTAGTGGTTAGCACTATTGGCATGCACCTACAGGGTCCGGGTACAATTGCTGCCTTGGGTATGTGTGCATAGAGGTTGCATCTTCTCCCAATGGTTGATGGGGTATTCCAAAGACATGCCAATCATATTGGACTTAATGGGTTAACAACCCGTTTTTAAAACTGGAAGGATAGCGCTACCTTATGGAAGGAATGTGGTCAGGAAAAAAAAATGCAGATCACTAAAATGCTTAGCAAATTTGCATCCTAAAAGTTACAGTACCCACCACCGGGTCACAATAAGGTAGGGAAGTGTAATATTTTGTTCGATAGTCTTTAGTTTTGATTATGGCAAGCAATTCAGTGGCCAAATCATGTTTGAAAATAATTCCTCAAGCTCATTGATGAAATAATCTGGTCATTCATTATAGTATTTCAATGAATATTCAGGTATTTCAAGATGCATTTATTTTATTGTCATTTTATCGTGTGCATAAAGCGGTCCTTCAACTAAATTCTGAAAGAACTTCCAATGTAAGAAATCAACCATTCAGGACTTCCTAAAAGTGATAGTGATACTCTGGATCAGTTCATCGAACATTTGTTGGAACAGCATAAACATCGAAAGTGTTGAAGAACTGATTCTGAGCCAAGAAGCTAATCCTGGAGCAAGCAAAAGTGTGCAAGAAGAACGACTGGAATAAAGCCTTCATCTGTTCAGTCGATAATAAAGATTGACCTGAAATTGAAGGTGTAAAACCAGGTTTTTGTCACCTTGCCAGCAAAGCAGAAACTCCATTAATAGTACACAAAACTGTTGAGGCTATCCGGTAGTTACAAGGCTGTGCAGAAAAAATGGTTTTCTTAAGAATCACCAACAGTGACAGAGTTCATACTACAGTATAATGAGGAAAAAGAATAACAACAAACCCGTTTGAAGAAGCACTTTTTGCCATTTGTCATTTTCACTTGCCACCTCTCTGTCAGGGAGAACACTGGTCATCTACAGTACATTTCATGTGGTAATAAAATCAATGTTCAAAATCAAAAAAATTACAGAGAAAAAAAATTACAGAGAAAATGTGTTGACTTCTGTGTTGTTTGGTCTATTTGGTCTTATTTGGAACACAAGAAATGAAGGTGAATAAAGCAACAATGCAACGCAATACTAAAAACCTGAAAGAGATTTTGTGCTTCTTTTAAAAAGAAGACACAAACAGCTGCATGCTATAGTAAATAAAAATTAGTTTGGAAAAAAAAAAATTGTTTCGAAATTGCCCTAAAAGACATTTCTTGACTTTCCTGTAAATTTATTCTCAGATCTGAACTGAGCTCCTTGCACTTTTCCATTGTACAGTACTGTGTGTTAGTCAATCCATTAAGTGCTGTCACATTGGTACTGCGATATAAAAAATATTTGATTTCATTTAATCACCTTAAGCTTTGAGTACAGCACACAATGTGGTACCCAGTTCATGTGATGTGTAAAAATGATGTCTCATGCCACCAGAACCATGCACTTTCCTTCCTACCCTGATGAAGCTATCACACTGGACCACAATAACACAATTCACTATCACTACCAGTGGCGGTTGGTGCAAACAAAATTAAAATTTTAACTTTTAATACTCGCCTCCAAATAGGTATTTATCAGGTGATTATGCGGTGATCATTACTACTAGTATAAAATAAAGTCCTGACTCACATCGCATCCAGTCAGCAGCTCCGCTTGCCATAAGAAGTGCTGGAAGACTCGTTGAGAATAGTCCAATCACATGAGCCTAAATATTTAAAAACAATATGATTCGCTAAGGACAAAAGTGGGAGGGTTCAGCGCGCACAGTGCTGCGCCCGAAGGATGATTTGAAAAGATCCGATCAGAGCTCAGCCTCAGGTCACATGCTTTTCAAAGATTTACGTGGCTACATAGACACTCGTTTGTCCGGCGCCCCGCGTACACGAACACAAATGAACGTAATACAGTTTCGATTTTTTTTTATTGCAAATAAATTATATTAAGAAATACCACAGAATATTGTGACTAAATGACTTTATTTCATTATTAAAATTAATAATTATTATGTTAAATAATTACATGTTAAAGTAGCATTCTTCTCTGCCAAACTTTTGGCCGCCACTTTTCACTACCCCTACTATAATACATCCCTACACTCTAATGTGTTGAAGGGTTCTTACCTGAGTTCTACACTAGACATTTCACATTTCCTGGGTTTTTTTGTTTGTTTGTTTTTTTACCCCAATAATTCACCCTTTATACTTTAATAATTTGACCTTTCTGACTTTGTTTTGCCCATGCAGTATATATTAATGCTGTCTTTCTAATGTATTTTACGGTGTTTCAGCTCCAGAAGACACTACTGGAGCTGGATGAGGATGACCCATGTTACGAATTTCGGAGAGAGCGTTTCACTGTGCATCGTACACACCTCTATTTTCTGCATTATGAGTATGAGCCCAGTGCAGACAAGACCGATGTTACGCTCGTGGCCCAGCTCTCCATGGACAGGTACAGTGTGAGCAGGCTTTTCAAATTTTGATTATCTGAAGTGTTTTTTGTGATCTGATATTTCTTTTAGTGAGTTGAATTATTCCTTAACTTGGAAAATATAATACACTTTGGAAAAAATGTAACTTAGAATCTGAACCTTTATTTATGTGTTTGGATGGAAAGTCAAACCAACAGTTTGACAGCAAAATGAGATAAACACCATCATTGTTTATTCTAGCAGATTAAGTTCCTCTGGAACATACGGTTATGTGATACTGTAGTGTAACAGTCACTTTCAAATTTTTTCCCCTCACTCCTGCTGTTATAACTTGGGATCATTGATGCACATTCAGTCAACTGTTATACCATGCATACCTGTACCCTTGTCCTAGCCTATAGAAGTGAAACTGATAGGCTGCATGATGATGCATTTGAAGCAAACATTTGCTGCATGTGGTTTTTAAGGTTTCTTCTGCTGTTTAACAATCTTTTTCATTAAAAAGATTTTATGTTAAACAAAATTAAAAACGTTTGTTCTTGTTCCAATTTGCTGCCATTGTCTCGCTACAGAACAACATTAAGGCATGAGTTTGGTATAATTTTTTATTCAAACTCAACCAATATCCTCGTCATACTAAACTGCATTCTTAAATTACCACAAATACAATTGCAGACTGATTTATCCATTGTGACAAAACTGTGGGAGGTAGAGTTTTGCATTTTGCAAATTCACACAAAATTCACACTGCAAGACCAAAATAAATTTTAATGTACTATGTTTCCATTCCATTTGTGAAATGAAATCATGCACAAAATAGTTTCTTTTAGATTGCAATACTTCTTGCTTCATTTGAAACAGAGTTCTTGTTTTTTTTGTTTGTTTTTTAAAATAGTTTTTCCTTTGGAAATAAATAAAATTAATCATTTGATTTTGCTGTCAGACTGTTCAGGTATATAAATATATAAATAAAAGGACAAGAGTAACAGAACCACCTTGTCATAAAAGTGCAAAACAGCTGCCGGTGCATGCAATTCTCCCACTCCTTCAGCTGATGTGTTCATGGAACATCCATTTGGTATAGCAGATTCTGCTATGGAAGAAAACAACAGGCTGTACCACCTACAAGTGAAAGAAGCAGTGGGAACAAAGACCTTGCTGGCCATCTCAGAGGAAGAAGTGTGCAATTATTTCATGACAGAAAGTTACTGCCGGTGCCCCTCTCACAGACACAAGACTTCTTCTCTGACTTCTCGGGGAATGATGACCCACTTCTGGTAATTTCTAAACTTCAGGATTTACCACTGAGGTTGCCATTCAATAGACCTAGAATCTGCACATGGTATCAGACATATTGGCTTGCTTGAATTCAGCTGGTGAGTGAAAGAAGGTCCACTATCTGATATGAGTGGATGGGTAAAGTGTTGCAAAAGTGCAATATGAAAAGATCTAAAGCAGCTGAAAAAATCATACAATCCTTTAGCTTTTTTCCCCCCCTATATTCTGGTATGGAAGGAAAGTGAAATAATTAATAATGTCCACTCCATCTTATTTTTGGGTTGCTAGCCTGTTGCGGTGGCAATGCTCGAACCCCGGACCCTCCAATCAGCAACCTTAAGCCTCAACTGCCTGATGATCCACCGAAGCAGATCCCTACTGCACTTTTGGGATGGTAGAACTGAAGCTTTTTTTCAACAGCAAGTTTACTACATTTATTCTCTGGCCAATGTTTTTGCTTGGTGACAGCCAATTCTGATGTAGTGCTGTGTGTGCCCAATTAAAACATAGAAATTGTTTGAAGTAACCTAATGCAGGGTATTATTGGTTTGTTTGGTAATGTTTAGTGCTTTTAAAGGATATTGCCTGGACCCTTTTTTTTGTGCATCTGGGAATCCAACCTGCTAGTCACACTGTTTCCAAATGGCAGACTCCGAGGCATTGTGTACAAAGCTGTTCAGTGAGGATACTGTGATTAAATGTGTGTAACTCGGGGCATGATGACCATAATTAGCTGTGAAGGCGAAAATAATAATAATTTACTAATGGTAGTGCTGAGGTTGCTAATATGTATGTAAATGCAATAACAACGGGTTCCAGCAAAACATATGCACTATGTTTTATTAAAGTGAAAAATCATATTAAGGTTGTAAATCATCTTCCTTAAAGCACTAAGTATACTTCAGAGGAATAAGTTGGCCACATTGCTTCATTACATTTTCAGTCCCCTAATTTTATTGCTAAATGACCCTTATTCATATATACTGTTTCAATACTTTGTAGAAAGATTAATGCTGAAAATCTGCTGAAAGCTCACAGAACAACGTATAGTCAGGATGATTAAAGAAACCCCTCAATGGCAGAGTAGTTGGTTAACACAATACTTTTGTTTTTTTTTTTTCACTATTTGCATGACACAGGCTGCAGATGCTAGAGGCCATCTGTAAACACTGGGAAGGACCGATCAGTCTGGCTCTCTACCTGTCCGATGCTGAGGCGCAGCAATTCCTGCGCTATGCTCAGGGCTCCGAGGTGCTCATGAGCAGAAGCAATGTGGGATACCATATCGTCTACAAAGAGGGCCAGTTCTACCCCGTCAACCTTCTGCGCAATGTCGCTATGAAACAAGTCAACACTCCCTACATGTTCCTGTCTGACATTGACTTCCTGCCTATGTATGGACTCTACGAATACCTCAGGTAAGATGAAAGGATTCTTAAATGAAGTACCTTTTAAAACTCCACTTATGCACATATTCATTATGTTCCAGTTCCCCATTACCTTTGCTAATGACTTACTGTACAATTAGCTAGAATATAACAAAAACCTGAACTAGTTAGATAACTGGTTTCAGAACCTACTAAAATTGATGCAATTTTAGTTATGGACACCCAGTCACGTAAATGACCTGGATGTACAGTATACCGTATGGACTTGTAGAATGTGAGCTGAATTTGATAATTGTCTTGCAGGAAATCTGTAGTACAGCTGGACATGGCTCACACTAAGAAGGCTTTGGTGGTGCCTGCATTTGAAACACTGCGTTACCGGCTGTCATTTCCCAAATCCAAGGCTGAGCTTCTGTCTCAGTTGGACATGGGCACATTATTCACCTTCAGGTAAAATAAATAAATAAATAAAATTATATAGTCATATTCAGAGTTGTTAGCAGTCAAGATCAAAAGGTACATCAATACTTACACTAAAAAGACTTTCCTTATTCAGACTTGGCCTATCCAGGAGCTTAAGTTGATGAAATTTTTTCTAAGTTTCTAGATTTGAATAGTTTTGCTGAGATGAGTTTTTCAAAAGTATTTGCATGACTGCTCTTGAAGAAAAGCACATGCCTTAAAGCTTGAAAGAATTGAAAGAAAAAAGATATTCTAACATTGCTTTTTTGTTTATCTGTATTTCAAAATAATGTACCAAAATCATCAGCAGTCAGGGAGAATGGTGAACGTAGAGTCGGGGGCTTAGGATGTGAAGAAATATTGTGCAGCTGAATCTTCCAGCTTGCTCTGGTAAAATTGATAGGTGTAGCTAGAATTCATCTAACTGTAATAAGGCAGAACAGATCGGAATTCACGTGTCTTTTTGCCTCTGCGTATCCGTTGATGTCATCAGTAGGCATCAGCAGCTTGGGGATTTCATAGCTTCTGGACGTCAACAAATATAGCCAACGGTTACAACCGACATTTTAGCAAAAATATGCATCTTCTGTTTGAAATGAATGAGAGATCACATGAACTCAAGACATGTTTTAATCCAGATGGCGTGAGCAGACATACATAGTACGTGCCATTTCAGAGGACTGAGACATTAGGGCCAGGTACTGTAAAAGTAATCATGACATGTAAATCTGATCTGACCCAAAGATCAGAATTGAAGAATGTGGCTCGTAATGTGAACATAGCCTTATATACTGTATATGATATAAAAAGAAAACAGACTTTCCATGGATGTTACACAGAAGATATAGAAGTACTGCATTAGCTTATAAAATTGCGTGTAATTTTTCTAGTGTATTCACAGCTGAAAACATTTAATAGCCACATATTATGCATCGTCTCTATTGCTAATTGAGCAGACCTCTGAATATGTCCATTGGTGAATGGTGTTTCAACAGCATGTCTGAACAAATAAGTAAAAAATTTACCATATTCCAGTAACTGTAATTTGTTTAATATTAAAATGTGAATTGAGTCGGTAGGTTAGTTATGAACGGCTATAAACTTATTAGTCTTCATTACTGTCCACACTCGACATGCTACTCTGCAAATAGTTGATATGCGCCCTGTTTACTGATCTAAGAATAACATGAATGCATGAGGAATTAAGTAGCCATCTATAGTTTGTATGTAGGCCAAGTCCTTGAAGGCTCAGGCTCAGAGTATGAGCACACAATGTAATTTAAGAACTCTCCTGCTTTCATATGAAAGTCAATTGCCACAACTTATCTGAGTCTAGACTATTACTAAATGTGTTGAATTTTAAATGTTTAAATATGTATAAATCCTTTTTTTAATTAATGCCTTATCAAGTCTATTGAAATAGTACAACTCCAAATCTTTGTTAATGAATTATTCAGGTACCATGTATGGACAAAAGGTCACGCTCCGACCAACTTTGCGAAATGGCGGACGGCCACGACGCCGTACAGAGTGCAGTGGGAGGCCGACTTTGAGCCTTACGTGATGGTGAGGAGGGAGAGTCCAGAATATGACCGCAGGTTTGTGGGATTCGGCTGGAACAAAGTGGCTCACATTATGGAGCTGGATGCACAGGTAAACTCTCTAATAGGAACTGTCTGCCCCCTCTACACGTACTGTAAATGTTAAATGACAAAAACCTTCACTACAGATTTAATGCTCATGAAGAAGACACCTGGATTAAATGAAAGATGATGAATTAAAGCGATGGATTTAATGATCTGCGATAGTGACACAAACAGACGGCAATGTGAGGGGTAATTTTAAAACGAAATGCATTATGGAATACAAAAGAGAATGAAGAGAAGACAAGACAGATGCCAGTGAAATTTCGCTTTAATAAGGCACAGCATGATACGAGACAAAACTCAATAGGAATAGGAAAATCACTACGAACTAGATTAATGAACTGAGTATTTTTAGAGCAGGAACAAACATGCAGAAATTCAACAGTAGTAAGACGAAAAATAAATGGAAAACCCCAAAACGAAACATTAGGAAACCAACCCAAAACAGGAGACGTGGACAGATGATCGAGGGCATGTGACTCACAGTGAGCAATAGGAAGTGAAATCCAGTACACTGATGTAGGCCCACTTAAGGACAATATGAAGTGAGGGGGGGGGGGCGGGGTCAATGGTTAGTTACCGTCAGAGGTGACCGTTTGGGGGGGGGGGGGGGGGGGGGGGTGGGTCTGGGGGGTGGCGTCTTCAAGCGGGCAGTGAAACTGGGTGACATCCTCAGGCGGGCACTGAAGCTGGGTGACTACTTAAGCTTGTGGTCCTTACACAGTATGTACACACAAATAAGGAAATAAACTCAAAACAGGCGACATGATGCAGTGCATGTGACTCACAATGGCCACAGTGTAGAATCTTTTACCGATTTCACACACAGCTAACCGCCCTTCAAAAACATTAAATATCACTTAACCCAATACATACATAATACATAAATTCTTTATAAAATTAATTCAAATGGATCAGGAAATAATGAATATGAGGTACTTTAATGCTTTTGCAGTTAATAATGATCATTCTTGTCATTATTATTATTTTACTATTATTATTTTTAGTAGTAGTAGTAGTATTAATTAAGGAACCAGAACTACACAATGCCCACATTGATTTCTGACCTGCCCATGTTAAGATTATATCATATATCATCTCTAGCATTACACTGAAATATAATGATTATATTTTTGTTTTAGAAAAGTGCTCACTTCAGTTTCCAAGGCATTTCTTTTATTGTTCTTTAACCACAGCAAAGAAAACTGAATATTTAAAGAGCTTCCTTATTATAAAATGACTTGTCACCTGGTAGTGTCTTTAAAGGCTTACAGTTAAATATTTAACATTTTAATTACATTTATGCTTCCTTTGCAGGAATACGAATTTGTGGTTCTCCCCAACGCCTATATGATCCACATGCCTCATGCGCCAAGCTTCGACATCACCAAGTTCCGCTCAAATGAGCAGTACCGCGTTTGCCTCAAGACGCTTAAAGAGGAATTTCAGCAAAACATGTCTCGCCGCTATGGATTCGCTGCGCTTAAATACATGACTGCGGAAAATAACAGCTAGCACCACAGATATACTGAAATTCTGCATGTAAGATGGACAGAACTGCTTTAAAGTCTCATAAAATAATGGCAGAAACAGCAGCAGTAGGTGATGGACTCTTAAAAATCATTAAAACATAGAGCGGCTGGTACGCTCATAAAAATGGGACATTCAAAGGACAATTAAATTAATTTTATGTCTATAATTCCCTATCCTTCTGGCTAGATGGGTGTTTATTCCTGTATCTAACTTCAAACTGCAAATTTGAAACTTTGAAATGTATATTTTTTCTAGGTTTCTTCCTATTTTTTGCCGCAGCACGAATTATGGTACAGTATTAATCGTAGCAAAAAACAACTTCTAAAACTGTTTAGCCTTGTTTTACTTTTAAGGAGTCATCTTTTAGGTTGTTTTGAAAGTTTCAAATACACTACTGTTTTTTTTTTTAAATCACCTTAATCTATAAATTAATATATTCCAAGGTATTAAAAGTGCAATTATGTATAATGAATCTCATATGAACTAGACTGCGATAGGTGAAAAGGTATCAGCTCCAAATATAGATATGTTAAAAGCTGAAAAAGAAAGTTTAAAAGAAAAAGAAAAATATACACATTGTTAGAGATTAAACATACCAACTTTGAATAGATCACACGGTGCATCAAAGACAGCAAAGCTCAGTTAAACTGAACTTGAGCATGAAAAGTGGAAAAAGTTTTCATTATTTCATTGAAGATGTCAGTGAATAAGGTTAACTACAAAGCTAGTGCTTATACATGCAACAAATAGGACAGAAAAAGAGAGATATGTATATTTCTTTTGATTGTTAAGATTATTCGAGATTATCCGATCTTTTTCTCCACATTATCATGCTGTACTGTTGTATACTATAATGAAAACAATGTTATGGCATTAGCGAAGAGCTGCAAGCAGTTCCTCTGAGCCAATTAAACCCCAGAACAATGTTGTTAAAATTAATATGTCTATTTTGATAATAAAATTATCGTAAGAATTATTTTTTTATTTTATTGATCAGATGGTCCTACAATAATGCAAGCTAATTCACAGCAATATATTTCTTTCTGTACTGGCTGTAAGAATCACACTTCAGTTAATACAGCGCTCTATATTTTAAGTGACTGACAAGAAAAAAAAAGTAAACCCATTGAGTACTACTACACATCCGGAACAGGAACTATGAAATAACTATGGGTCTGTGCAGTGGAAACCTGGGTTATAAAGCACTTATCATGGATTATTATGTCTTCCATATTGGTTCCTGATCAGCTCCTTTTTACCAATGGCACCACTCTTATAAGGGCATTTGATGGGCATCAGTTCTACATTGCCAATGTCATGGCTTCTCTTTATCTGCAATATTTAAAAATATATGTAATAAGATGCACTAAAGACCCATGATGCTTTTGTAGAAAACATCCACCCCTTCTAATTAGGCATCTACATAGACTGTTTAATCTAAATATTATATTAGATGAAAAATTAGATTTCATGTTTTCCACAGTGAACCCCATTTCTGGAACTTTGGCTATGTGTGGTTCTTCAGATTATTGGAATATATCTGGATTTGTCTAGATAAGCTATTTTGAATGTCCTTAGAAAGTTCATTGTATACTGTGGGGGCACTGACCAAATGGCCAAAAAGTATATAATTTTTTTTAATGAGCAAATATTTGAAAACATCTGCTTGGACAATTATTGCAGTGATTAATACTGTATTTTTCAGCTGGCAACAATTTTGTTAACTCCATCTGATAAAGCATGCAGGTTTTAATTTCTTAAACAACCATGTCAGAATACATTTCTCATATACTTCTTCTTCGTCTTTGGGCTGTTCCCTTTCAGGGGTCGTCACAGTAAATCATCTGCCTCCATCTAATCTCTTCTGCATCCTCTTTTCTCACACCATCTAACTTCATGTCCTCTCTCACTACATCCATAAATCTCCTCTTCGGTCTTCCTCTAGACCTCCTGCCTGGCAGTTCCAACCTAGGATCCTTCTCCCGATATATTCACAATCTCTCCTCCGAACATGTTCAAACCACCTTAATCTGGCCTCTCTGACTTTATCTCCAAAACATCTAACATGGGTTGTCCCTCTGATGGACTCCTTCTTGATCCTATTCATCATCGTCACTCCCAAAGAGAACTTCAACACCTTCATCTCTGCTTCCTCCAGCTCTGCCTCCTGTCTTTTCTTCAGTGCCACTGTCTCTAAGCCATAGAGCATTGCTGGTCTCACCAACGTCTTGAACACCTTTCCTTTCATTCTTGCGTATATTCTTTTATCACACACCTGATGCTTTTCTCCACCCATCCCAACTTACCTGCACACGCCTCTTCAATTCCTTTCCACACTCTCCATTGCTCTGGACCGCTAACCCTAAGTACTTAAAGTTCTGCACCTAACTTTTTATTCACACACATGTATTCTGTTGTGCTGCAGATACATTTTATTTCTCTGCTTTTCAGAGATTACCTCCACCTCTCTAGATTTTCCTTCATCTGTTTCCTGCTCTTACTACAAAGCAGAACGTCATCTGCAAACATCATTGTCCACAGAGACCCCTGTCTAACCTCATCTGTCACCCTGTCGATCACCATAGCAAACAAAAAGGGGCTCAGAGCCGCTCCTTGATGAAGAACCACCTCCACCTTGAACTCTTCTGTCACACCTACAGCACGTCTCCACTGTCTTACATCTCTGATACATGTCCTGCAACACTCATACTTTTCTACCACTCCAGATTACCTCATACCATACCACAGCTCCTCTCATACACTGTCATACGCTTTCTTTAAATATACTGTACAAAGACACAATGCAACTTCCTGTCATCTATCTACCTATCTATTTCCCGTATTTGCCTATTCTATATTAAGAATATTCTAATTCTAGAATGGTCTAATAATAATTCAATGGGGCTTCACAGTGAAATGAGGACTCACAGGATTAGAACTAAACAGCCATGTGGCCTTAAGAAAACCACTGGTAAGTAAAGCTAATCTCAAAAAAGCTCCAGTTTGCTAAGGAGCATAAAACATGGACTTTCGGGAAATACTGTAGAAAATGGTCATGTGGTCTGGTCTGATGAGTTTAATCTGACCCTATTTCAAAGCTAGCCAAGCAAGGGTAAGAAGGGAACCACATGAAGTGATGAACCCATTATGCATAGTGCTCACTGTACAAGCCTCTCGGGTTGCTTCAGTTGGTCAGGTCTAAGCTCACCAACATTGTGTGTCAATAAAATTAATGTACCTTTAAATACCTGAATGTACTGTATAGAATGACTTTATTATTCCATCAATGGATTTTTCTTCTGACCTTAACCTCACTGAAAACCTCTGGGATAGAAATCTTTATTGAGTGGTTCAATTCCCCCATCATCAATACAGCCAAACATTTACGCAAGAATAAATGTTGTGGCATTGCTTAATGTTTTTGAAACATTGCCATAGTGGATGTCCACTGCAATTTAATTTAAATGGGGTCCAACATAAGATTACAGTGTGCAACTTTATTATGCACCATGGACACCAGGTTAAAAACAACAGACTGAAGGCATGGGAGAGAGTGAATAATGATACTTGACTGTGAATTGTTTAAGGCCATAAAAATCAATACACAGTCTGAGGCTTTATCCCTTTCTTTTAAACAAAGCAGAATCCAGCAGGAAAGCATGCAGGAGATGTGGACTTCCTGCTGTATTTTTTGTTTTGGTGCTATATCAATGTAATCTACCATTGCTTTCCTTTCAGTGTTTACTTTTGTCCTTACCCATCAGAGAGCCACTCAATGGCAAAAACATAATATCAGGCTGAGCACATGCTTTAGTCTTACTGAATACCTGCCAAAAATGGTTTTGTAAAATGTATACAAATGATGCTAAGACCATTCAACAAGTCACCTTGACCAAATGACATAGCTTTTGATATAGATAAAGGTGCATCTTACAAAGTCAGTTGAGTACAATCTTAGGTGGTATGAAGCTGGTTAATATGGGTTTAGTCGTAAGGTCAACCCTGACTCATCGCCACCAAAACATGTAATGCAAGCTTGATGCTAAGGCACACTCTTCTCCCAGTCTTTTAGGTTATGTATTCAGTATATTTTTTTTTTATGCCAATATTTAGAGACACCTATTTTCATTGGTGATGTGGTATGTTGCTAGATTTCAAGAGATATTATTTGCCTATTGGACACAGACCAACAGTAGAAATTATTTATTTATTTTTTTGTGCAGAAGCTCTCCTGATTTAAAGAAGAAGAAGAAAAATGATAAAAATACGTCACCAAATAAATAAATAAATAAATAAATAGGCTTTGGCTAAGGAATAAATACTTGTGATTTGCCAAACCGTGACTGAGACTTCTGGGTCCAAATGCCACTCTGGCCGGTGTTTGGTCAGTTTTAACAGCATGACTGCTGAGAAGGTAAGTTAAGGTAAGTCAAGCCACATACTAATAACCCACTGCAACTGAATACTCACCACAAACTCATAAGCCCCTTTATAATGAGTAAAGACCCAGGATTTACTGGTCTAAGCCTCCTCTGCAGGAGCCAGTACTATACCTGGTAGCCTGCCTTAATTTTGGGTGGAAAATACAACAAAATGTATTGAAATGTGTTGAAATGAACACATATATGAACACATATATTTATAAGTTTTAGTTATATACTATATATTTTTTAAATTATAATTATTTTATTAATTTAATTATATAAAATTCTAATTATGCTTCTTCTTTAATAAAACAGTAAAAATACATAGACTGTTAAAAAAAAGATTGATTGTTAATCTTTTGTTAAAGAAAATTAATAACAAACATTTACCATATTTCTGGATTAGTTTTTTGCTAAATTATGTAAACAGCATTACTATTTATGGATCACTTGCAACATACCTACAGTATACTGTATGTACAGATCTATTTTCTTGCATGCATTTAAATTTTATTTCTTAGCGAGGGTTTAATTTTCTGGAAAAATGTCAGTTGGTGATTTTCCTTCTATACTTAAGACTCAAGAAGGATTAATAGGATCTATGTTTATGGCACAAAGGTATTTTATTATGATCCTTTCATGTACCTTGAGACAGCTGAGCTATAGTAAATCTGTATTTTAGAGGGGCCAAGGCCTCTCTCCCTCTATTATCACTGATGTTCTTGAAACAGCAGCTGTCCTAAGTCCAGAATAATAAATCATACCATATCACTCTATAACAGCTTTCTCAAACTTATGACCATGTGATGTGGGGTCTGTGATAGCCAGTGCAGGTCTCTATTCTCTGGTGTTCTGTAGGATAGCACACAGTCTCAGTATACAACAGGCTGAATGGGGGGAAAAGAATATTTAAAAAGTTAGCGCATTTTGTCTGGAAGACGCAGCCATTCTTGAGCAGATAGGAAAATCGTTTCTCACATGTCAGACATAATGTTTTATTTCAAAACCTACAGGGAGGCAACTGAAACCGCTGTGCATGTTTTAAAATCATTATTAGTGTACCATAGCTTCAGGGCCCGGGATTTGATTCTAGGATTCAATTACAGTCTATGTTCCCCATGGGCCAATGTATGCTTTCTCCAGGTATTCCAGTTTCCTTCACCTGCACACATTGTAGATTATAAAACTGTTTGCAATAAATACAGATATATTTAGGAAAATATTGTATTTATATGTACAGTGCTATGCAATTTATTGTATAGGCTTGAGGAACAGTCCTTAAGGCTTCTTTGGCTCTCATTTTTGAAACATGTTGGGTTTTTTTCATCACAATGAATTATGAATCATTGAAGCATAAAGAAAAAATCTAAATCAAGGCTTTAATCAGTGAGAAACGGGTGCAGATGATGACAGATGATTAGTATACTGGTGATGTGAAATGCTGAGTAGTTGGAACAAATGAGAGGGGAGATGAGGTTGCTGCTGAGATTGTTACATAAACAACCAATTTTACTGTCACAGTAAAACATTTGTTCCAATTTTCTGCACAATCATTTTGAAAAATTGAAAAAATATCAACGAATATAGAAGTTCGTGAGAGTGCTCATGATGCGCACGGGAAGACCTCTCCGTTTGGAGATAGCGTGGGATTATTAATCTGAAACTTAAAAAGAAACCTGAAAACACAAAATAAACAGAGCGCCGCCGTCTACACGAGAACGGACGTGGCTCTGGAAACTAAACTAAAAACCAAACATCCTCTCGGTGCGCTCGCCCTTACTGGGGACTTGTGCTTTGTGCACTTTAACTGAAACTGAGCGCGCACGCTGGATCGATGCGCGCCGCTCTCTCTCTCTCTTTCGCCGGCGTCTTAGGGAGGCAGTATGGCGTGATAATTCCTGCCACAATTCTGAGCGCGCGGTTCGACATTTTGAGAGCAGGCAAAGCACTCTATGCGCGTGCAGTGTCTCCACCCACTGCGCGCTCAACAGCTCAATTCTGCGCGTGCAACGCCGGCTCGCTCAACATGCTCTCCGCGCGCGCTCGACTCCGCCTTTACGCTCGCTCAACTTTGTCCAGTGTTACAAAACTGCCACAAAACCAGCCAATCACAGTCTTCCACACACCGCTTCTGATTGGCTGTTCCTTCTCCATTAGCTGTCACTATCGCTCAGAACTGTGGCGGGAATATAACGCCATAAGGCAGAGGCTGGGGTTTTGTCTCTGTCTCACGACTTTCTGCGCGCTTGTTTTCTTTCTTTGTCGTTGGCCCTGATACCTTTACCGGTGTTACCTAATGATCACACGAAGTGCTGCGGTATCAGGACCCTTTATATAAAACACCAGGTGCGGCTCGTTCTGGCTGATTGCCTGATGGCGGCGTTGCCTAGCAACCGCGTGTATAAATGGCCACGCCTTTGCCTGTTCAGAACTCCGCGTGGTAGCAGCCTGCGGATCCGCCCGTTCTGAACTCTTTATGCACGGATCTGGCCCTCGCGCGATCCGTGCTGTTACATCAATATATATTCATGTTACAATTCCTTTATAGACCAATTTCCCATTATAGTTACAGAATGCCTTTGTATCTGTACATGAAGCATTATTTTGGCAATAGTAACTAATGAGCCTAAGCAACATCCTGATATTGCTTTACTTTTTGTGGAAGGCACAACAGATGGGAAACAGTTAGGTGTAAAATATTGGTCTTTTTTTTTTTTAAAGCAAGTTACCATAAAGTGATTTTTTTCCCCCCACCAGAGGCCCTTACAGGAGACAATATTCAAACGAGCACAGTAGAGAGGCTTCAGCATCATACTAAAGCAAATGCAGAAAGAAAAGGAGAAACAGATGAAAGGAAGAAATAGATTTTTATGCACTAACTTATCAACTTCCAAGGCCAAGAACTTTTCAATTTGCCTGAGCTCTTGTCAGCATCGCTCCTTATAACAGAAGGATGTCTTTCCTCACTGAGCTCTCTCGCTTAGCTGACAGTGATATCTTTTTTTTTTTTTTCTTATATCCAGATTAAACATAAAAGCTTTTTGTCAGATTTTAAGTAAGGAATATACAATAATTCATGTTAATAATGTGTTTCTCGTGTTTTACCAATCCAAAACATTTTTTGGTAAAATTTAATTGTTTCATATATTATTGTAGACAGGCACTTATTTCATGTCAACATGCTTTCATTCATTCATTCATTGTTCATTTATTCACTCATTCATTCCTAGTCAGGTCATGGTGAACCTGAAGCCTATTCCAGGAGCACTGGCCTGAGGCGTAAATACACACTAGATGGGATGCCAGTCAATTTCAAGCCACCATGCACACAAATGCACACGTTTTGAACACCCAGGGGCAATTTATTAAATCCAAATACTATTTTGAGGAAGACAGAATAAAACCGGGCACTTAAAGGACACTCACTAGCTTATAGAGAACATGCACAGAAACTTTGGAGATGACAACCTGAGCTCAGGATCTAATCATAAGTTATTCAATTCATGCTCAGGGCATGTCATGCACGAATTAAGCAGTCTCTTTTTGCAATGCATACATGTATGCACATAGACATTACACCAGAAAGGACACCCAAGAGCAATGAAATAATTGCATCCTTGCAATCTTAAAGGAGCTTACTATATTTCAAAGCCATAGTTGGACCAGTATTTTTTTTTACATTTATTTTATTTATCCAGTAGTACTTTGCCAGGTGTTCTTGACTAATGCGATTATTTTATATCTGTTGGGGACTTGTAGGGTATGGAGTCATGATGTCTAGGCAGAGAAAGTACTGTACAGTACATATGTGCACAAGCATAAACATTAAGCAATGTGTTGATTTGCTTAAATTGATATCAGTACACTCTTAGGAGAAACAAGCCTGCTAAAAACATTTGGTCTGACCAACTAACATCAACTAAAGCTTAAAAAATCAGAGCACTATAAGACCCAGTCATGTTTCAGCCCCAGTCCTCTAGTGAAATAACAGGTGTTTGCAAAAATTAGGATTGAAAATTATATTAAAATTAAACTACCATTACCTTCAATATATAACACGTAATTCTCTTCAGAGAAAGTAATTTTTTCTTAGGGCAATTTGTCCAAACTGAAATATTACGGTATGTATACTCTTAGAATGTGAATGAATAAATAATTTTTTCTTTGTTGGATTTGTCTCAAATTTTCTACTTAATTGACCCTGATATACCCTGGTATACTTCCCCATACATGACCGCACATAAAGCAATGATTTGCTAAGGTCACTGTGGTTGATAGGGGAGACCGTAATTTTAAACATACAGTATGTAAAACTGAAATTCATACCTATCTGCCGTTTGCATATTATGAAGACCTCCATATCCATAAGCATTCAGCTATCAGTATGTCAATTGTGATCTTGCTGGTACAAAGAAGTATAAACAAGACCCTGATGGTTACATAAAGGAAGCAAGCATATCATATTTTTATAATGCCAATCATTTTTCTTTTCCCAAGTAAAGTTCTAGTTTCACACTAACCAGAGATAAGAAAACGAACAGAGCTTCTCAATCCTGACTACATTATTTTCTATACCACTTCTTCTGTATATGACTGCTCTGATGCGTGCACAGGCACTTAAGGATCAATCAATCAGGCTCATTAAACCAGTACCTACATTTTTGTCTAAGGTTCCTCGCTTGTGTTGTGTCAAGAAGAATAATTCTTCAGATATTTAAAGTGACATATTGGATGCACTACTGAGTATGCATGGGGGAAAGAGTGCATCACTGTAGAAATCTTATATTTTACATTACAACGTACATAAATTAACTGAATATAAAGTACTGCGCAAACGTCTTAGCACAAACTTGGCTATTGATTATTTTTCATTGTATGACTTTTTTTATGGAGTCAGTACAAAAACATTTTTGATTGTTTAAACGTCAGTATTTCTGCACAAAATTATAAGTTACAGAATACTCATATGCTAGAAAAGAAAGCAGCACATAAGTTTTTTGCTAACAGGTGCAAAATGCAGGATGCTCAGTAAGACGTAGCTACTGTAATTTCCTTATAAAATTTCACAAATTGTACCTGGCACTAAAGGATCCTCGAAGCATTGTCGTACCAAATACAGACTTTGTTTTAATAATTACTGTTTACCGGGCTTTACAGTTTTATTTCTTTATTTATTTGCATTTATTTTTATGTGCCTAAGACTCCTGACACAAAGTCATCAGTAGCAGAGCTTTTATGTCCTGTAAGATGCCAGGTAGGGCCTCCATGGATCAGACCAACACGTCCATGAGATGCTTGATTGGATTGAGATCTGGAGTATTTGGAATCCAAGTCACAACATGAACTTACTGTTGTGTTTCTAAAACTACTCTTGAACCATTTTTGCAGTGTGTCAGGGTGCATTATACTGCTGAAAGAGGCCGCTGCCCTCAGGGAATACGGTACCTGGTCAGTACAAACAACGTTAAGGTAGGTTGTGTGTGTTAAAAGTGACACCAACATGAATGGCAGAACTTGAGGTTTCTCAGCAAAACCTTACCCAAAGCATCATACCGCCCCTGCTGGCTCGCCTTCTTCCCAAAATGCATCCTGGTGTCATCTCTTCCACAGGAAAGTGATGCACACACCCAGTCATCCACATTATATAAAAGAAAAAGTGGTTCATCAGATCAGGCCACCTTCATCCATTACTCTGTGTTCAAGTTCTTGGAGTTGAATTTCCTCAGATCCTTACACTTGCCCATTTTTTCCTGCTTTCAACACTTCAAGGATAAAATTTTTACATGCTTCATAAAATGTCCCACCCACTTCCAGGTACCACTGTAATGAGAAAAAACTTCATATTCCAGTGCTCATAATGCTATCCAGTAGTTGATTAGTGTATTTACAAAGAACTGCTATTTACACTGTTTGCGTATTCCAAGCAGTGATGTCAGGTTCTCATATTATACCCCATCAAAATCAAATAACCATATAAAGTTATTTTAATTCAAAGCTTTTTGATGAGTCTTTAATTCTCTCTGGTGCTATGGTTCAGCATGAGTGCTTTACACCATAAGAAAGGTTTTAAAAGAAGTCTCTTTGGCAGTCCCAGAGCAGGCTTAATTAAAAGAAAAGATGAGTTTACAAGATAGAGAATGTCTACTTTTAAACTGGATATTGAATAACGGTGTCTGATAAAGTATTGAAAGTGCTTGTTATAGCGTATATCAATATTGAATTTACATAAAGAAAACGAAACAAACAGATAAAAAAAAAAACAGATAAATCTGCAGTAGCAGAATCCCAGTGAGAGTCATTAATCATAGGTGATGTGAGTGGTGGAATCACTTTCAGCATCAGAGGTAGAGGTACAAGACAATCTGGAAAGTAACTGCCACAAGCTCCAATGTCAACAGCAGGAAGATAAACAGATCACAGTGATGGATGAGAGAGAATGGGAGAGAAATAACTGAAAAGAGAGGTGTGGGGAGGACAGAAATGCTGAAACTTGATTTTTAGTTATTGATGGAGAAATCCTAATCCCATCTACACAGATGGGTGAACAGGATCCCCTTCAGATTTATTAAGCTTACTTTATCTTATGAGAAGTTTGTGCATGGTTCATACAATGGATCCATACTGTAGCAATATAAATAAAGCATTAAATTTGATTTAATATATGTATATGATATAATATATGTATGACAATGTTGTCCTAAAGGCATGGTGAGATAGATTAATAAATATATAAATGAGAAAATCTGTTTTGTTTATATATATTTTGTTTGTTTGTTTTTTTCCTTTATATATATATTTATATAATATATAATTTACTATTTATTGAACACTCAGTTGACATTTCAAAAATAATTGTAGACGTTGGACGAAAACAAAACATGGAAATTATGATCTGAAAAAATTCAAATGTTCAGTGCTTGTTTCTATAGCCCCAATTTATGTGTCATTTTGTGTCTATGTTGTGAAGGATGAGAGTTTAGCCTGCCTTGTCCTTCCTGTGTCCCTCTGAGAGTTGTAAGAGTTCAGGGGTTTATTCAGTGCGCGCCCATTCGCCTGTCTCATGATTTCAGACATTTTATGAAGCTCAGGGCAAACCACCTTTCCTACAGATTAGTGCCTGAGTCGGGATAACCAGTCTGAGGTTTTTAGGGCTCTGGAAATTGACTGAATAACATTTGTGCTCCTTAAGGCATGCAGTGCACTATCACGCTGTACTAACTGCTAATTGGAAATCACTCGCCAGCCACACTGGCCTTGTCAACTCACCACAATGATGTTCAAGAGACTCTCAGAATGGAAGGATGAAAGCAAAATTACTTACTTTTTATCTGCTTAGGTTTGTACATACTGCTTTTCAAGCTGCAGAATGGAATTGGGTGATACTTTCTTTTTGTCATTTGGTCTGCAAACACTTCTACCCAAGCAAACATTGGCCAAAATCATATCTTACATCACATCACAGGTACAAGCACAAAATATACTCTAGACTTTTCTTTTCCTAAGTATGCTTCCAACAACTTGGTGTCACCATGACTCGTGGATGAGGGCAAAGGTCTAGACAAACTATCAGCAGCCTGCAAGCTTGTTTGTACAAACACGGGAGAATTACTTTACAAGGATCTAGGGTCCTTACCAACTACAAGCCACTTCAGCAATCTCAGCTGTAGACTGGTAATCAGTGACTTTGCTGAATGTGTCTGTCTAGGAGGAAAGTTGTTTTTCCTACAAGGTATTTCTCCAAGCAGACATGTCATGGAGAGGTTCAGGTTGCCTCCTCGTACCCTGGCTTGTGTGTACATTTGATGCCATGTCAGGCAGGAGAACAACACAATCCATATCCCTGACCGAGTAAGGCAAGCACTGTATTCTGAGCTGATTAACAAAAGCTGGAGTGTAAGCAACCCCAGTCTTACATTAAAAGATAATTACAGCAAAGAGTCCCTGTTGATCATAAAATTGGGCAAAATTGGTTTACTACACAACCAGTGCCGAATAGCTCACAACAGCGTTTTCTATACAGTTTTTATAAAGAGATCATAAAAAACAATAATTATCATGATTGGGAGATGCAGTCAACATTTTGTACAGTAAACATTTCATTACTATTATGCAAGTTGGTGTGATTTTTCCTAAGCGGACACAAAGCTGCTTCTATCCCAGTTGTAACTGCACTTAAAAAAAAAAAAAACAATTTTGGGGCAATGCTTTCATTCCTTTTATCTGCCATATGGGGTGACATATCAGAGGTAATATATTAGAAAATATAATCAAATTTAAACCTTTTTTTACATTAAAAATTCACCATTTTAGTTAAGAGATATTTGTCATAATTATCCCCATACGGATGCTTTGCTGACACCACAAATTATCCCTGCTGAATTCTGGATGGCAAAAGGAACATTACTGTACTTCTCAGATGCCAGTGCCAAAACCCACACACAAAACCAGCTGCTGAAGCACTTTCAGCAAGGAAACACATCTGCTAATGTTATATCATCAAGACTTTGTCTCTTACGTAATTGCTTCTAAGGTGTTACAAGTTGTCAGATTTCCAAATTGTGTGGAACAAGCAATTGAACACTCCATATAGTGCACTAACATTCCACTTTACACTATTTAGAGTTGAACCCCAGAACTGTTAGTTAGCTATTAATCAGAAAGCCTGAAATGTGATTACTACTAGTTAATGTAACCAACACATAAAAAAATCAATGAGGAATTATGTTTGTACACCATCTAAAGTAATCACGTTATGATAACAGAATTACACTTCTGCAAATGAATATCCGGATTAACTGATGACTACATTACATTACATTTTACTCTAATACATTTTACAAATCACACACATAAAGGATAAAATAAATGATAAACACTAATGTGCAGCTTTTTAGTATTAATACCACCTCTTGAGGTATGTAAAAATCCACTTACAGTTAGATATTTTGAGCTTCTCTTTTATTTGCAATGAGAACAGACATGGCTTTGAATTAAGCTTTAAAAGCCCAAAGCTGGTGTTTGCTGTGATAATCTATCAGGAAGAATAAAACAGTGCTTTGGGCATAATCAATCATATGAAAAGGTTTTTTTTTTTTTTTGTATGTGTGAAAAGAGAGATTATGTTTATATATCTTACAGAAGAGTTACATAAAATGAGCAGTGATTTATAGTAATATGTATATAATGCTATATAGTAATATGTATATATACTGTATTCAAGTATGTGTTGTTCAACTACTTCTACTGACCTCTGCTACTCTACATATATGCCTATCAATGAGCTGATTAATTTACCAAATTCATGTTCACACTTGTTCAATTTCTCATTAATTCAATTATCTAATCAACCAATCACATGGCAGTTCACTTCAATGCATTTAGGGGTGTGGTCCTGGTCAAGACAATCTCCTGAACTCCAAACTGAATGTCAGAATGGGAAAGAAAGGTGATTTAAGGAATTTTGAGCGTGGCATGGTTGTTGGTGCCAGACGGGCCATTTCTAGGGTTTACAAAGAATGGTGTGAAAAGGGAAAAACATCCAGTATGCGGCAGTCCTGTGGGCGAAAATGCCTTGTTGATGCGAGAGGTCAGAGGAGAATGGGCCGACTGATTCAAGCTGATAGAAGAGCAACTTTGACTGAAATAACCACTCGTTACAACCAAGATATGCAGCAAAGCATTTGTGAAGCCACAACATGCACAACCTTGAGGCGGATGGGCTACAACAGCAGAAGACCCCACCGGGTACCACTCATCTCCACTACAAATAGGAAAAAGAGGCTACAATTTGCACGAGATCACCAAAATTGGACAGTTGAAGACTGGAAAAATGTTGCCTGGTCTGATGAGTCTTGATTTCTGTGGAGACATTCAAATGGTAGAGGCAGAATTTGGTGTAAACAAAATGAGAACATGGATCCATCATGGCTTGTTACCACTGTGCAGACTGGTGATGGTGGTGTGATGGTGTGGGGGATCTTTTCTTGGCACACTAAGTTGCCTTAGTGCCAATTGGGCATCGTTTAAATGCCACGGCCTACCTGAGCATTGTTTCTGCCCATGTCCATCCCTTTATGACCACCATGTACCCATCCTCTGATGGCTACTTCCAGCAGGATAAAGCACCATGTCACAAAGCTCGAATCATTTCAAATTGGTTTCTTGAACATGACAATGAGTTCACTGTACTAAAATGCCCCCCACAGTCACCAGATCTCAACCCAATAGAGCATCTTTGGTATGTGGTGGAACGGGAGCTTCGTGCCCTGGATGTGCATCCCACAAACCTCCATCAACTGCAAGATGCTATCCTATCAATATGAAATAACATTTCTAAAGAATGCTTTCAGCACCTTGTTGAATCAATGCCATGTAGAATTAAAGCAGATCTGAAGGCGAAAGGGGGTCAAACACTGTATTAGTATGGTGTTCCTAATAATCCTTTAGGTGAGTGTATGTATGTATGTATGTATGTATGTATGTATGTATGTATGTATGTGTGTGTGTGTGTGTGTGTGTGTGTGTGTGTGTGTGTGTGTGTGTGTGTGTGTGTGTGTGTGTGTACACACACACACACACACACACATATATATATATATATATATATATTATCACGGTTTGGGAACATTGTACGCAACGCTTACTTCTTGGGGACAATACTATTCAATAGCACAAATGAAGATAGCTAGAGAGCCATAGCAATAGCACTGTGTCCTAATGTCTCGGTTACATGGAGAACAAAACGCAATGAACTGTACCACATTTATCCCCATCTTAACACAAAACCTCTTTACCACTGTAAGTAGCATGTGGATGCAAGTCTAAAATTTACATTCAACTACTTATTAGAACAATTTCTGATCAAATAATAATAATTGAAATCTCTAGTTTAGACTTACCCCTTCTTAGTCAACAGTTTGACTTTATTCACGGAGGGCTTAGAAATTATGAATCTATCAGAGGGACCCTCGTGACCTTGAGGAGTTGAAGACAATTTGGCATGATGAATGTGGCAGAAGTGAATCACAGTGCTGCTAATTATTCACAGTAAATTTAAACTTATAATTAGCAATAATTGTTTTGAAACAAAGTGCTAAGATTTGGGACTGTATCTGAATACATTTCTCCTGGAAATTAGATTTTTCATTTTTATTTTTCATACAAAAGGCTCCAAATTCTCCTCTTACTGTTAATGTGGTGCAAAGCTTCTCACAAATCAATACTTGCAACAAACCTTAGAGAATAAAGTATGTGTGCCGTGTGTGTGGACCATGGCTAATCACAGTCTAAACATGGGCATGGAAATTATATTCAATTTATGTGTAATGTTTCATTATCGTAGAATCGGTGGGAAGATGGAGTAAAGTTGATCCTACTGTATACATGACATCAATATACTATATGCCTTGAAATACAGTAGATCATTAGATAATTTTTTTAATGCAGAATAAAATCCACATAGTGTATAAAACATTATTTTAAAACCAAACAAATTAGATCAAGTCTGATGAATAAATAATAAATTCATCAGAGATGACAGAAATACATGTCATAAATGTCTGATTCTTTTGCATCAGTACTTTTTTGCCCTGATCAGAAATGCCTCCAACACAAAGAGGAACAAAAACTTTTAACCTTGACCTGGATGTGCTGCATAGCAATCAGAGAAAAGTAAGGCTGTGGAGGGAAGAGGAAGAAATCGCATCTTAATTCTGATCTCTCTTATGACATTTTCTATGCTCCATTTTGTTCCACACAGACGGCTGTAACCTCACAAGTCTGTGATGATCCTCTTCTATTTAACACATACCTAGCATTTAGCGAGATTGCACATTGCTTTTAATGACTGTGCTACAATGTGCTGATCACACACTACTTCAATGTTTCTCACATACTTGTGTTTCTGAATGGATCTCAGGTTGTCTGATCGACATCTTGTCATACAGTATATACTATATAGCAGCACATCACCTGTTACTATATCTCAGCAAAACCCATCCCATACACGGTTATGGAGATTTATCACCCTCTTACCTACACAGCATGGTCAGTCCTCAGTCAGACTTTGGGCATGTGTTTATTTTCTGCATTTTCTGCATTATCAAATATTAAATGTCTTTAGTATTTTAGTGTAGAGCGACATATACAAGGAAACAATGATCGGTAAAGTAAAACTGGACCCGTGATCCTAACACTGGCTTAAATGAACATCTCATCTTGTAGGGTTAAATCAAAGGTCTGCAGTCTTATCCGAAAAGGCCTGGTGTTGCTGCAGACTTTCATTCCACCCAATTAGGAGGAAAACCTGATAGTTGATTGAAGAACCAGACGAACTGATTAAACAAGAGAAATCGAGAATGGCTTCTGTTTGGGTGGAAGCAAAACCTGTAGCCACACCAGTCCTTTGAAGATAAGCCTAAAGACCCCTGGCTTTGATTAATCCATTATGTGCTCTCCCGAGAAGTTACACAGCTGTGTGGATACCCAGACATTTTTCTTCATTTTTTGATATCCACACAATCCTTTTTTCTTTTTTTTTTCCACAGAGGCCATTCAGGCTTGTCCAGCTCCTTGTCGATTGAACTGATTGGACTATTGCACGCTGAAAGAGAATGACTAATTGGTTCAGTAAACATGACAAAATCAAACATAATATTTTTACACAAAAATAACAATAAAAGTACTGAATTTACTTACAGTAAATGCCTTAAGCTGCACTTATACAGTCATGTAGATTTGTGGCTAGTTCTAACTTTACTGGGTTAAATAAAAAAATATTTTGCGATTGTATGCAAAACAAGACAAAAATAAAGGATTACTTGAACTGTACAGTATTTCCAGAAGTTTAAACAGATGCCGAAATTTTAAGTGTTATGTATGGGTTGTTATCAGTATTTATTGCTTGTGTTGGCTTTAAAAATCTTTTTAAAGATTTTTACAAGTGCATTTTCTCATTAAAGTGCTACTCCTGGTTGGAAACATGTAGCGTGTTAGTGGTCATTACGAATTAATGATAATTTTGACACTACATGTACTTTACAGTTTTTAGATTTATTTCATTAATCTGCATAACATAATTTTATGAAAATAATAGAACAAAAATGCACCAGTTCTACAAACTCATGCCCTAATCCCATTCTGTACCATATATCCTTCTGGTCAAAGGCACATGACATAAAGAAGACATGCATTCAATTAAATTTCTTTCCCTTGCTGTTAAAATAGAAGAACCATTGGCTGCCCTAAAAATATGACTAAAAACCATACACGTTAAGAATATACAGGACGCCATATAATTAAACAAACACTGAATTGACATATTAACAGGTGTTTGCTTTCTTTTTTCTGACACCTTGCTGGTATTTGTATAAGCATTGCAAATGTTTCTCATCTGACTGCTACTTATAGCGACGCAACTCAAACTCTCAACACATGTTTTCATATTGTCATGCTAAGGCATTACAGAAGTGCCCACACTATATGATAGTGTTTCCTACTATACAATTCACACACACACACACACACACACACACACACACACACACACACACACACACACACACACACACACACACACACACACACACACACACACACACACACACAGAAGATTTGATTGGTCAACATTTAAGGTGAAAGTGCTTACCATCAAGCCATGCTGGCACTTTTTTTTTTTTTATAATTTTTTTTTTTTAGTAAAAATAGAATAAAAACAATCTGGTGCATAAAATGTCTGTTTTGGGTTTAAACAGTGCTTCCATACAATGAAGGTCCTTAGACCTTTTTAAAGCTTAAAAATGTAAAATAATACATCCTTCATTACAGCATGACTGCAAGCCATATCTGTAGGTCAGACGACACTAAACATTTTGAATGATCATTGCATCAGTGAGCCACTGAGTAAAGAGCCCAAGGGGAAATTCATTGATGGAGTGTAAGTGGATGAATCCGTCCGCACAATTAGCAGATTAGACACCATGAGGAGACCATCAGTGACTGATTTACTGTAAGGAGTAGTACTGATTTTGGTTTTGCTCCGTATACCGTATGAATTCCTGCAGTACAACAAAATAACCATGAATTTTTACACTCCTGCCGCTGACTAAGCATTTGGCACATGAAGTGTAGATTTGATTTTCATCAGCCATTTGCTTTATTGCTTTATTTTGCCTGGGTATTGAAATAGTTTTTCCCTGTGTTTCCCTTCGACTAGTGCTTCTATTTAAATCCTGCTTGTTTTTGGGTTGGTTCCTACAGTACGTCTCTGCCGTCTACTGTGCGCTTAGTGTCTTGTTTTTCAAGTCTGTATTTGGTATATTTAGTAAATCTGGTTATGTTCGCCTGTTATGAAATAAAAGTCCGTCCTTGCATCTGTCTCCACCACTCTGTCACAGCATGTGTCTCTTTATGCCATGTGATTACCTTTTAATGTAATATACTTTGTGGTTAATCTTGTTGACTTACACTCTGTGTATCCTGACTCACTTTTTTGTGACTATTATTTGTAGCATTTGTGTGTGCAACATTTCGTGCAAATGATCTTGTACTACAGTAGCTTCTCGTCATTTCAGGGATAAACTGTACTGCAGCAGTACTTGTAGGTCTACTGTCGCTGATTTCTTTGAACATCATAACGCTTGGCTTGCAAGTTGCCTCAAATTTTATAAAAGCTCATGCCAAAACGAGTAAAAGAAAAATCTGTCCAAAAGCCACCATGTATCACTGCAGGAATCACACTATAAATCTAAACTGAACGGATAAAGCCGAAGACTTCATTTTAGCATATTCATGCATCAATTCAAGATGGCTGTGTAGCTTGACAGGCCAGATATGAACTCTGGATAATGTACATCAGTCACCTAGCTCTATGAGCTTCTTCATCACCAGTATAACCACATTTCTGTTGGCTGTTTAATTTCCCGGAGCCCTGGAGGGTATGGGATCTGTCAAAATCTCACTCCTTTAAAAATGAAAACATCTGAACCCAAATGAAGCACTGAAATTGAAAACCAAGCCTACTATAGTGCATTGATATGTGTGTTGTGATGGGCTATTAAAGGATCAAATCACACTCCCATATTGCAGTCTAGTTTAAACTGATGAAGTCTGTGCAGATCACATTTAAAGGGGGATTGCCCATGATAGCAGGTTTTAGGGTTGTCCCAAACTTAAATGATTGAAATAATTTACTTCTACAGGTCTAAAAGCAGTACAGAGTGGACATCTTGTTTATAGTGTATATTTCTCGTTCTTTATTCCAACAGCATTTCATTCATGTGTAAAATAACCCACCAGTTTCTTCCAAAACCATGAAGAGGGTATAAGATGTAATATATCAAGATGTCGTCATATATTGTCCTGGACCTGCTGTTGTTTCCAGTGGTATTTGTGTCTAGCCAATTAGCCGAACCACGTCCACTCCCTGGACATTGTTTAAAGAAACGATGACCCTTGTTCGAGCCTCTACTCAAGCTCGTGATTGTGTCATGGAGAACAAGCTCAACAATCATGAAAAGGAAGCAAATGTCTTCTTTCCAGATCATGACCATTGGTCTGGCAAAGGAGAGTTCTATCCTAAACTGAGCTCCTGTTTCGCCACCACAGACCAGTACGACTGAGTCCATTTGTCAAGCGCACACTATGATGGTCTCCCCTGAGTTTTCCGTGTTTTTTGGGAGTTTTAAATAAACAGTGTCTTTGTATCCCAGTGCACTCTTAAACAACTTACTGTACATGGTCCGAAGTATACATGCAAATTGCCTTGTCCTCATCTGTCTATTACCTGTGTGTTGGCACCGTGGTTTAGTGTGAAGTTTGCATGTTCTCCCCTGCTTGGTGGGTTTCTTCTGTTTTCCTCCCACATTCCAAAAACATGCAGATTAGGCGTGTGAATGTTGACCAGAGGTTCCACCATGACTGTAATATGGGCATAAATACAATGGTAATCACCATTGGCTTTCATGGTTCCTAGTTGGACTACACAGGTTCCTAGACAGACATTATTATCTCATTTTCAATTCATTGTCGCCATTCTTGTTGTTAGCCTTAGCCTAAGTTTCTACTTAAGGTCTACAGTAGCTACAGTATGGTCTGTAGTAGGCACAGATTTCCTGCTGCCTTTCGAATTTCATGTTTGTATTTTTGGTGATATTTAATCTCCACTTTTATAAATAATGCATGCACTTGCATCCCGTCTCAAATCCCTACATGATTTTGTGAATGCGATCCCAAGGTACCTAAACTCATCCAGGGACAAGGTCTCTTCCATCATCTTAAGCTGGGGATACACTAGGAATATGTGTAGGATTCTAATCGTCCAGAGTCCCTCCCAGTCTGCACCAGTCAGCAGAAGTTGATGCCAGTTGCCAGGCGTGGGAAGTTGGCACAAAAATCTGTAAGTGTACAAGAAGTACAGACTCATATGTGAAGAGAACAAATTGAGAACATACTGCTCGATCTATCATGTTTGATTTTTTAGAACTAATTCTCTTAATGCCATAATGTAGTGTAGCTGATAACAAATGAACATAGAGGAGGCGGCATCACAGACAGAATTTTCACCCAAATTCATTTTTCCGTTGTCTTCTCTTTCTCAGTGCAGATGGTGAGGCATGTTAAAACTGTTGCCTGTCTCGAATCCATGTTTGATTTCTTCTTCTTCTTGAAAATGAAGTCTCGCTTTCGTGAGAATTTTCATGAGCACTTGGTGCAGTCATTTGGCCTCAGTTGGAGTGGCTGGTCATGTAGGCTATGATCCGTCATCTGGAGAAGATCCACCTTTTTTGATGCATCATAATTTCTTCTTTTTTTTTTCTTCTTTTTTTTTTAAGTCTGCGGAAGCCAGTCTGCCAGTATATTCACACAGTCTTTTCAAAATCTTTTAGGATTGTGAAAGTCATGGAGTGTATCCCCAGCTTTAAGAGGAACATCCTGCTCTTTTCCTGGAGAAAATAATAGCATCACACTTGGAGTTGTTGATTTTTATCCCAGCTGCTTCACAGTTCACAAAACAATGTTCGAGTACATGTCAGAAGTTTATTTCAGATGGTGCTATATCTACAAATAATATTGATTCTACTGTACATCCAACATCCCATGCCGGGCACCGTATGGGGATTTTTACAGGTTTTCTTTTAAGCAATTTTTGCAGGTAATTATACTCCATAGCCATTAGATTAGAAACAAGCAATGCTACAGTAATATTCATTTCTCTTTTTTATTTGACAGTGCACTATCATCTCACTGATTTCATTTCTTTTTTGGCATTTGTACGTTGTCATCTGGCTGCTGAATCCTATGATCTACCTGATACTTTTTAAAACATCTTATTAACACGCCACAAAATACTGTACATCCCTTCAGAAAATGACAAAAAAAAAGCCGCAAATGCACAGTACAGCTGTATAGCTCCATTCAAGTGTGTGTGTGTGCATGTCTGTATGTCTGTGTGTAGTATACAGTATGTAGTATTTATTTACATACTGTATACTAAATAACCCTAAAAAAACAAATATATCCAAACTAATGGATATACTGATAGATAAACTTCTGCTTTGCCAGTTATGAATACACCTAATGGCATTTACACCATTTACCAGATGCCTTTATCCAAAGTAAACATCTACAGTATCAGTATCTACAGTCATCCATGACGTTTCTAAAAACATGTCCTAGTCACCTGAGTCAAAAGACTGTATGCTTGTTCTATGCTGCGCTTAAACACTGCCTGTCCAAAACAGTCACACTGTCACAAAGAGTGGTTCTGGGAGCATGAGCAATCGTTATATATATAAATTGGCCACCACTCCAACACTGTAATCAGGCTGTAAAGATAACTTCATAGATAAAGGTGACTGAACGAAATCCTGGAGTGTGAGACTTTTTTTTTTTGGGCTAGAAAGTGTATACATATAATAAAGCAGTTTTGGACTGAGTTCACTGAGTGCAGTTTGATTAGTAATTCAGATGACAACTCACCAGAGTTTATCATCATTTTAATTAAATGTCAAATGTGACTGCAATTTTTAGTCCCATTCTTCTTCTAAAGCAAAATTCTGCGTAAATAATGAAAAGTTATAGGATGCCCCAAGATGGTGGATTTTTTTTTCCCCTAAACTATTTGAATCATATTCATGTGGTTTATTCGGGTTCATATGTCTTATGTGCATGACAGTGTTCCAATACTTTTCTGCCTGCACATTAATTTGTGATAAATGAATATTTAGTAAGCTATTAAGTCCTTTGTCATCATAATACATAGTGCTTCCAGGCAAAGAACCAATTAAGGTTTTCATGCAAACCAGTTTTAGTGGACTCCAAATAACTGTTATATAAAAAGTCATTTTTGATACGAATAAGGCAAGGGTGGTCTTGACAGATTGAGTGGAGAAGCTGTAGAACCTTTTTTTGGAGAAAGATGTAAAAAGCATATTATGAAGATGGATGAAAAACAAGGATAGTGTACTGTACGGTTGAGGAGAAAGTTTGGCAGATTTTATTTCTTATTGAAGAAGGTAAAATTGCATCATCAGTTAAGTTAGGGGGCGAAGGGAAACGATGAAGTCAAAGAAAAATGCTCTTGAGCTTGCATGGATCAGGTGCAGCAAATGCTTCCAGCTTCCTCTTGTAGATGGATGTCTTGGTAGTGGTCACATCAGACGACTCCTATACTGTAGATGAGAGAGATATCAGAGGAGATCCGAATCTAGTTGTGCTCAGTTGTAATTTTCTTTTCTTGTCCCAGCTTCTGAAGAAGTAAGTGCAGTATGATCCTGTCAGCAGCAACAAGACTTAAGAGAATGGTCTTTGGCTTCTGCCCTTTTATGATGTTTTGTATGGTCTCTGGTGACCAATAACAGCAATATTAAGATGATTGAAAGAGGCACCAGTAACATTGAATTTTGAATAGTGTAATATAGTCGTTTACAGACAAAGACTTTGTTTAACATGAATATTTGTTCAAAATGAAGAGAAGTTTAGAACTTCTACTGACTACTGTGGTCTGTGTTTGTGAGATAGGGCACGTCTGGTTATTGATGATCATTGCACACATCTGAGGCAGATTAGGATTAGGATTGATCCTCTTTCACATTCATGTCACAGTAACCACAATTTATACAAATCTATTGCCATATAACTGTCACCTCCAGCTCTATTCACTGCTTGAACCCCCAGAAATGCAACAGCAGATCACTTCAAATTGAATAACCTTGCAATTGCCACTGATATGGCCATTCATCCAGTGACATCTGAGACATGCCACAGCACCTCATTTAGACTGATATAAACTACCTCAAGTCATAGACTGTTACATACAATTTTAAATGAATCATGTTCACAGTGCACAAGTACACGCAGTCAACAACAAGTCGGACAAAGATGGGGAAATTCGTTAAATATTATTGACCATAATGAGCCTCCACTTTAAATAGAGCCTTAAGTTAAAATATAGCCTTAAAATATAGCCGTAATTTTAAAAAGGAAATCAAACCTATTTATCATCATATGGAAAAGCAAGATGGAACTTCTGCTTTGCCAGTTATTAATACATCTAATGAAATTTACACAATTTAGCAGATGCCTTATTTCAGAGTAATTTAAGTTAAAGTAACACTGTACAATGTTTGTGAATCGGATGGTGGTGGTGGTGTGTGTGTGTGTGTGTGTGTGTGTGTGTGTGTGCGTTCGTGTGCGCGTGTGTGTGCGCGTGTGTGTGTGTGTGTGTGCGTGTGTGTGTGTGTGTGTGTGTGTGTCTGCATGTTCTCCTTGTTACTTATATGGGTTTCCTCTGGATACTTCAGTTTCCTGGCACAGTCCAGAGACATGTGTTGTAGGCTAATTGGCGTTTTAAAATTGCCTGTAGTGGATAACTGGTTGTGTGAGTGTGTGCTTGTACCCACTATTGAGTATGTACCCCCGTCTTGTACCTTAAGTTTTCAGGTTAGGCAGTAAAAATAACTGATGGATGGATGTGAAGCCTACCACTACTGTATGTCTGCAGAGGCACAGAACAAAACACGACTGAACAGGGCGACTATTTTTTATTCAAACAATATATAATATATATGCCATCAAATGAATTATAGTTGGCACATGACTTCCTTTAAAATAATATTCTGTATTTGTATCTCCTTACAAAATGCTGATTGTAGGATGAGACTGTAGTCATTTTCTGTTACCTTTCTTCCCTCCTTCCTTCCTTCTACCTTTTGAGCTTTGGTATAAATCTACCAACTCCGTATAGTTAACTGAAACGCATCTTATGCTGCTTTAGCAATGATTCACTCCAAGAGCACGATTGGATTGTCCAGCATAAATGACTTCATTAGACTCACTGGTCTACTTGCATCGCCAGTGTTGTGTTTGAGGAAGCTAGGGAATATTACTTCATATCCCACTGTAAATAAAATAAATAAATAAATAAATAAATAAGTGTTAATAACCCTCTAATTATTGCCAGATTCCATCCAAGTGCATTTTAGCTTGGTCAAGGCCCTCATCACCAGCTCACCATAAATATTTTAATATGTTAATGAACTATTATTATTTAAAAGCTATTTTAAAAGCTACATGCTTCCTTCTTAAGACCCTTTATATAATGCCCTTCATAAAATGGGCAAGGACACCTGTGAGCATGAGCCAGGCTTTATGTCCCCTCTAAAAAGGCTCAGTTGGAACAATATATTTGACTCCAGCTCATCTCCATCTGATGATAACAGCTCCAAGGCATCAGCACAGTTGTGCACAGATAACCATGTTTCACTTCTTGGTATCCTGCCAGAAACATCGGCTGATTTTCCACTTGGTTCTATAAAACAACATACAGTATCAGTAAAAACATCCAAGTTCTTATTCATAGTTACCACACACACACACACACACACACACACACACACACACACACACACACACACACAACAAGGATTATACGTCAAGAAAAGAAAAACGTGTATAAATATTTTTATACTAAATTTATCAATATACTGTACATAATATATATATGACAATATTATTAATAGCATATTAATATAATACACATCATACATTTATTTTTTTCTTTTCCAGAAGTGTGTTTAAATTTTTTAGGATGATACTATATATAAAATAAAATGTGATCTGCAATTTCAAAAGATAGGTACATTCTCAGGGGTAAATTCTCTGTGAGCTAGCCTGTGTTCCTAAACGACTCCTAAATTTGAAATCTACCTTCAGCTGTAAAGAGGTTTTTAATGGTCAGTAAATCAGTGCTAGGGTCCCTGGCACTTCCTGCAATATGTGCCACAGAGCAGAAATGTTTCTCGTTTTGGACATCAGTCTGCGGTTTCACTCCACCAGAGGTGCACTATAAAATAAATGTGTGAATTCATATTGACCATTTGATGCCAAAACACACCCTGTAGATGTCTGAATACCCTCCAGACTTGAAAAGAGAGTAGATTATGCTGAGGGGAGGCTGGCATATATGAAAACCCCGCTGTCTTTGAAAGATAAAATAGCATTAAAATAAAGTATCATTTTTGGCATGAATATAATATTCTTTAAATAAGTTAAAAGCTTCCTAAATTTCTTCAAATTTCAATTTGTTGGTCAGACTGGATTTGCATTTCATGACGATTCAAGTTCATATTCACAGTTATCTGACTCTAATGAGGACGCATATGTCTCCTGGATGCACTACTACTAAAATATGCTCGTGTTTTTATTCTGGAGGACAGTAAGCAGTTAGTCAGTTGTATTTGTCAAAGTGCCCACGCTGCCGGTGCCAGTATGCATATGCAGAGGCAAAAACTCGCATGAATCCCGATCTGATCATTCTTATTCAAGTCACGTGACCACGCATCAGATATACATCCGATCTAATACCACATACAGAAGTAACTCAGATCCGCTTTGAAAAACATTGGGATTTATATGATCATACGGCCCCACCAAAAAAAAAAAAAACAGATCAGGGTCACATTATGGGTAAAAAAAAAAAAACGGATTTGGTTACAGCACGCGTAATTAGTTGTAATTGAGAACTGTAAAATAAAGTTGCAGGTGTAATGAACATGAACAAGGTGGATTTTTATACTTTTTTCTCCAATTTGTGTTTGCATTAGAAACTAAAACTACATGAAGATAAAACTAAGCACAGGGTTTATTTACTGTGTTTTATTACCATGTTTTATCACCCAAAATGACTACAGTATTAGTTATTAGTACTGTAGCTGTGCCATATGTGCTTATATTATGATCAGGATCTTCTGTTTTATATGGAAGTCATTGAATTGTTCAGGTTAAAAATAAATGATGTTTGGCTAAAGACAGGCATGCAATAAGTAAATAGACACACACAGTTTAATCATCATATGTACATTGTAAGATGTGTTGCCATTATAATAATAATTTAGATAAAGGTAAAGTTAAAACTTCAGTAGAGTCATGATCTGGTCAAAGATGTCTCGAAGATCTGTTTTGAGAACAACCCTCTCATTCCAAACCTATGCAAGTTGTTGATTTTAAAGCCACTAAAGGAAAGTCAATAAAGTATTAACAATATATTAATATCTAAAACACACCTTCTCAGAAAAGCATTTTTCTTGCATACCTGTGTACTAAAGTGGACTTCTAGTCAAGTTCTGTAGAGTTCTAAGCAGTATGGTCCTTCGGGGGCAACACAAGCTTTACACATTCTTCCAAAACTCACACCAAGTCCTTGTCCTATTTTTACATAACTGGTACACGATAAAACTTATATACTCAACAGCCTATACTAAACACTGCCTGTGTGTCTTGTATGCCTCTGGTGTACTTGTATGCATTTAATAACCTTGAGCAAAATAATGATTAGGATGATTCATAGTAACAAACAAGCTTCCCCCGAGACACCCTCCATATTTGTGTCCTCCGACTGTCCACTACAATGAAGTAAAGTTACTCAATTTTTTTGTCACGTCTAATATATTTTAGAAATGAAAGATTATTACTCATTAGATGAACCCAACAGATGTTACTCAACAGATGAGCGAGTAATCTTCAGATATTGAGAGTGCAGAGATGTGTGTAGTGGCAGAATGTAGTCCTGTAGTCCTCGTATATACCACAGGAAGCAAAGTTAAAGCCATATTTCTGTGCTGAATGAACCCGATGGACACTGTAGCAGTTGTGATTTTTATATGAACAGATGCAATGCTTCTTTATACTACACATTCCAGGAATCAATGATTCAGCACAGATACTTGAACGCACACCAAAGCAAGGGGAAAAGAGTGATCGACTGCAGTCCTTTGATGAAGATGCTTGAATATTTGCACTTCAAGCTGTGAGCTTGCCTTATTGTGGTTTTGCAAAGAATGAAACAGTGACAGTCTGCTTGTCAATATAAGAGCCCTTCTTGGTCCCTCCTGCTTAATGTACTAGGGTGACCTTGTAGTTCAGCAGGTGAGTGTGAGTCTGGCTGTGCTGCAGATCCACAACTGGTACATGATTAATGGCAGCAGTGGACCACTGGGACAGGACATAGGGGAGAATTTCAGAACACCTATTCTTTAGACAGGTAAAAAAATGCCGTGGTTAAAAAAAAAAAAAAAAAAAACTTAACACAGTGAGATTTCAGCTGTTGTACTTTTCTATTAGTTTAACCTTGTCTACACGCAGCTCTCCTCGGCATGTTCCGCTTAATTGTTTGGGCAAATTAGGTTGATGGTCATGGAAATGAGTGTTCCATGTGGTTTGGGAAAAGGTTACAGGTCCATTCTTTCTAAAAGCAACAATATCTAACAGTATATCTGCTATTAAAAATGTCCGGAGGGTTTTGTTTTTTGACAGAAGACTATTTGGAATTAATTGACTGAAAGCAACATTTGCTTTTAATAAAGCTAAGCATTTGGTGTCTACGGCTATTTTGGCTGTTTTTGTATGCTTTTCATTGTCCCTATGTGTTAAAACTTTTTAAAAAATTATTTACCTAGTCTAGTAGGAATACTTTCCGCCAGTGGAAAAGTATTGTTGCTAACCAAATTAATCAAATTCCAGAGATTCCCACCTGCTAGGAAGATAAGGTGACAGGTGACAGCATTTTGACATTGCCGTTTCTCATCATTTTCAGTAACATGCATAGCTAGTGAGACATATTCATTTAGTCCATTCAGTCAAGGATTTGCTGCTCATCATAACCATTAAGTGCATGGGGAATGTTTTCAGCCCAACCTACACTTAATAGAGATGTAACCAAGAACAAATACATTATTCTGAATGAACAACTAACAGATGCAAATATGAACAGAATTTTTTTTTCTGATTTGGGAAAGACAAATCTTTTTTCTGAGTCTTTTATAGATCGTTACAGTAGCTAGCTCAGTCACATTAGATAGAAACCTTGCCAAAAGGTTCCACAGGACATCTGATTGTGAGCCATTATGTATTTAAGAGATGCAGCTAAGCATGAAGAACTGTATAGAATCCGAAGTTGAATAAGTCTATATTACGTACATTGAGATTTGTGGTTATATTTTGTCATTTAAAAAGAAAGTATCCCCCCCCCCCCCCCCCCCCCCCCCCATTTTTTCCTCCAGGTTTTTAGGGGTTATCTTGGTAGGGTCCACATCAATAACAAAAACCTTTTTACGCTATAAACAATTCCAGTACAAGATACAAACAGTGTAATTGCATAACGCCTCTACTACTGTACATTCATAATCCATGCATTCATGCAAAAATATATTTTATAATAAATTGTTTGTTACAGTATAGTTATTGCATATTTGCTAATTCTGCTAATTGTGCAAAATAACTCATATGAAATATGAATATGAAAAAAACATATTATAAAGTAACTATTATCAATTATTTAGTAACTACAGTGAAACTAATAGGAAAATGTATGATATTACAAGATTAAGAATTTAAACCTGGACTTACATTTAACTTAATTTAAGCCTGAACCCTGGGAGTCTTGGAACATCAGACACAGCTCCAAGTTTCCCTTTATTTTTGATGATTGAATCTTTAAACATCTAACAAAATTATGGAGCAATTTGTGAGTTATAGCTTGACACAGGTTGAGTTGTCAAAAAGACTTCACACATCTCACATAAATCTCACATTTTGGATATTTTTAATCTTGAGAATTGAGCTCTAGTTCTATATATATTCCAAAGTAACACATCCTCAAGCTCCTACAGTTTGAATAAAAGATACTGAAACAAGTCCCGGGATTTACAACCACAGTCTGGTTTAACCAAAGCGCAGAGAACAGCCCAAAGGCAACCCCAGAATGGTCTGTGATTAGACACTTAAAACAAGTGTCTCTGTTCTGTTCACAGCAATCAAATGGCAGATGTAAAAATCTGGGCCAAAAAAGGGCCCTTATGAGGAGAAAATTTGGATGACTTTGTCACAGAGAAGTCATCTTGGGATTTGTTGAGTAGAGGATTATCAGCCATTATCTGAGCTTGGGCCTGGGTGTGCTATCATCAATCTCTTAATGCCTTTGCTGTCCTCTGTGAAATTCCTCGGCTTCAGAAATGGCCTCATTTGTCTTGGACATGTTGGAATGGCTGTGGAAAAAAAATACCAGGCCCTTGATAGCCAGGTGCTTAAGAGTGGCTGTGTAATGTGAAATCCTTATTCGTATGGAGACAGATTACACACTTTGGTGTTGTACTATGTAGTTCCTTCATATTAATTACTAAGTTTCATCACTTCATTACTTTACATAACTATTCATTGGACGTACTGCACCTTTTAGCATTGTATTTCATGATGATGATGATGATGAATTCAGTGGTACACAACAATAAATAGGAATTAACACTTAAAATGTACAATATACTGTGTGTGTATATATATATATTAATCAACAAAAAAATCAACAACAACAATAATAATAATAAATAGAGGCACAATAGTGGCTTAAAACTGTCAGCTCAGAAATGTCAAATCTCACCTCTGCTCTGCGTGGTTTTGCATGGGTTTTGCATGTTCTCCCCATTCGTGGTGAGCTTTGGTTTATTCTCACGGTTCAAGGACATGCAGTGTACTGTAGGTTTTTCACAATTGCCCATAGTGTATGATTGGTTGTGTGAGTGTGTGTCTGTTTAAGCCCTTCAGTGGAATGGCACCTCATACAGAGTGTACCCCACCTTGTGCTCCTTGTGCCCACATTGATAGAACAGGGACATGAAATGTGGACTTTTGGACTGAGTAAAACTTGATAAAAAAAAAAGTTAAACATTTTAAAGTAAAACACCAACATTTTCATTCCTAAAATACACTGCATACACACATTCTCAGAAATGTTTTCATTTGATATTGTTACTTTACTTTCTGTAGCAAACTAAATATTAGGTGCATAATATTTCCTCGACTTTATGTTAGCAAGCCAACCATTAATCTCCATTTTCTAGGGTCTATGACAACACAGGATAATCGCTGATTCTAATTCAAAGCAGGAAGCTAGCCAAGAAGGTAGCCACCCAACAACTGCTTACTGTCGATGTTGTATTAGGACTGGAAGACAAGAAACAAACTAAAGAGTACAATTATGAATTGTAGTTACCATAGAACATATTTCATGCATACAGTACATTTCATAATACAACCTCAGACAAACGACAAGACATAACTTGTTTACAGTGCCATTATTTATTTAAGAAAAAGCTGAAGTTTTGGCAGTTTGCTGGTCTGGAGCATTCAGGTGTGTGTTATCACAATGCCAAGAGGGAAGGACATAAGCAGTGGTATTAGAAAAGCAATTGTTGCTGTACAGTAATCTGAAAAGGGTTATAAAACCATTTCCAAACCATTTGAAGTTCAACATGCTACAGTAAGAAAGATTATACCAAGGTCAGACTGTACAATTCTCAGAGCAATGTAAAAAAACACAAGAGTTACATCCCAGACTCTACAGCCTTCACTGAGCATGTTAGAGACTGAAAGGAGAAAGAGACTTTCAGTGAAGACTGAAGAAGTGCAGTTTGTTTGGAAGGGTGCCAGGAAAAAGACTCTTCTGTCTATAACAGAGGTTCGAAAAAAAACTGCATCTGATATGCTTTGGAGATCTCCTGAGCCCCTAGTCAGTGTGCTTTTCCTGCTTATATGTGTGTCTATACAGTACAATATACTGTATACAGTGTGTATATCAATCTACTCTATCTAGATTATCTATCTCGTCATAAAAATAACATCTGATTGTTGTTGTTGTGGCGGCACGGTGGCTGAGTGGTTAACGCCATCACCTCCAGGCTCAGGATCGATTATCGTCTCTGTATGCATGGAGTTTGCATGTTCTCCCTGTGCTTGGTGGGTTTCCTCTGGTTACTCCGGTTTCCTCCCACAGTCCAAAGATGTGCGGTTTAGGCAAATTGGCATTCCCAAATTGCCCATAATGTGTGTACTGTATGTATGTGTGTTCTGTGATGGATTGGCACCCTGTCCAGGGTGTACCCCGTCTCATGCCCTAAGTCTCTTGGGATAGGCTACACGGCCCCTGTGACTCTAAGTGGTATAGACAACGAGTGAGTGAGTGAGTGCGTGAGTGTTGTTGTTATTACTTAATTAACTAATGCTATACAGTATTTATTTTTATCTTTTAATCTAGCATTGTTTTAGAATGTAGAAAATAAATCCAACCTTTTTATTTTGGAATTCAAACAAAGTTTGTGTCCAAACTTTTGCCTAGTACTTTATAAATACTTGATATTTCCTACTCTACCCTGAAGGCCATTGTTATTTGTTCTTTTTAGTTGCAATGGCATTTATTTTATCTCTGGTTGTAACTGTAAGATGACTAACCTTATCTTTGGTATTTTCTTTTATCACTCTGTATGGCAACCAAGTGTGTATTTTACCATGGTGAATAATTTAAATGCTGCTCAATGTTTTTTCTTTACCCAAAGGGCAGAATTTTTTTTTATTTAATTTGCATAAAAATAAATCTTGCTTTCTTATCACATTGTTTAACTTAATGCCAATACACTCTACAAAGGGCATTCTGCTCAGTCTGATGTTGATTATCCCATATCTTTTTTTTTTTTTTCTAATTCCTTGTTATCTCTGGTAGTGAGTGGATGCTTGCTGCTTACGCCTTCTAATTAACATTAGAGTCACCAATTGACAAATTCCCCAGTTAAACAGCAATAAAATTTGGACTGGAATCGCAGGTGACCATTTTTAGATGTAGAACATGGCCAGGCTGAATGATGCAATCTAATCTTATTTCAGGTGACTCTTGAAATATATTATGCACACTATAATTGGTATCAAGTCATTAAATGCACAACACTACATTTCCCTCTACTGCTCAGAGACTTATCCCCCTGATGCTTTGCTTCCATTTAGCTGCAGTGAGGTCTATGACTATTTACTTTTTGTTCAATATGCTGTTCTAAAGCTGAATATTGAGAACAGTTCTATAGCCAGAATACAATTTTTGCATGATGTGTCAATATCTATATAAATAATAAAAATAAGGTCTGTATCTCTGTTCGTCTGTCTGTATGTCTGTCCAGCCAGATTATATCACAGCATCAATTCAGCACATTTGCCAGTCAACAGGATAGTTTACTGTATATAGAAAGAGAATGTAAACGACACCGAAACGACGGTAATGCACCTACAAGTCGTCAAAATCCTCAATACACACACGATAGTGCGACTCCTCACAGCTTACTCCAAATCAAAATGTTGAGTAGAAGAGACGTTATGAGCAGTTTTGTGCCACCAGTTTATGAAGTTTTAACAGTGTACTGCCCATGCGTCAAACTGGGTAGGTGCATCTTAAATCTACTGCTGGACAGAATTTAATCAAACTTTAGTTCAAAAATTTTCTAAATCAAAATATATATATTTTTTAATCCAAATTAACCTTTTTTTTTTACTTGGATATCCCCCTGAAGTTTAACCTGCACCATAAGGGAAATTAAAATGTTGAGCAAAAGCCATGTTATCAAAAGCTACGTGCTATATTTAATAATCTACTTTTAAATAAGCTACTAATAAGCTATATGCTTCCAACACCTGCACACAAAAGATATTAATTAGAAAATCTAAAATGAATAGTTTTAATGGGGTAAATGTATATTTTCACCACTGAAATAACAGCTCTGAAGTGGTATACTGTAAGTTAATTTTTAATGCGCTGGAGTCGCTGTAGTCCAACTTAGCGTCAGCAAGTCGTGAGATACACACATGCAAAATTTCATTTCTTTGCATTAATAAATGAGGCAGAGAGTTTTGCCATACAGAAACACAGGCAGACATGTACATGGGCTTCAAACTGAAATAATAATATCACTAATTACATTAAAGATGATCTTTTTTTTTTTTTAGTTCAATACAAGGTACTGTACTTTCGCTATTGCTGAATAAAATTACAGCCTGGTCTGTAAAATTGTTGCATATTCATAAAAGTGACTTTAATTAATCAATTGTAGAAGAGGAGATTGCAGAAATTTGTTACATAATTATTATAATACATATAATCTTGTTGCTGGAAACACCTTGTTGGTGAAAAAGGTCCAGACTGATTCAAGCTACTGTAACAGAAAGGTTACAGTCATCTACTCCGATTAATTGTGAATAATTGTGATGAGCAGAAAAGCATCTCAGAATGCACAACACATTGAATATCACAAATAGCAAAAGACCATGTACAGTAGAGGTCTACTTCTGTCAGGCAAGAATAAGAAGCTGAGAGGACTGTGGGCACAGGCTCAGCAAAACTGGACAGGTGGAGGCACCTGTGAGGCACAAAGATGGCAAGGTTAGGATTTGTCACCAACAGCGTGACGCCAATGGACCCAACCTGCCTTGTGTCAATCCAGGATAGGGAAGGTGGTGTAATGGTGTGAAAAATGATTTCTTGGCACACTTTTGCTCTTCTAATGTACAATCAATCATAAAGTAATCATAATAGGCTATTTGACTTTTGCTTTTCACCATGGTTGAATTATTATGCTGGACGGTTGAAGCAACTGGCTATTTCAAGCATGATAATGCACTGGGCACACAAAGCAAAAGTCAAAACTGATTTCATGAACATGACAATGAGTTCATTGTTCTTGAGTGGCCTGAAAAAGATCTGAATACAATAGAACATCTATGGGATGTGGCAGAACCGGAGAGTCACAGAATAAAAGTGCCCTTGAAAAATCTGCAGGAATTGCCTGATGCAATCACGTCAACATCGACCCCAATCTCAAAGGAATGTTTCCAACATTTTTGGCTGTTTCAAAAACAAAAGGAAGTCTCTCTGCTCAGTGTTTGATTAATGTATAATAGTCAAATGTTAACGCAAGCACATTATGCTTTTCTCTTTTTAACAGTTAAAGTGATCTTGGCAGAAGAATAATTTTGGAAAATTGATTTTGGAGTTGAATGAAATAACAGGGCTCCGTATCCATCCAGTGTTTACCACTGAACAGAGTTAATCTGGTTTCAATACTCACACTGTGATGTGGGGCTTCACCAACACTATGAGAGTCATATGGCAGCCTTCTCTTTTGCAGACTCCTTCTAAAGGGCTACAACAATGCATTTTATCTACATAAAAGGAAAGAAAACTAGTCCAAATGAATATCAGCTTAGAGAAAGAATATTTCCATTTCACAGATAATTTATAGCACTATTTCTCAAAAGCATAACAAACTTAAAAGAGCATATTTATCCATCACTGGGAGCTATGCACTCTGTTCTTGAGAGATTTTATTCTGCACAGCTGCCATCTGTCTATTTCTGATGATGCGTGGTTTGTTGAGGGACTCGTCCTCCTCCTCCTCCTCGTCCTCCTCCATAGCTGAATGTGAAGACTGAGCCAGTCCATTAGAGCTATGCAGACCCAATCTGCTCATAAAGACAACCATTTAATTAGAGCTTCTGTCTCAGCCATGTTGGGCAGAGTTGGGCATCAGGGAATCCAAGCACCTGAGGCATGCATCGTAGCACTTTTAGCACTTTTATTTCTGTGAGACAGACACAATGCAAATGACTGGACCGTTTTTGTTGTTTTGGAACTGTATCTATGTATATAAACTAACCATATTTCCTGCTAAGGATTTTTGATTTAGTTATGTCTGTGTTCCAGGTCGTAATGTGCAAATTATTTTTACTTTGGACACTACTTTTTGTGTAAAGGTGGAAAGACAAGTTTCACAGGGAGACACACCAACAGGCTGCAACTGCAAATAGCCGTGGAGTCTGAGCGTGAAAAAAATCATTCTATAATACAATAGCCTCAGACATTAAAGCCAAAACGAAAGAAAAATGAAAAGCAACCCATCCATAAAGTCTGCAAATCCATTTAAAGTTCTGCAAATGCATGTGCAAAATAAGGTCAAAACCCATTGCCTCATGTATGCAGTCCAGTTTTGTGAGGACTTGCAAAATAAAATTTCAGTTAAACACAGTAAGTGAAATCTGCATGAGCATTAAAGACTTAGTGTTAGTTAACTTATTCTAATCATTTCCTATTTTGCATAAAAATCACAGATTTTGGATTAATCTTTTTTAAATATTGTTTACTCACCTCTGATTAACGTTCACCCACTTCTGACTACCGTTGATGCAGCTCTAAAATTTGTTAAAGTTTCCAGATCAGCCTCTCAACAGCTTCAGTTATTTATATTGTTTTAACAGATCAAACCGTAACGTACTGTATTCTATATTGCATTGCTAAATCAGCATTTATGATCCATCAGCTGTCTGCTGTGACCAATCACATTGTCTCTTGCATCACCTAGATAATCAGTTAAAGTTTGACAATATATATGACAAATATACCACAATATCTAAAGTGTGGAAATGGCAACCCTCGTCCTGCCAATTCACGCAAAAGACCTGAACAAAGTGGACTGTGTAGTAAATATTCTTTATATTGTGATTTATAATTTTGTATATTATTCAGCTTTTTTTTTTCATTGAAATGCATGATGGGTAGTTCAGTTCTGTTGCTGATGTTAAAAATAGTTTATGGCATTCAGCTGGCATGTTTATTCCTTTCATTATGCTGTTTATTCAATTCACATTTTTGTCTATAAATATTCCAATAAAAAATATTTAGGTTTTGTTTTGCTAGTATGGTGTGGACAGCCTTACCTTGGGCAGTTTATAATTTACCTACCACTTTTTAAACACTACAGCTCTGCAGTAAATCATATATTATATCAGACTAAACTGTACTGTACTCTACTGTACTATACTATACTATACTATACTATACTATAATAAATGCATCAAATTAAGTTGCAAACAAAACATGCAATCTCCGGGACACTCGGCTACTGCAAACATTTAGTACACAAAAAAACATCTCTCTACTTTACATGTAACATGATTTTTCAATATTTTTTAAAGTAACACAAGGTTCCTTAGTAGTCCAGTAATTAACATAACCACGGACATGAAGCCTAATTAAAAGAATGTGTTCTGTTTCAGTAATAATGAATGAACAAAAATAAATAAATGTTTCCACAGTTTAATTGCATAATTCGATGTAATTACATCATTGGTCACAGAGGTAAGGTGCAAACTGAGGCACACAATGCTACCTTATATTTATATAAATTTGTGCAAATATTTTATTGTTACAGACTGCAGATTGTCCGAAGATTGTCTATGTATCAACCTCAGCAGCAACCTCATTTCCCCTCTCTTCTGTTCCAACTGTCATGTCTCCCGAATAAGCGGATGCAGATGCAGGGAATTCGTTTCAAAGATGTTTTATTCAAGGCTCTTGTAACATAGGCTTGTTAAAAAAACAAATCAAAGAAAGCAAACTCAAAACAAAGGAGCTCCTGGCTGGAGCCGCGAGGGAGCATGTAGAGTCACAAAGTCCTGAAGCAACTTAAAGGCACCAAGACGGCGTACTAAACCAGCATGCACCATGGTGCGAGAGAGCCGTGAACTAGACCTTGACTTTGCTCAGCTCAGGAATGGCACCTTCCCCGGTGCGCTCAACAGCCACAGCTCAGTCCTGAGTGGGAAAGATACGAGAGTTGCATGCACACTAACAAACGTACATAGAGCACTGAGACGAGGAAGACGGTGAACAGACAGGGGACTATGGGAGCGGCTGGTAGAAATAGCAAGACACACAAGGAGGACACAGGTGAACTTCATTAAGTGCTAATTGTGCAATACATAAACACATGGACAAAATTGTTGGTACCCTTCGGTCAATGAAAGAAAAACTCACAATGGTCACATAAATAACTTTAATCTGACAATAATAATAATAAAAAAAAATTCTATGAATGTTAACCAATGAAAATCAGACATTGCTTTTCAAACATGCTTCAACAGAATTATTAAAAAAAAATAAACTCATGGAACAGGCCTGGACAAAAATGATGGTACCCTTAGAAAATACTGAAAATAATGTGACCAAAGGGACATGTTAATTCAAGGTGTGTCCACTAATTAGCATCACAGGTGTCTACAATCTTGTAATCAGTCAGTGGGCCTATATATAGGGCTCCAGGTAGTCACTGTGTGGTTTGGTGACATGGTATGTACCACACTCAACATTGACCAGAGGAAGTGAAGGAAAGAGTTGTCTCAGGAGATTCGAAAGAAAATTATAGACAAGCATGTTAAAGGTAAAGGCTATAAGACCATTTCCAACCAGCTAGATGTTCCTGTGACTACAGTTGCACATATTATTCATACATCTACATCTACATCTAGGCATTTGGCAGACGCTCTTATCCAGAGCGACTTACATATATATATATATATATATATATATATATATATATATATATATATTTTTTTTTTTTTTTTTATCTCATTACATCTGAGCAATTGAGGGTTAAGGGCCTTGCTCAAGGGCCCAACAGTGGCCACTTGGTGGTTGTGAGGTCAATTCAGAAATTTAAGATCCATGGGACTGTAGCCAAAATCCCTAGACGTGGCCGCAGGAGGAAAATTGATGACAAATCAAAGAGACGGATAATCTGAATGGTAACAAAAGAGCCCAGAAAGACTTCTAAAGAGATCCAAGGTGAACTTCATGCTCAAGGAACATCAGTGTCAGATCGCACCATCCGTCGTTGTTTGAGCCAAAGTGGACTACATGGGAGACGACCAAGTAGGACACCATTGTTGAAAACAAATCATAAAAAAGCCAGACTGGAATATGCCAAACTACATGTTGACAATCTACAAAGCTTCTGGGAGAATGTCCTATGCACAGATGAGACAAAAATGGAACTTTTTGCCAAGGCCAGTGGCAAAAGTGTCAGAAAGCTGGGTCTCAGTCGCAGGTCATGGGTCTTGCAACAGGACAATGACCCAAAACACAGCTAAAAACACCCAAGAATGGCTAAGGGAAAAACATTGGACTATTCTAAAGTGGCCTTCTATGAGCCCTGACCTCAATCCTATTGAGCATCTTTGGAAGGAGCAGAAACATGCTGTCTGGAAAAGGCACCCTTCAAACCAGAAACATGACGGACACATGACGAACGTGTTCAGCATATGACCATGAGTATACTAAGATATCATCCAAGTAAACTATAACATAACGGTTAAACATACCCCGAAACACATCATTCATGAACCCCTGAAACACCGCAGGTGCGTTTACCAAACCATAAGCCATTACATTATATTGGTAATGTCCAGAAGTTGTACTAAACGCAGTCTTCCATTCATCACCACTACGCACACGAACGAGATTGTAAGCGCTGCGGAGGTCGAGTTTTGTGAAGATGGAAGCGCCTCGGTCGATGGCCGCCGGTACCAGGTGCAGCGGGTGCTTATATTTTGGTTATGGTTACCGCATTGAGCCCGCGGTAATTTATACATGGATGTAAACCTCCGCCTTTTTTTTCTCTAAAAAAAAAACCCTGCCGACGCTGGCGACGTGGACCTACTGATGAGCCCCTGCTGAAGAGCCTCGCTTACATATTCCTCCATGGCTCGTGTCTCCTCCACGGACAATGGATAAATGTGCGTGCAAGGTGGTGTTTTCCCCGGCAATAGCTTTATCGCGCAGTCCCACGGACGGTGAGGGGGAAGTCGTACGGCTGCCCTAACACTAAACACATCTATAAACCGCGAATACTCGGATGGTACTGTGTCGGATACTTGGGCGCTTGGACTCTCAATGTTCGTGGTTCGGACCGTCAAAACTGGCGGTGTACATAATCTAGCGCATCTAGGGGACCAAGACAAAATGTGAGAACGTGCCCAATCAAAATTGGGATTGTGGACATTGAGCCAGGGGAGACCCAACACGACGGACTGATCTAACTGAGGAAGCACAAAAAATTTTTATTCCTCAGTATGATCTGGAAAAGTTAACCGCAGGGGCGCTGACATACTTTCAAGAGGTGACTGAACGAGTTTCCGACCATCCAGAGCTTTTATTGTTATCGAGTATGGAAGCTTCGACACAGGAGCTCGCAGGGCGGAAATGAAAGTAGAAGAGATGAAGTTGCCAGCCGCCCCGGAATCTATGAGGGGAAAAACAGACAAGGTATGGTTATCAAACGAAATTTGTGCTCGTATACAAAAAGGGTGATGTGTGCAAATGGGTGTGTGTGGGGCTTGTGTTACATGTAGCAATGGACATCTGCTGACACGGTGATTTCCCCCCCACAGTACAGACACAGTCCTGCAGCCAGTCTCCGTCTCCTCTCTTTCGGCGATAGATGGGAGGTGTCCACATCCATAGCCTCCGGGGGGGGCTCCTTCGCGCGGTTCTGTTTGAAGTGAACTACGGGGGCCGATTGCAGCCCGTCTCTTTTGCTGCCTAGACGCGGGGTTTCGTCGCTGACCCCGGAGGTGCTGATCCAGTTTTATTGCCAGGTCTATTACTTCCGTCAATGACATCCCTGTATCTCTACAGGTTAGTTCCAGCTCTATGTCTGCCTGGAGACCATCCCGGAACCTGGCGAGCAAACTGGCTTCACACCAACCACTTTCCGCAGCAAGAACTCGGAACTTTACTGCATAATCTGTGACAGTCCCATTTCCCTGGCACAGCCGCAGCAATTGCTGCTCTCCGGACTTGCCTTGGTCTGGGTGATCGAAGACCGTGCGAAGGGCCTCAATGAACCGGGCATAGCTCGTCGTGACTCCTCCTCCGGCGCTCCAGACGGCGGTGGCCCAGTCCATGGCTGACCCTGTGAGCTGTTGCGTGACGAAGCTGACTCGTTGGTGTTCGGACAGGTCAGGGAACTCCGCCAGGTACAGTTCACAGGCCAGCAGAAACCGCTTACACCCCTCAGGATTCCCCGCATACCTTTCTGGGGGAGGAGAAGTAGAGGGAGCTCGGGCCGACAATGTCGCGTTGCTGGCTGCGGAGATACTGCTGCAGCGGCGTGTCCTCATCTGGGAGGGGTGTCCCTGCTGCATCCCGGAGGGTCTGTTCATCTGTCATGTCTCCCGAATAAGCGGATGACACACCAGGGGGAGACAAAGAGGCGGCTCAGTAATCTGGCGAGCCAGATCTTAACCCCCGGGACTGCGGTGATACAGATGTGACACCAACTACTTTCAAAATCATCAGCATACTAACAACCAGCCTGTCTTCATTTGCATCGGTTTTTCACTGGTTAATGCCTTAATTAGATGGAGTTTTAAAAATAATTAAATGATTCATAGGTCACTATGTGGTTTAACAAATAAAAAACTTTTATCTGAACCTGCTCATGGACAGGGACTAGACAAAAAATGAGTGTCAAAAACCTGTCAAAAATGAGAGCCAAAAAAAGTCCCTCAAGACACCTGGAGAATTATTTCTCAAGACTTCATTAAAAATATTTCATGAAAGTTTGGCTTTTTGGAAGTGTAGGCAGAAACGAGGGAAGGCTCAAGCCTATTGCATAGTACTGTACAAATACATTTTATACTCTACAACTACACACCAAAGCCTTCGAAAAGGCTGGAGAGCTACAGTATTCTCCAAGACTTAATTAAAATACAAGAAAGGAAGAAAAGTATGAGGAGTGGCTCAAGACCCCTTGCACAAAACTGTATACAGGTGTGAAGCAATTTTCAGAATTTGATCATTAATAAATTTATTATAACTGATAGTTCATGCATTTAATATTACATATTAATTCATGTATTGACTGTAAACCACTATTTAATACTGGCTCAGGGATGATGCAAAATTTGACTGAATTAAAACATAATAATGTAAAATTTATTGTACGTAATGATTTCATGTGTTGTTAATGTGCATTTTTTAAATTACATTTATGATTAATGTTTGTTATTAAATAAAATAGAATTTTAATTATTTGAAAGTTTCACAAATTTTAAAAAGACACCACAAGTGGAATGCCGAAAATAAAAATGTATATATAACTAAAACTTTGGCTGGGTTTTCTCAGACAGGGCCACATACTTTATGACTGCAACGTCTTTATTCTGTTCAGTAAATTTTCCTATTTAAAGGGTTGAAGGCTTTAGTCTTGCCTCAGGGGAAGACACGTATAATGTTTAGTGTTGCACTAGAAATCCATGAAGGAAAATGATGCTGAATCATTAACACCCCCATTACTGTGAAAATGAGTATTTTGAAATGACTGCAGTATATAGTTTCAGTTTTTCCTGAATGCCAACTCAATCTCATGAAAGCAGGATGGATTATGTATCACATTAATGAGATGAATGATTGTTGTTTGAAAATTTATTCAAGGTCTTCCAAAAACAATGGCGTTCCCTGAAAATCACGACTTACCTGACCTGCTATTGTTGCTTAATTACTTGATTCAGTGGACTATGCTTTTAATCAATGCATTTTCCACCTACATACAGTACAGTACAATTTACAGTTACACTTCGAGCAATGTCATTCAGCTAAAATCAGTCCTATGAGCAGGCCATTATAGACATGCCACAAGCTCCCATTTCAGAGACGTGCAATTTCTCCTGCCCACTTCAAAGAGGTTCATGGGAATAGGCAAAAGGTCTTTAGAAGCGGCATCAAGAGCAAAACACAGAGAGAGAGATAAAAGACATACATATTCAGAAAGATGTTGCCCAAAGAGAAGGAGATACGAGAGATAAAAGATTCTCTTTGAACCCATTTCACTGAATTCCTACAGCTCTCAAAGCGTCTGCTCGATGTCAATAGATGCAGAATGCAAGACCTCCAGCCCAATGGAGCAATTCAATAAACTGATGGTCATGTATCTGTCTGCACATAAATGTGCTCAGATATGAATTTGTGTTTATACACTTACCAAGGTAACCTTTAGGTCATTTAATTTACTAGACCAGGTATACTTGCCAAGGTGAAGATAAACTGAGATAAAATTAGCAAATGTTTAAATGTAATTCAGACATGATCATATTGATTATATCTCATGTATAGATGTAATTGGGTTAGGTGGTATATAAATTTGGTCTTAAAAGTAGGTGTACAACCTTAGTTACTTACAAACATTAAATTATGTTAAAAATCATTATTTAGAAATAATTTCTAAATCATTTTTAGTATTTTACTGTCTAGAAAGTAAAATACCAGGTAAAACTGCTTATTGTATTTCTAGAACACGCCAGCTGTTTTTTTGTTGTTGTTGTTGTTGCACAATTGTAATGTACAAACGTTGTTAAACTTAATTTCTTGCATCACTGCGGAATAATGGTTCCAAAAAACTCTTGTATGTAATCCCCTGCTACACTAATACACTTATCCCAGCGTTTCACTAGTGCTTGGTATGCCAGAGTCAGGATCAGACAGCCTGCTTCTTGTCTAAAATACTGGCCTCCCAGGAACTCCTTTAATGGCTCAAACTGGGGAAATCAGTTATAGTGAGGTCAGGGCTGTATGAGGATGTGCTAAATAACTCAAAGGCGAGTTTGTAATGTTCAAGTGGTGTTCATGAATGATTGCGTGTACAGTTCCCACAGACAGATGCATCTCTTCCACAAGTTGGCGGCAAGTTGGGGATATTCGTAACTTTTCAAGGTGTTCCACTCGCTGAATGACTGCACCGGACTCTGAGTCACCTCGGCTGGGATCGTCATTCACGGATGTACAGCCTTCTTTAAAATGTTTGCGCCATTCAAATCGCTCGTTTCTAGCTAAGAGTCTCATTACCATACTTTGCTTAAAGTCCTCTGCCTGTCTCCTGTTGGCTTTACGTCATTCAGAGCAAGTCAATGCTATGAAGTCAAATCATCATTTAGAAAGTGACATAATAGCAAAAACTCCTTGACCACACTTACTGATTATTTTATAAGATTTATTTCACTGAATAAATGAATATATTCTAATGGGTGGACTTTGATATACTCTGATTGTTGTAGGCATGGGCAACTGGGCCTCTTTATTTTCTTTACCAAATACCCTGCCGACTCCCCAACTGTCTGGCAGATGCTGCTTTCTGCTTTTAACAGCAACAGCAGCACTTAAACGGCCCAGTCACACACTTCATCTTGCCTGCACTCTGCTGATAAGTTTTCTAAATCCATCCATTACTCCATCAAATGACACTGTCCCAGATGGCTTGCAAAAAAAAAATTACTTATTGTTTACCATGTGGTGGGCTGCAGGGAAGCCATTTTTCACTTGCATTAAAATGAAAGCTGCTAATAGCAGCATGTTATAGCGTTAGCATTGGGGTTTTAGCAGATGAGCTCTGCTATGCTAGTTTAAATCCTTTGTGACGGTAGGAGAATGAGCTGCACTAGTCTGATGAAGCATGTTTTATGGGTCAGTAAACACACAAAATGAACACCCTCTTCCTTTCAGGAAAATAAAACCCAGCTGGAAGAAATTATTGTAATGATGACGGTAATAATGCAACTAATACGCATGGAAGACTAAATATACCGTAGCAAGACATTAATGGAAGGTAATTGCATTTTTATGTCCTTTGAAGGATTTACTTTTGAACTATAGAAGGTATTTTGTTTGCTTGTGTCTGTGCCAAACACTAATAGGAAAGTCAATACCTCATGGTTTTACAACACCCCTGCTTTGATACACTCCTTGAATGAACCAGGTGGCTCTGTTGGCCTTACACAAAGGACATATGTAACCATGGTTCTATCACTAAGTTTGAGACTACAAATGTTTAGTTTCTTTCAAAAAAAAAAAAACTGTCACATCTCCATCTGGCCATGCTTGTGAACCATACCAACCCAGATGACCATTCTACTTCCTTTTAGTTCAGTTCTGTAGGCATTGGTTCTTTAGACCTAGTGGAGGTCATGTATCAAAGTAATCACAAGGATCTATAACATCCCAATGCCATCGTTTGGCTAACAATGACAGATATTGTGCATAATAAGATAAAGTTCCATATTATTATGAATTTTCCTATTGAGGAGGAGAATTAGACCATTAATTAAACCACAGACAAAGACCATGAAGTTTCCAAGGCTTCCTAAAAATATTGAATAACACTGAAGGAGGAAGGTCAAAATCGAAAAAAATTGCATTTCTCAAGTTCATACTACTTTCTACCCACATCAATGTCGAGTTCTCTGTGCATCTATCATGTTGTCACTAATGTCCTATCCACATGCTCACCAGGTCCAATAAGATCGAACCATGCTCTTATGAGGTGCTTATCATGCACTTATATATGTTGTCAGTAGTCTAGCAGGTTGGTATAAATACCGCAACTTGGGCAATTCTTTAAAATAACAATATGATGGATTCTAGAATTCTAGACAGTATTTATACTAAATTCTCTGAACATGACAGAGACATGCTAATAATCTGCTGAATGCATGCCATAAACATGGTATGCAAACAGATTGTGCAACAATGCAGTGACATCCCAATAACAAATCAGAAAAACATGCAATCATTCCTGTCTGCGCCGTGCTTGTAGTACGTTTAGAAACTCACCAAGAGGTGTTACTTACATTGTTAACTGGTCAATACCATCATTATTACATCTGTATTAGTTTGTGTGGTTTGTGTGGTGTCACTTTTTGACCATGTCCTCATCCTTAGCAGATTATCCTGCATTCCTGCCAAGTTGTACAAGTTCTTACAGTGTTCCCCCCAATTTTTTGTTCAAGTAGTGGCAATGTGGCTCTTTGTGACTGGGGAAACACTGTGAAGCCAAGCCGTGTTTTTTTTTTCACATGGGTCTCCACATTTGCTGGAAGGTATCTTTCATTAGATTTATATTCTTTGCCGGGGAAAAAAGTCTGCTGAACTAGCGCTTCAGGGTGCACTTTAGGACCTAGTTTGTTTTGGACAGAACGTGGCGATGATCTAGGGCCTCATAAACCTGTGCTCCAGAGACCTGCCAGATAATAGCAGCAGGTGGTATAGAGTGTTTGGATCAGGCTTCTGGCAATGGCATCCGAGCCAGCAAGCCTTCCTTCTTATCTTGCCTCCTTATTGCATATCTACCAGCAAGAAATTATCATCTGGTAGCAGAGTATCTCAAGAGAGCTAAACATAATACGAGATTAAGTCATTAAGTCTATGGGCAAAAAAAAAAAAAAAAAAAACAGTTTGCTCTGAGGTCAGCTGCAAACTAACCATGCTGAAATTAGTTCTATTATGCGGGATCTCGTATATTCTGCCACTACATGGTGAAGGTGTTGCTGCATTGAATTTGACAATGAAAGAGCCCATATGTACTATGCACTACTGTAACAGTGCTCATACATACATAAAATAATTGGTAGGAATAGAGGAGCATACTGTAATAGTTATGATTTAGAGTGGATTATATTTAAATTATTCAATTGAATTATTGAAGTTGCAACAAATATTTTAAAAAATAATATTAAATCTAACGCGAACATATTGATTAGAAATCTAGTCAATTATTCAATGAGTACTTATGATTCAAGTGGAGTTCATGTTCAGATAATACAATGATTTCCTTTGTATGCCCTAACCTGTTAGATAAATGAGAAGATAACTGTCCTTTTATTCGAAGTAGTCTACTAAAGTCATGGAATCAAGACATGGAGGATCTAAGTGACACTCTGTGTCATAAGAACCACTTTTGATGGCCGGCGATTACAAGGCATGAAGCAAAAAGTGCAATTAGAGAGTATAATACATAATCTCCTTCCAAGTCAGGAAGCGTTTACACAATTAGCCCACTGACCCAGCCAATTCCTTATTTAAAGTCTTTCTGTAATGCAAATTCATATTAACACAGAACAAGAACTCCAGTCCCCAAGTACAGAGGGGAGAAAAAAAGAGAATAAGATCCTTAATCTTCATATAGTAAGTATACAGATAAGAGAATATTTGTTTGGATCCAGGCAGTCGTGTTTTTTTTTTTTTTTAAGGGTGGGATTATATTGATTGTGATTTCAGTCCAACATGAAGGGGAATTGCTTGGACCGCCTTTTAAAAAAATCTAAATCTAAGGTAAGCTTACTATGGTCTGGGGGAATCTCTTGCTGCTCTTATGTCCTTGAGGGTCATCTTTCAGCTTCAGGATGTGTTTCCTATTAAGTCTGGTTGCACTTAATGTGAACTAAAACCTAACACAAACGACAGAATAGCAAAACTAGAATCACAAAGTACAATATACATGAACAGTGATCTGGTCCAAAAAAACAAACAAAAAAAAAGCTTTAGCTTTGTTACTGCAATGTGGTGGGAAAATATCTTTGGATGGTATATCCTGGACATTCAGTATATTAAGGCACTCAGCTGACTGACATTTTGTTGCCAGGGTGACAAGGGAGGAGCTGATCCTAAAGAGTACTGTATAGGTAGGCGTGCCAACCTATTGCATAGCACAATCACCCACACTCACCCACCCAGTCATACACTCCGGGCAATTTGGAAACACCAGTCTGCCTACAGTACAAAGCATATCTTTGGGGGGTGGGGGACCAAGTTACCTGGAAAACACCTGAAAAGCACAATTAGAACATGCAAACTCAATGCACACATATATATAAATTTTAAATGTACAGTTAATTTATTTAGGTTGGATGGTTCAAGTTGCAATTCACACTGACCTCACAGAAGAAAAAAAAATCCCTTTTAATTTGGACAAAAAAAGTTTACCACAGGAGTAGATGGAAGTGACTTATCCATGATTGTTTTTATTGAATATTCTACCCAGTGTGAGAGCTAGGCATAAGAGCTGGTTTCAAGTTCATTCTGCATGCTGAGACAAGGAAATAAACAGCAAATAGATTTGGCCTAAAGTGCACATCAATGTAGTCATTTATCATGGGCAGTGTTTGTTCGTTTATAGCATATTGCCCTGGGTCTCTCATCTCTGGTGCCTCCAAAATAATTGGAGAACTCTATTAATCTTTTTTGGGGGGGGGCTGATATACAGTAAGAGGAGCTAAGCATTTCCCCATCTTCTGTGTGTGACCTCCTGTCAGACTGACAGGTAGATAAATTACCTAGCACACAATTAAATTAGTAATTATCCTTTAAATCAATGTCAATTTGTTTATCTGTACTTTTACAGGATTTATTGATAAATTTAAAACGAAAAATGCTAAAGAACAGACTTATCTTATGTTTAATAAAAGTAACACAACTAACTCAAACTAGTTCTGAAGTGACATTTGCTTCATAGGAAATATAATAAACCCTCAAGTTAAAATGAACAAACATCTATTACTCCATACAATACAAAACAATACATCACAATACAACGCAATAGAATATAATACGATACAATACGATGCAATACTATATGATACGATACAATATGGTATGATACAACACGACACAATACAATACAATACAATCTTGGGTTAATTGATGACTGCGTGTGTTCATGGACGTTCTCAAATGCAGACTTCCACAAGCTCTCACATGATTTGTCTCCTTCCTGCCTAAGTTAATTAGTTCATTAAACATTTGGAAAATTACCAGTTACACATACGTATTATTCTGGAATTAAGCGTCCGCTGCTTGGGTAGGTTTTCTGATTCATTTTCTAATCTTGTCATGCTAATGAAAAAAAAATTACCTGATTGAAACTCATTTGAAAGAATCGAATGGCTTAAAATCATTCCACAGGACCACTGACCACTCACTCTCTGAATTGTCTCCATCAGAGCAAAATGCAATGCAATGCAAATGCAAATATTCTCACATCGTCGCAGGTAATAAATGATTAATTAATCAATTAATCTTGATGCATTCATTTTCAGTATGTAGTATGTCACGTACAGTAAGAGTAATGTAATGTGCACATCTGTCGCTACACACACTCATCACTCTGCTTCCATGGAAATCTGAATCCATGTTCCTCTTTTTTATTTTTGGTTTCTTTTTTCGGCCCCATTTCCATTGTATCCTCATCGTCTATGTCTAGTGACTGCTTGTGTATATATTTGTTTTTTGCCAAGCTTATTTGGCTGAATTATTTTTGTCTTGTCTTTTTCTGTCATTTGAATCCTTTGTGTGCTTGTATATGTTCTATTCTGTCTTCAGATGTTTCATTTGTGAAATCTTGGCATATTTGTATTGTCTGTTTTTTCCCCCCTTGGTTTATTGATCCAGTTAAAATAGAAGCCACTTATGCTGACAAGTGTCAGGACTCATTCTTCACAAAAAAAATCCTGCACCTACTAAACAGAGAAGTCAATTGATCTGTTATTGTCCATCTTTCATTAACATACTGTGGGAGAGTTCAGCCATTTGACACATCCTGCTCCTAAAGTGGACTTAAAGGAGTTGCTGATTGAATGCACTTGTGTAATACGTTATAGAGATTGACACATCATTGTAAAGAGCAATTACTTGGGTAGAGTGATGAATTAGCAAGGCAACAATAGTCTAAACAGTGACTGAAGAGGCCTATAGACAGGACTGACTAGTCGAGCTGATGAAGGTAAAGTGAATATATGTATGCAATTTTGATAAAGTATAATAGGCGTTATAATATAGACATCCATCTGAACACTGACAATACCCAAGTATTACTTCCATCTGTGTGTTTTCTGCTGCTCATCTCAGTACCTGGTTTCCACCGGTGTGTTTTATTCTCCCTGTCACATATAATAATGCTTTAATAATTACCTTGTTTGACGCCTTACAGTGACAGATAGCGCACCTGTACATTTTTATGTCTGTGTGAAAGCAGGGCCTGCTGGCTTACTCTGTCTTGCTTTTTTTTATTTTTTTTTAAATAAGCCAAGAGAAATTTATATTCACAAGACTTGTGAAGACTACACAAGACTACTGGCTTGTGAAACACAGTGGGAGCTTGAAGAGAAAACATGGTATTCGTCAGGCTGATCATTCCGTGGTGGTGGAAAAATAGTACGGATGTGAAACTCCAAGATAAGTGATTCACAGGCTGATGTTCCAGCATGAATGTGACACTGGGATAATGGGAAAGCCTTGTGAGAAATGAGGTGACGCAGACGCCCGAGCTACCTCATCTATCTTTATTAGTTACATACTTATCACACAGATACGTGATAAGCAACACCGGAGCTGTGAGGTGTTTCGTGCACACAAACAGATCATGAAAACAAATTCCATGTAAGATGTTTAATGTATATTAAAGATGCTGAAATGTGCTGTGAAATGATGTCGATTTCTTAGGGGTATTACATCATTTTCAAACAAACACATTCCAAGGGCGTGCTTGTGATTCTGGGATGTCTGCCACTGCTGTTGGTGTGCTATCCACACACGTTTGTGTTGTTATGCTTAGTGTTACTAGTGTTTTCTTATTCCAAAACTGTTTGTTAGAGATAATTGTTAGAATCTGCTTTAAAATGTTCCAAGGCAGAGATTTGCTGCAGATACCTGCAGTCATTACCATTCTATTTACTACACAACTATACAGTACTGTAGATGACTAAAGCTGTCATCAAATGTCAAATGTTAAAAGTTATGTTAAAATTTTAAAAAGGAAATGGCATCAGTATCATATTTGAATAACCTGGTTGTGTTAAAAGATTGCCATTGCATATTTCCAAATAATGAAATAACAACAAATGGTGATATATGCACAGGGAGAACATGCAAACTCCACACACACAGTGCACACACACAAGGTCACAGTGCTTACCACTGATCCTTATTAGGAGTACAATTATTATTGTATAGTAAATATTGTATAGGAATAATAATTATAATAAAATATTGTAATTATTATTTAATAATAATAATAAATTATTATGTTGATGTTGTTTATTTGTTTATTTTTATTTTAAAAAATTCCACCTGATCAAAATCACCTGAAATAAAAAGAAGAAGAAGAAGAAGAAGAACCAAAAATAATGGTCTTCATCTTCCCTTAGTAAATCTTTCAAACATTTTCCATTACATTTTAAGTTCACATCTTGCTAAAGCAACAGACACACACACACACAAACACACACACACACACGCACGCACACACACACACACACACACACACACACACACACACACACACACACACACACACACACACACACACACACACACACACACACACACACACAGGATGTGGGTTGAATTTGTTTAATTAACTCCAGTGAAATTATGTTTTTGTCTGTCATACTCTCTGAATTGAACACAATGGAAGCAGACATCTATGCTTTCTCTTTTGTGCTCGCTTGTCTTTCAGCAGTCATTCAAAGTAAGATTAGATAAAGCGTGTAAATATCCAAGAAGTTTATCTTCCTTTATAATACAAACCTGTATGAAGAAATGTCTCCTTTCAGGAACACATACAGACATATACATAGTATTTACACATTTATAAGTAGTTACACTCCTATTGCACACTATTCTGTAGGGTGAAATGAAATACAATAATAGAGCTTTCATTTTATCCACATACTGGACAGCTGGTACGGTAGATGGTGAAGCAAAACAACCTTCCGACAGGAACATAGTACAACAGGGAACTACACAGAATTAGAGTAGAATAGACTACAACACAGGACTACTGTATATAAAGTGCAAGACAGTACATCTACAGTATATAAAAGTTTACTTTTATCTACAGTAAAAGTATTTTTTTTTCTGTTCATTGATCAGAACTTGCGCTTTCAATGATATCTTTACATTTCATACATTGGAGGACCAGAAACCCACTCACTCACTAATTCACTCATCATCTCTATTACTTTATCCTGTATATTGGGTCGCCGGGGGCCTGGAGCCTATCCCAGCAGGGCATGACTTAATGTTGCGGAGTCTATTTTATTGTGGGAACAAACTGACCATCTGTCCATGTGAGTCAGAATGCATTGTTTTTTCTTATTGCAGGAGGGATAAAAAGTTTGTCTGAGAGGTGTGTAGGGCTATTCTTAATGCTGCTGGCTTTGCATGCCGTGTATGCTGCAAATGTCTATGATGAAGGACAAGGACAATGAGATGTCGGTGATCATTTCAGATGTTCTCACTATCCTTTGTAGCATCTTGCAATTCGAAACAGGGCAATTTCCAAACCAGGTAGCGATACTGCCGCCCACTAAGCATAATGTTCTCTATGACAGAGACTATGTGGTAAGGATGAGGTGAGAAGTGGGGTTTTTTTTTTTACAGAAAGAGGAGCTGCTGCTAGACTTTCTTTGCTGTGAAAGGAGCTGTTGAGGTGCTTCAACATGTGATCAACAAGTAATTAGGTACTCTTAATGATCTTCAGGAAAGAAGGGATTTACAAAGCAAATATAGCGAATTATAGCAAATATTGTATTTACAGCACAAATAATTACAAGGTCATAAGCTCGGGCTCCAGCTTCATAGAAGAACACATCTATCCTCATTTAGAATGAGATTGAACACACACACACACACACACACACACACACACACACACACACACACACACACACACACACACACACACACACACACACACACACACACACGGGAGGGAATTAATTTTAAGTTCAAATGAGTGCTGCCATTTTTGGTTGTTTCCCCAGTACAGCATATTCCCTAGGAGGAGGTCATGTTGAATGCTTTTCACACTTGAACCTGGAGCAGAGATCCAAAAGAACAACAAAATCGTCTCATTGTATGGCTACATCCAGCCTGCATTATAAACAAAAGAAAATCTTTTTTTGTGTATTATTATTTTTTGGTTTCTTGTGAATAAGAATACTTTCATCCAGACTTTTTTTCTTAACATTCCTCCAAATGTACAGTATACAGTATGTTCCTGGAAATATACAATTTAATATCACTGGAGTCTGCAAAGACACACAGAGCGCCGACAAGGTTTTGGAGCAAAAGATAAAGGGTAGAAATACGAGGCCATGAATTTTTGTGTGATGCAGAGGTCTCTGAACTCTATTACTCTTAGACAGCATTCCGATCATAGTATCCTACTGTATATGGAGCAACCTTTCATAATTTCTTCATATCATGGTTTCTCTGTATTCTCTATACTAGTTTTCTATGCTAGTTCAATTGATGAGAATTTTTAATTGGAGCCACGTAGGACCTGAAGGTTGTTGTTGCTGTCTCACCATGATTTAAATTTAAAGTTCAACCATGTCACCGGATCAGCAGTATAGAGAATGTGTGAGTGAGAGAATAAGTTAACAAGATGAGAACAGCAAAAATTATTTATATATATCGTGGTAACATGATAGGATGCCACCTGTGCAATAAGTTCAGTCGTGAAATTTCCTCACTTCTAAATATTTCACAATCAACTGTTAGTGGTATTATAACAAAGTGGAAGTGATTGGGAATGACAGCAACTCAGCGATAAAGTGGTAGACCATGCAGAATAGTGCATAGAGAATTGTCATTCACACTCGCTCCGCGACCGGCACGAGGGCCCGGAAGTAAGACGGTTCCGCTTTCAGAAAGCATAAAAGGAAACAAGATGGCGCTTTACATCGCTCAGTCATTGAGTTCATTCATGCCTTCGCTATCGCTTCACCAACTATTTCGTGAGTACTCCACCTATTCAGGTTGCTTTCTCGATTGAGTGTGTGTTGCTAGAACACGGGTTTATTTGTGTAGATCCTTGCTCTTTTTGTAAGAGATTTCTATGAGTAAATGCGTGGTTATCCTGCCTGCTCGCGCTGCTTCCGCGTTTGGGTTTACCGTCCACACAACACGGGCTAAATGCTAAGGCTACTTTGTTCGTCCCTCGGTTGCTCGTGACAGAATGACTGAGCCCAGAGTCTCTCCGAAAGGAGCTCCAAGCAGGAGAACGTGACCCTCCGCGAGGCGGCTGTTCAGTCGGCTGTTGCCACACCCCCCGCAGCGGCGGCAGCGCCGCCCCCTCCTCCCCCTCTGACATTTTCATTGCTTTACCAGATAAGTGGGATAGCACAGATGGGAAGTGCAGTGTATTTTTAACAGCATTAGATCTTGTGTTTGAGTTCAATTCCACCAAACCGACTCCACAGACCGACTGCGCGTTGCACTTCTCGTCTCGTTGCTATCCGGGCAGGCTGAGTGGGCCACGGCGGTTCTCAGGTCAGATTCAGACACAGCCTATTCATACGGAGAATTCACCCGCCAACTCAAACTGACCTTCGAACATCCTGCTGCTGAGGTGGAGACCGACAGCAAACTGTACCATCTGCGGCAGGGTGGGTCGTCCGTGAGCCGCTACACCGCGGATTTCTGTACTCTCACCGTGCAGACCACCTGGGGGGACGCCGCCCTCCGGACGGCTTACTACGAAGGACTGGCTTCGCGCATCAAGGACGAGCTCGCTGGACGAGAGCTTTCGGCTACACTAGAGGGTTTGGTCCAGCTCGCCCTCCGGATTGACCAGCGCCTGCTCGCTCGTCCGAAGCCAGCCCCCCGAAACCTGCCGCCCATCACGCCCCTTTTTTCACATTCCACGCCCCGATCACCAGCTTTCACCACCATCACTAGGGCGTCTGCCGGGTCTCCACCTCCCGCCGTGGTTGACACGGGAGCCGGGGAACCCATGCAACTAGGACGCGCCTCCTTGAACCCTGCAGAGCAAGAACGACGTTTCAGGGAGGGACTCTGCGCCTATTGTGGGTCAGCGGCACACCATAGACCTATATGCCCTTCATGCCCGGGAAACGATCAGGCCCGGTGAGTCAGAGGGGCAGCTCACCGGGTCACCTCCATCTCGCCGCCACCACACCTAGCATCTCATGGTTCAGGTACACCTCCAATTTGGCCACAGACAAGTCAAAAGTTCCGCGTTCATCGACTCCGGGGCCGCCGGGAACTTTATTGACTTCTCCTATGCCAAGAGATCGGGGGTGGAGACTAAGGCGTTATCCCAGCCGGTTTGAGTGACGTCCGTCGATGGTCGGCCCCTTTCCTCCAGCCCTATCACCACCCAGACTCGGCCCATCACCCTCACCATTGACCAACACCACGCGGAGATCCGCTTCCACCTCACCTCCATTTCCTCGTCACCCATCATCCTAGGATACCCCTGGTTACTCCAGCATGACCCTCTTATCTCCTGGTCTCAAAACCGGATCCTACAATGGGGCCCGACCTGCCTCGAATTCTGCCTACAGACGCCGGCTGGGACGTGCTCTAGGGAGTCCGAGGCCCCCGATGTCGACACCAACGCCATCCCTTCAGCATATCGTGACCTGGCTGAGGTCTTTTGTAAAAGACGTGCTAACCACCTTTCTCCGCATCGCCCCTATGACCTGGCGATTGAGATCCAGCCAGGCTCCACTCCACCCCTCGGCCGTCTATACTCTCTCTCTTCCACCGAGATGCAGGCGATGGAGGAGTATGTATCCTCCGCTCTCCGACCCTCTTCCTCGCTCACTGCCACGGGGTTTGTCTTCGTAAAGAAGAGTTCGGGCGAATTACGTCCATGTGTCAACTATCGGGGGTTAAACAACATCACCCTAAAAAACCGACACCCGCTGCCGCTTACCAACTCAGCCCTGGACGCCCTCTCTGGTGCCACCATTTTCTCAAAGTTGGACCTCCGGAGTGCCTACAACTTGGTGCGTATCAGAGAGGGCGATGAGTGGAAGACGGCCTTCATCACCCCTACTGGACACTATGAGAGTTTGGTCATCCCATTTGGACTCTGTAACGCTCCCGCAGCTTTCCAGCAGTTCATCAATGATGTTTCCCGGGACATGTTGGGAAAGTGGGTATTCGTCTACCTAGACGATATACTCATCTACTGTACTCCCACACCGCCAAAGAACACATCCGACACGTCAGGGCAGTTCTTAAGAGATTGCTCGCCCACCGACTGTACTGTAAGCTGGAGAAGTGCGCTTTTCACAAGCGCTCCACCACATTCCTGGGTTTTGTCATCTCGTCCCAGGGTGTGGCCATGGACCCGCAGAAACTGGAAGCTGTACGTCATTGGCCCCTACCCAAGATTCTCAGGCAGCTTCAACGGTTTCTCGAGTTTGCGAACTTCTATCGTTGCTTTATCCGGGGCTACAGCACAGTTGCAGCACCCCTAACCACATTGACTCGCCCCTCATCTCGTCCCTTCCAACTCGACTCCACGGCCATCAACGCCTTCTCCAAACTCTGCCACCGATTCACCACCGCTCTGATTCTCCTCCATCCAGATGCTGATCAACCATTCGTTGTGGAGGTGGACGCCTCAGAGGTGGGCGCTGGGGCAGTTCTCTCCCAGCAGGGTCCAGACCAGAAACTACACCCTTGTAGTTTCTTCTCCAAAAAATTTAACCCCACTCAGCAGCGATACGGGGTGGGGGACCGCGAGCTGCTGGCCATAAAGTGGGCATTGGAAGAATGGCGACACTAGCTCCAGGGTGCCAGCAAACCATTTATCGTCTGGACCGACCACCAAAACCTCAGCTCCATCAAGACACTTAAACAACTCAACCCCAGGCAGGCGCGGTGGGCTCTCTTTTTAGAGCATTACAATTTCCATCTATCCTACCGTCCGGTGTCAAAAAACACCAAAGCCAACGCCCTCTCCTGACAACATGAGGGGGACATTCCCCGGGCGGACCCCGCGCCTGTCCTGTCACCCTCCAAGATCATCGCGCCACTCTGTTGGGAACTGGAGACGAGGGTCCGCCAGGCGCAAGCCACGGAGACCGCCTGGACGAGTTTTCATTCCAAGGACTGTCAAAGCCGACGTCATTAAATGGGGCCATTCTTCACCGCTGTCGGGGCACCCAGGCACACAACGTACCCTTCAATATATCCAGCGCGCCTTCTGGTGGCCCTCCATGGCCAAGGACGTCGAGGAGTTCGTTCGGGCGTGCCCAGTGTGCGCCAGGGCCAAGACCTCTAACCAAACGACACCGGGGGAACTCCAACCACTCCCAGTTCCCCGTCGACCCTGGACGCACATTGCCGTCGACTTCATCACGGGCCGGCCTGTATCCGAAGGGAAGAGCGTCATCATGACGATAATAGATCGGTTCTCCAAAGCTGTGCACCTGGTGGCCCTTCCCGGACTTCCGTCAGCCAAAGGGACAGCCGAGCTGATTTTAGAGCATGTAGTCCGCCTGCATGGGTTCCCAAAGGACATCGTCTCGGACAGGGGGCCCCAGTTCACTGCACGGTTCTGGAAGGCCTTCTGCCGTCTGATCAATTCTACCTGCAGTCTCTCCTCAGGCTATCACCCCCAAACAAATGGTCAGACGGAACGGGCCAACCAACAACTGGAGCACTACCTGAGGTGCTTTGTTGCCGACCGTCAGCGCTCCTGGGCTCGCTATCTCATTTGGGCAGAGTTCTCCCACAACCTCCCGCCACGAAGCTGAGTCCATTTGAGGTATGCCAGGGTTTCCAACCTCCGATGTTCAAACATCAAGAATCGAAAGAGGTCGAAGTACCCTCAGCCCAACAGTTGGTCCGAAGGTGTCGGTGGTCCTGAACTCAAGCCAAGAAGGCCATTCAGCACGCTAATACCCTCTACACCTCACAACATCGCCGTCGACACCCTCCGGGACGATTGTACCACACAGGTAACAAGGTATGGCTCTCCACGAAAAATCTAAACCTCCATACAGAGTCCAAAAAACTCTCGCCTAGATTCATCTGTCCATATCGCATCACCCTCCGTGTCAACCCTGTCACCTATCGGCTCCAGCTGCCTGCGGCGCTCCGGATTCACTCAGTATTCCACACCTCTCAGCTCAAACCCTTCATCACGTCACCAACACGGGCTAACTGCTAAGGCTACTGTGTTTGTCCCTCGGTTGCTCGTGACAAGAATGGGTTTCTATGGCCAAGCAGCTGCATTCAAGCCTTACATCACCAAGTTCAATGTCCCTTAGTTCCAGGGAAAGGAACTCTTGATGCTTTATCATACCAATACATTTTACACAATTTCATGCTCCCAAAGACATGGATGAGTGAACTTGGTGTGTAAGACCTTGACTGGTCTTACCCTAAACCTAAACCCTGAGTCCTGACCCTAAACCCGATAGAACATCTTTGGGATGAATTAGAGTGGATACATTGAGCCAGGCCTTCTCGTCCAACATCAGTGTCTGATTTTCCATAAACGCACTCCTAAACTCTGTGGAAAGCCTTTCCAGAAGAGCTGAAGCTGTTATAGCAGGCAACGGTGGGTCAACACCTACATATACATGTATACAAGGTGGGCCAAAAGTAGGGTTACAGTTACTTCATTATCTGCTTCACCTTCACAATCATGTTTTAGATATAAAAATTATCATTATTAAGAAGGTGGACTCTTTGAGCACCTGAGAGAATAAATGTTCAATGTAAAATATGTAATTATAATATATGTAAATAAAAGGCTAAATTTCTAATAAAGGAAAAATGTTTAAGTGATAACTGGAACCCTACTTTTGGCCCACACTGTATACATATGCCAACAGTATATATATGATTTTCTAAGCATTTTGTCATTTGCAAAGTACACATAATTTATCAGTTTACATAAATCTGCAAAGATGCAGATGGCATAGGTTTAACAATCTGTTTTAATGCATGAAATTGCATTAAAAGGCATACTCATTATAGAAAATATTACATTTAAAGGAGTACACAGTCAATTTCTGGACATTTTACATTGTTTGGTGTAAATGTGTTTAAATGCAGATGTTTTTTTGTCACATGACTTATACATGATTTAATGTTCCACATATGTCATATATGATTCATATGTATTTTTAAATGTGGTTGCATATACATAAACATACAGTATGAATTTTGTACTGGGCATTGCACATGCTATGGTTTACACATAATTAAAGGATTTGCACATGCAATTTATTCATTTTTACCTGAGATTTCTTACACATTTCATTTACATACATGAGTGTGTAAAGAAAAATACAACATATTTGATAAATAAATAAGCATGTGTTTCATCAGACAGGTCAATACTTCCTCGATTATCCTTAGAAGCACTATAAACATCAGTAAATAACTTCAGCTCAACAAATACCTGGATCTCTCAGCAGATAGGCTTGTGTATAAAGGAATTAGTGTGTAACTGGGAAGAAACGTGTTGTGCAGACAGATTCATTCAGCAGAGGAAAGAAGTGAAGGATGCAGTGAGGACAGATGTGTGTGGTTTATTGTCATTAATGGTGTTTCACAGACCATTTGCTCGCTGCATAGTAACATGAAAAGGTGTCTAAAATTCCCAAACTTGCAGCTCATTATGCAGTTTGCCAGTGTAATTACGGTGCCTATCACACTCTTTAAGGGCTTTATTTGCCTTTGAGTGTGGTGGATTTCTGTGCAAAAAAAAATGTGTGAACAATTTGGTCACTTAGGCTCATTACACCGAATGTCTTATGGAGATTAGCTGGGTTTTGAAGACCCTACCCTCAGTGAAGATATGCGGCTTTCTTGCTATAATCCCTCGCACAGGGTTGCGAAATGGGCTCATGTGAGAAAACGTCTGTTTATAAAATAAGTAAAAAATGCAAATGTTAAACACAACTTCTTCCATTTTCAAAGATTCAAAAGGAGAGAGTCCTTTTTTATATATATAATGCATACCTATAATATATATTTAATAAAATAATCATGAACTTACAATGCCACCTGCTAAAAAGCATGTAAATAAACCTATCCTGATGCAGGTTCTAATAATGTGTGGATCTGTATTTGTTCCAAGTACTCAGCAAGAGTTCCTCTGACCTGGTGTGGGTTTTTGTTCTTGTTGGATCAGTTATCACAGACAAAGAACCTATAAAACTAAGCTTGGTCATAGAAACAACTAAAAATAACCCTAATAACATGCGATCATGCTATTTCTCTGTCTATGTGATTCAGTTCATTATATTTCCTATTTTGTGCTAAAAAATGATGTCACTCTATATTGCACAATCCTGAGCCCTATACGTATATTCGACTGCTGTATTAACTGAATTCAAATTGACTGTGTAACTTTCTACAGAGTCAATAGCGACAGACGTCCAAACTCCAATGTGGCTTCAGATTAGATCAAGAACAATGCGTAGAGAGCTACATGGAATGGGTTCCATAGCCGAGCAGTTGCATCCAGGCACATCACCAAGTGCAAAGCAAAGCATCAGATGCAGTGGTGTAAAGCGCACCAACACTGGACTCTAGAGCAGTGAAGATGTGTTCTCTGGAGTGAGGAATCACGCTTCTCTGTCTGGCAATCCAATGGAAGTGTCTGGTTTTGGCGATTGCCAGGAGGACAGTATTTATCTGACTGCATTGTGACAAGTGTGACGTTTGGTGGAGGGGGGTTTATAGTTTTTCAGGAGTTGGGTTCGACCCCTTACTTCAAGTGAAAGGAACTCTTAATGCTTCAGCATACCAAGACATTTTGGACAATTCTATGCTCCCAACTTTGTGGGAACAGTTTAGGGATGGCCCTGTTCCAACATGACTGCACACCAGTCCATAAAGACATGGATAAGCAGGTTTAACCTCAAGCATCCTGACCTCAACCTGATAAATCACCTTTGTTTAACATCAGTGTCAGACCTCACAAATGCGCTTCTGGAAGAATGGTAAAACATTTCCATAAACACACTCCTAAAACTTGTGGAAAGCCTTCCCAGAAAAGTTGAAGCTGTTATAGCTGCAAAGGGGGCGGGGCTAATATCATATTAAACCCTACGGATTAAGAATTGCATGTTAATCAAGTTCATATGCATGTGAAGGCAATTGAGCAAATACTATAATATATTAACAATAATATTGATATGATATTAAGTAATATATTAATAATATTAATATAATATGAATTAATATACAAATACAGATATTAAATTATGTATGGTATATATTATATACTATAAATAATTTCTCTTTAAACATTAATAGTGTTAAAACAGAGTTTTCATGCAACTGTTTCAAACAAGTGAGGAGTTCCAGATGTACTGCAGAACATCTTTTTAAAGCACTTAAATGATCTTTTTAAACCATTTTCTCAAATTAATCTCACTGTGCAAGCTAATGTATTTTCATGACATTTTATAGTATGTGGATCTGAAATACCTCTATTAACTCTTATTCTTACTGTCCTTCCCCTGCTATCATTTACTGACTACCAACTTACATGCAGCAGTAAGTAGCATATTAATTGTATAAGGCCAATGTGTTTAGGGGGTAAGCTCGGGGTCATTTGTAAACACTATCTCAGATTTTCAGTGTGACAAAGTGTATGTAATAAGTATTATAAAATGGATTCATTAGACAAAATTATAGCTTGCCTACCTTTTAACTGTACCTGGTGTAGATCATGATTATCTCAGTCATAGTGCAGCCAGTCAGCTAATTCTCATTTCCTTCACTGTTAAAATGTGAGACAGAACTACTTAACATTTCCACCCTGAAATGGACTTTACAAAATGTTATCCTAAGATGCTCAGACACAAAGAGGGCAAGTGTTATTTATTTTGAGTTATTGGTCATTTTACTATACAAGCTATATTCTATATGGGCAGTGGTGGCTCAGAGGGCTAAGGCACTGAGTTACTGATCGGAAGATCGGCGGTTTGATTCCCAGCTCAGCCAGGTTGCCATTGTTGGGCCCTTGAGCAAGGCCCTTAACCCTAACTGCTCCAGGGGCGCTGTACCATGGCTGACCCTGTGCTCTGACCCCAGTTATGCTGGGATATGCGAAGAAGGAATTTCACTGTGCTGTAATGTATATGTGACAAAATAAAGGCTTTACTTTACATTTACTATATAGCCAAGGGTATATGGACATTTGAAGAACACAATTGTATAGAAAATCTTTTCTGAAGCATTAAGGGTTGCCCTTTACAGGGAAAAGAGATCAATGGCAAACATGTTGCAGCACCCCAGTGCCCCTGTGCACAAAGCAAGGCCCATAAAGATATGGTCATAAAGACCTCAATCCCACTGATGAATTGGAACGCTTACTGCATGCTTGCCCTCACCATCCATCATCAGTGCCTGACCTCAATAATGCTCTTGTGGCTGAGTAGACACATGTCCCCATAGTTTCTTCAAGTGGAATTTTTTTTTTATCCCAAAACTAGACTAGAATTGGTGCCAAAAGTGTGACATTGTTTGATATTGTTTTAACATAACCACTTACGTCACACCTGATCATATTGTATAATATATACTGTAATCGTTGTCCCCATTGTTTTAGAATTACAGATATTACAAATATGAAGTCATAAGTCTGCTCATGCAATGTTTTATAATTATAAGAAAGATACACAAGAGGTAACAGATGAAATCAGTGTTAGACTATAATTTTTTGCAGGTCAGTACAAATTGCTCCCCACTGACAAGTTAGCCTTTGTTTTCTGCCTGACACATTATGTAAACCAAATAGTGCCTTTTTCTAAAGCTGCATATAGTGGGTACATGTAATAAAAAATAGTAACACTACAATGGTAATAAAAATATATATATATATATATATATATGCAGCTGAACTTTTCGAAGTTGCTTACATGTCACCCACAGCACATATTACGCAACATCGACCTTCTTGTTCTTTTTCTTGTTCTGAATTTTGTGGCACTAATACTAACCCCCAAAACCTTGAGCCACGAAGTTCCATATTTAAGTTAATTGGGGCACATGACCTACTGAGTCAAATAATTGCCTTGCATCCATTTGCCTGTATCTTAAGCACCAGAATCCTTTGAAACATGACCTCAAGGCCAAACTTGAGCTTTAAATCATAATCAACAAAGAAGCTGCTAAAGAATTTCAATCTTCATAGAGTAGTTAAAGACTCCAATTAAAACCATTGAACTAAATCATCTTGAGGAAGTAATCAGCTTCTGATAGACCTGTGTACCTAATTAACACAGTGACACGCAGAGGAGAAAATCTTTTGGATTTCAGACATGAGTGATTTCTTTGTTGCAGATGCTGAATTCTCTTTATACTTTGTCTTCCAACTGGCTGGCTGTGTCACTGTTAAAATATTAAAAATATGAGTGGATGAACTATTGGGAAAAGGGGAAATCTACAGTATTGACCTTGGTGCTTCTGAAGTGAGACAGAGTCAAAACCAAGACCAACTAAAGATCAGCTGATGTAATGATCAGACATGGTGTACGCCGTAGTCCATTTCACTTCCACAGTCAAGGTACATGTCCATGGTTTTTGTGCAGACATTGCTGCACTGGTGTCTGAACCTAATGTCTATCTTGAGATTGTTTAGAAGCTTCTAGCTTTTTTTCCCCCCAACCACTCTCTGAATAAATGCATTTCATTGCCCCTTTAACATAAGCATTGAGTTATTATCATGCAAGGTTAAGGTTCCACATTTTTCCAGAGCTCTTGGCATGAAAATCTAGCCTGCTTTGTAAGCTGAAATGAGCAGCACTTAACCAATGAAGCTGTATTGATTTCTGTGTGTCTTTGTTTTCTAATCAAGGTATAAGGTTAGATATAAATTAGCTAGAAAAGCCACAAGCACAACGACAGACGTTTCCTCGCAAATGATTTGTAAGGTTACGTTTTTCTAAAGTGATCCTGGATTATTCATAGTCTTATGTCAAACCTCACTATAGAGATTTTCTATAAACAATAGAATAAAAGACCTCATCTATTAATCATTTTTATTAATCTATTTATTAATTGCCTGTTCTTTGAAGCTTCTAAACGAGTTATATAAGTATTAATAAAAATGATTAAAAAAGTAAAAAACAAAGTAAAAAAGTATTAAGCCTAATATCTTTTGTAACAGGTTATAATATATTACAAGTACAAAAGGACTTTCAGTACTTGTGTACAAAATGTAATTAGAGCAAGTTGGCATTATTATTATTATTATTATTATCATCATCATCATCATCATCATATTTAGATCCCTGACTTTGTACATTATTATTATTATTATTATTATTATTATTATTGTTATTATTATTATGATTATCTGGAGGGGGAGATACGATTCAGGATGTGCTTATAGCATTAGGATTCTATCTTGGGTTATTGAGAGAATTCTGGAGATTTTGTGAAGGTAGTTTTCATGTCTTCATAAATTTCCTTCAGGTTTTCCCATTCTCCCAAAAACATTACTTTAAGTGGATTGTTTACATTAAATAGCACCTTGATGAGCATAAGTGTATGAATGTGTGTGTACTTGTCTGCCTCCTATCCAGGGTGTATTTTTGTCTCGTACACAGTGTTCTTGGGATTGGCTTCAGATCCATCACAATACTCAGCAATATAAAGCAGTTAATGAAGATGAATGAGCGTATCTACAGAGAATCATTTCGTTCTTTGCTATTTTTATAATAGGGTTCATGTTTTTAAGGGCGATGCATATACAGCATAGTGATGTTTGATTTCAGTTTATTATTTCCTATGACAAGCCCAAATTTTAAATATTGTGAGGTTGCAGCTGGTTTATAAATTTGTCTTCCCTTTATTATACCATGTCTACAGTGTAACACACTACATTAAACCAAACAGCACAAACCTTTTCCTGCAAAGCACAGGCCATATAAAACAAATGAATTGCAAGTGAGGACCTTTGTGCGTTTATTGAAGTGGCTGTAAAGATGGTGCATTGATTTGCTGTAATAAATAGATGTGCAGGAACTGGCACTCAAGCCGAGCTGAGGTGAAGAAATAAAAAAACATGCATTTCTATGGCACTTATGATGACTTCTTGTCAGGCAATGATATTCTTAAGTGGAATTTTGTTTACTGAAATATCAGTACTACATCACTGAGCAAAATACTATAGTCCCTGAATGAAAATGAGGGAAACAAAATAGTAGATAAAATTAATAACTTTTCAAATAAAAATTGAAAAAAAAAAAAAAAAAAAAAAAAGGTACAGTACATGATTTCATTTGTAAATAAATTTTTCCCCCCAAGAATCACAATTTATTGTTGCAATAATTTAAAATGTCGGTGAGAATGCTCTTAAGCTTGCCAAATTCAAAATTATATTTTACAACAGCCAATCACACTTCAAATGTTAGTAAAATGCCAGGTATAAACAGTCCCCATATATTTTTATAAGCCATTCATCAAGTGATCTTTTATATTATTAACTTGCTATATAAATATATTTCCATTTCAGAAAAATGCATTGTGAGAACATGATATATAATGGGTGAGATCACTGAAATGTTGCAAAAAAAAAGTTGAGAAGAACCAATAGCTTTATCTTGTAGCACTTTACTGAATATATATAGAAACATAAGAAGAAGAAAAAGGAAAGAAATTTTAGTGCAGTTAGTTTGCTTTTGTTAATTTATTATAAAAGTTTTTACAATATTATTATTATTATTTGTGTATAACTCATAGAATAGGATGCAGGCTTTGATAGTAACATTTCTGGAAAATGTAACTTTTAGGTTAAGGCTTCTGAACACTTTTATACATCAATAAGCATCACTTTCACCTGCTACAGGAACACATAGTTCTTAAATTCCTGACTAAATGTTTGCAGTCAGTGGCATTCAAAGAAGTAAACATAGTGAATATTAGTAGGGCTGTTTGTATACCTTTTGATACAATTATTAAAATGCCATTATTTAAAGCGGATCATGAAGAAATGGGGAGATTATGTGTACAGGATGTTTCTGTTGTAGATAGGAGTTTAAATAAAAGCCTACAGATGGTGAGGCATCTGTGATACCTATTACACTAAACTCTGTGATGGGTTGGAAATTATGCCCGTGTTATGTTTATAGAAAGTATGTGTGCAAACCTTCCCTGCATTTTTTTTTTTACGTAATAAAATGTTATCCAGGGGCAAGGCCTAATCACTGAGACTCTTTACCAAAATAATGTTTGACAGTGAGTGCTGGGATGAAAAGCCAACAAATGGAAATCAATAATCATAAATCCAAAGGAGAGTCTGGGATTATAACAAATAATGACTACAGTGGATCAACATGAAGTATTAAGACACTAAAGGGAAAACAAGGGGGAAAAATGAGAAGCCACAGTCAGAACAATCAGGAACAACAGTGAACAGGATTATAAATGTACAGATTAATAAGACAAAATAAGGCTAATGATGATGAACAGGTACAAGCACAGATCAGTTAGTATGTGCTCAGGGCAGAGCTGAGCTATCACTCAGTGTCAAAGATGAATTTCGTATCAGTATATTTTACAACATACATGAAGTGAACATCACACGAACAACATGCAAAAAAAAATTTTTTTTACCATGCAATTATGTATTTAACAAATAAATAATGGCCAAAACTAAAATACCCCCATAATTCAATAGCTTGATCAATCTTTAACACCAAAAACTTTAAGTAATTGTTTCCTGGCCTCGGTCAATCATTGGTGCATTATTTACAACACTTCTTCAGTTCATTGAAGGTTTTGTGCATTCGCTAATGCACAGCTCTCTCTTAAGGTTCCACCACAGCATTTCAGTTGGGTTGTGGTCCTGACTTTGACGAGGCCATTCCAAAACCTTGTTTGTTTGTTTGTTTCAGCCATTCTGATATAGATTTCCGGATAATTCGTTTGGAAATGGTTTTATCACCTTTATCGGATTGATGTGCAGCAACGATTGCTTTTCTAAGACCATTGCGTATGTCTTTATCTCTTGGCATTGTGTAACATACTGTACACCTGAATGCTCCAGCAGAGGTCTACACACATGCTGATGATCAATTAATTAAGACCTGATTAGCAGCATCTGGCTGCAACTTGTCTTCTTAAATCCTATGTAAGCAGTAAGGCGTACTTACTATTGGCTGCATGTTTTTTTTAATTATTATTATTTGTTAAATAAATAATAGCACAGTGGGGAAAAAAAGTTTTTTTTAAAAACTTCAACATTTTCATCATGACTTTCATCATGACAGTTTCTGCTTTGGTATTTCTTATAACCACGAGGCTAGGAGATTGTCCTCTCAAATCTGCCACTCACTGATGTCACACACCAATGTCACACACCGTTGCAGGCCCTCATGCGGCTGAGGATAAGGCTGCTAAGGAGATTTTATACATCAGAAGCATTATAGCTGTCTACCCAATCTAGCCAACTGTTGTTAAGTGTTAATAGTCAGTCATTAAAGCTCCTTTATAACAGCTGACTGATAACATTGAATTGGGGCCACTACTGCAAACGCATTTAAAAGTCATGTTACAGGAGAGGTCTTTGAATCTTTTTATTATAAATGACTGCCAGCAGGACTATGTTTATAATTCTGCCATAGAAGAGGGTTTTACGTATGATGCTCCTTATATTGCTCAATCTGTACATTTAAAATGCCTTCAGATATAGTGGTACTATCTTGCACTAGGTAGCAGAGTGGTGCAATGGTTGGGTTTATACTAGCAGTGGAGTCCTCAGTTTGATCCTCCACTTCAGTTAGTGTCTGTATGATTTTTTTTTACATCTTCTCCGCCTGTCCACATGGGTGTTCTTGAGATTGGTTCACCCTCTGTGATCCGGCCCAAGATAAAATGCTGACGTTCAGTGTGTAAGTGAAAGTGTTTGAGCACATTCTGACTTTTTTTGTGTGTGTGTGAAACTGCATTGCTTTGCCACTTTTGGATTAAAAAAAAAATCCTGTTGTTAACAATCTAAATGAATCCACTAAAATATAGGTGCTTGTTAAAGTGCAAATTTCATAATTTACTGGACGATATGCCCCAGTTAAAGGGGTCTAGCAGCGCCCATGCTCAGGGGGCAACTTATTTTAGGTATAAAGTAACTTTTTTTCAGTAGTAGGTAAGTGTTGATTAATTATTTAAAAATTCTGTCTTGTTTTCGTTTGTAATTACAGTCTTACGACAAGATTATACTGCTGCTGTCATATGCATATGCCATATCTTTTCCTTTTATACCTTTTCATTTTGCACATTTCATATTATTTAATTCTTTTTACATTATGCATATAGATCTGTCTTTTTTGGTATCTAACTGTATATGGTGGCACAGTGATTTACACACAGTTACAAAAAAAAAAAAAAAAGATTAATGGTGAGCACTGTTGCCTTTCACCTCCGGGGTCTGGATTCGATTCCCGCCTTGGGACTGTGTGCATGGAGTTTGCATGTTCTCCCCATGCTTGGTGGGTTTCCTTCTGGTTTCCTGCAGAATAGACTAATTGGCATCCTCAATTTGCCCATATTGTGTGAATGAGCATGTGAGCCTCTTGCGCTTAACCTCCTGGGATAGGTTCTAGGCTCCTCCGCAACTCTGTATACAAGGTAAAGTGGTATAGACTGTTTAAGATTTTATATTTTACATTCTTTTTCTATTGTCATTTGTCTTTCCTTACCTTTTTTATTCTATTTAATCTTTTACTTTTAATGTTACGAAAGAGTCGTAAAAGCATTTTACTGCATATCTTACTGTGTATAGTCGTATATGTGACAAATAAAACTTGAATTTAAAATCTATTTTTATTTGAGATTGTAACACTGAGCATTAAAATGGTGTGATCTGGGATGATGAGCTGTATGCAGGTGGGATTCCTTGGAGAACAGTAAGTGTGCACGAGGACACAGGGGATGTGCATGTGCAGAGTCTGATCCCAGTGTTTTTCCAGGTTTTGGTGGAAGCAGCCTGTAGGGAGGGTAAAGGGGAGAAGGAGATGCGGATTGTGATGTGGCTATTGGACAGTTCAGTTAGCAGAATTGGACCAATCTGCCTAGTAGTAAAGGATCTGTGGAAGTACAACGCAAAATTACCGCAATCGAGGATTTTTTTTTTTGCACGCGGATCGTGGATGATGAGTGCTGCTATTCCCCAAGACTGCTTTTTATACCAAACTCGAAGATAGCGCAGTGTTTACAACGGTAAGCAAAACATGATAGCAGACAATGCCTCTGGTAGCTTTTGACAGCTGAGCAAAACACATTTCAGAAATTGTCCTGATGTTTTGTTTAGTTTTTTCGCTCTGTGTAGGCGTTCAGAGGAGTCGCACATGCCGGAAGCATGAGATAACACATAAAACCCTTTCTTTATTCTGTTAGCTTGTTATGCTAGCTGAGCAAGGTAACAGTAACACGCTATCGTGGTGTTGCACACAGAACATCGCATTCGTTTAATGGGTCAGATAGCTTTGATAATACTTATCAACGCGTGGGAAGGTAAAATATGGAAAGCAAGAAGTGTCAAAACACAGTGACTGCAAATGAAGCGTGGAGTTTTTTTTTTTTTGACTATGCGCTCAACGACGTCACTTCCGGCTGCGTTAAAAACTGCAGCGCGAGAACAAGGAAGGTTTATGATTGACTCAAGCAACACAGAAGTAGATCCTGTTTACTCTCACATTTCTTTACAAAAGGCGTCAAACCTTCTGATATAATGACCCAAAATGGTGTTTATTTATTTATTTATTTATTTATTTTTATTTTATTGTTTTTGTGAGCCTTGCCCATTTATGTAGAATAAGCGACAACAAATCCTTACAAGTTTGGCGGAAAGCGTGAGCCTGTGTTTCTTGACAGGACGTACACTATATACTCAAAAGTATTTGGCAAAACCTGCAATGATTTTGTATCCAAATTCCCTTAAAGTACTTCAATGTTGAGTTGGTCCTCCTTTTGCAGCTGTAACAGCTTCCACTCTTCTTGGAAGGCTGTCCACAAGAAGTGTTTTTAAAAGGAACTCGTGCACATTCATGCTGTAGAGCATTTATGAGGTCAGGCTCTGATGTTGGACAGAGCCTGACCTCTAGGAAGGCTCTGTATCCAGGAATGCCTGACAACATCCAACTCCGTTCCAGTTCATCCCAAAGGTGCTTAATGAGGTTAAGGTCAGGGATCTGTGCAGACCAGTTCCACACCAAACTCGTCAATGTCTTTGGTCCTTGCTTTGTGCACTGCGGCAGCTATGTTGGAATAGAAAGGACCTTCCCTAAACTGTTGCCATAAAATTGGAGGCATACTGTAGCAATGTCCAAGATGTCGTTTTATGCTGAAGCATTACGATTGCTCTTCACTGGGGCTAAGGGGTCTGATTGAAACACCTGAACTCAATATTTTCAAATCAATATCAGTCAATTTCCCCCCCATGTAGTCTTTGTCCTGGGCGTCTTCTGTGAATGACTAATTAAAAAGAGGAGATGTGGCATCCTCTAATGTCCCCACTGAAATAAGTTGACCATAAACATAATACAGTATCTGGAGCTGCCATATATCTAGGAACCTCTGTAGTCCAACTATGGACTGTGGAGGCCAATGGTAATTACCATTGTATTTATTCCCATGTTTACGACCATGGTAGGGGCTACTGTGTGGTCAAGATTCACACACACACATTCATGCACACTATGGGAAATTTGGGTCCCTCAGCTCTGCTGTACTCTGGCAGAGCGTGGCTCAGCAGTAGCTCATTTTACTTAAACATTAAAATGTCACACTCAGAGGAGGAGTGTAACAAAGAGGGGTTGAGCTTGAAAAAAAAAATGCATTATCTGGGAGGTATTTCAGCTGGAGCATGAACAGACACACTTTGCGGGACCAAAAGAAATAGTAAAATGTGGGACCTTAAAGGTACATGAAGCATTCTGAATGTTTTTTACATTGTGGAAATGCTTTTTTTTTCTGCCTTTGTCCCTATCACTGTGTATCACTAGAACACAGAGCATTCAATTCAATTCAATTTGATTTATATAACTCTTTTACTAATGGTCATTGTCTCAGAGCAGCTTCACATTCAGCTTCACTTCAATGTACTAAATTACATCTTTAATTACTATTAAACATTATTGAGAAAACTGAGAAAATGATTGAGAAAACTATTGAATCAGCTAATTCATGTTACGTAGTGAAACAATGGAGTCATAATGTAGTACAACAATATACAGTATAATACAGCTATATAGTGTATGTATATATGTATGTAATATATATATATATATATATATATATATATATATATATATATATATATATATATATATATGTGTGTGTGTGTGTGTAATTAAGAAACAACAACAACAGTCAGTTTTCATTTTAAGACACGAAGGTCAGCTGTTCTGGAAAAGTTCTTGCAAAAAACAATATTGTCGAGTGCATTTGCCAAACCCATCAAGCACCATGATGAAACTGGCTCTCGTGAAGATATTTCCAGGAAAACAAGACCAAAACGTACCTCTGCTGCAGAGGAGAAGTTCATTTAGAGTTAACAGTCTCAGAAATCACCAATTAACAACCAGCAGCTCAGATTAGAGCCGTTATGAAGGCTTTACAGAGCAGAAGTAGCAGACACATCTCAATATCAACTGTTCAAAGGAGATTATTGCATATTAGGTATATTTTAGGTAAGATCTTTGCGTTGGAAGGTGTGTTCATACTTTTAACTGGCAGTGTATATAGATAGTCTATGGAAACGAAGCCTCACAGGGTTGTGACCCGTAATTTAAGAACCCCAGCTTTGTGTTATGTATCTGAGAAAGATGCTTTACTCTAATGCAATCTGGATTCATTTGGAGACAGAAGTATGTTCATATGAAAATGTCTCATATGCACTTATTTCCTTATGTACCTTATTCATCTTATGGAAAGATATATCTGGTCAGAACAGCAAAAGTTAAGAAGAATTACATAATTCCACAGGTGATAGACCTAATAGCAGTCTACTGCTTTGTGCCTTCTGGAAGATGTCTAACATCGAACGTGTTTATTTGATCAAACTATAATGCGCACAGCAGGCCTGATTTCAGGCACAAACAGAATCGAAGTTGCAAAGCTCTGTGTTCAGAATTTTCCTATGTTCTCATCGGGGTCTCTGTCTGTTTCTCATTCTGTGTGAGCAGCAGACATTTTTATCCAGATTGATTTAAATGTAAAGAAAACGATCAGTGATCTGTAAAACAGACTGACTTAATAATACAAGTAGTGCAATAAGCAAGTACAAGACTGTTGTTGGAAGAATTCTTCCAATAGAATGCTGACACAACACACAACACAACACAACAGTAGGAATAAGTAGACGTACCCAGACACTTGTTACAAAGTTGAACAAAGCTGAATAAGAGTTGCTTGAGACTGACTTACACACTTGCACTCCGAGCAGGTGATACAGAGAGATAAGAACCAGCATGTTTATGTAGGTATTTCTTGAATGTAATAAAGGAAAATTGTCTTTATATAGCTCTATCATAGTATAACACACTGCATTTATGAGGGAACTTTCCTGGGATTCATTTGATGTTTCAGGTTCCTGCAACACAATGAGGTGAGCCCCAGCCATGTGGTACACAAGTCCGTGTATTCATAGTGCCAGTCCCAAGCCTGGATAAAATGGGGGGCGGTTCTGTTAGGAAGGGCACCTGGCGTAAAACCTGCGCCAAATCAAATACTGGATCAGATTATCCACTGTGGCGACCCCTAATGGAAGAAAAAAGAAGAAACGGCACAACACATTGATGTAGCGTCTCTCATTTACGGGACACTCTTGTATCAGAGAAAATCTGGTCTAAAGCTTGCTTAGCATGGTTATGCATTTTAGACCATATTGTGAATTAATGTAATCAACATACAGACAATGCTTAAAAACACAATTGACAACTGAAATGATGTGGTCAAGTGTTAAAACCAAATGACTGGATTTTCTGGGACAATCCTCCGGTTTGAATCGTCCCTAGAAGCCATTTGATGACATTAGTCATTCCATGCGTTAGGCTCCTATTTAGGCACGTTCGGCTCAGTGCGGAACGTTGTATACGATGTGTATTTTAAAAAAGCTCTTGCTTGCACCCATGTCGGAGGTCGCTTTTTTATTGTTTCTGCTTGCAAAAGTTATAGATGCCATTATCTTTCCCGAGGCTCGCTTTAAACGATTCGAGATATAAACGCCATAAACAAGCAGACTAATGTATTGATTTTCCTGTTGAAGTCATTTGATGTTATCAGTTTGCAATCTTGCAACAATAATCCAGGCATGATGTCTTTATCGCCAATGGATTTTTGTGTGAAACGGCACTTAATTGCCTGGTGCTCAGTGATTGACTGTAAATGGAGACTGACCCCTGACCTTTGAGAGAGATTTTCCTCAGATGAAAGCAGCACTTTAAGGCAGTCCTTTGACAATTTCGCTACCGGTGTATGCAGTGACATGGCAGTAGAAGGATTGTTAGCAAAAGTGCTCCTCTATCAATGTTGGACCAATATGAGGGCAAGTATAAACACCCAAAACAGACGTTGAATTGTCTTGAAGATTTGCAAAAATGGGCTCATCTTAAACTGCCCATTTTTGCCGTTGCTCTTGTGGTGGCTTGAGTCCTTTTACCCAGTGCAACTGAATATACACCTGTTCAATCAGACAGCGTTATATGGCGCATAGCACTGCAGCACATGCAATTAAATTCCTGAGATCTTGTTTACCCATAAACCCTCCTTCTTATAGGATACACGACATGCATTTATGTCGTATAAACTAGCTTTTGGTAAATGTGGGGTAAATAGGTAAGTTAGTTTACCTGAATCAATGTGTTTGTTCAAAATGGTAGCTTTAGGACACAAGAATAGTTATCTAGACCTATTGGTCCTGTAGCAGCACAGTGAGAGAGACAGAGATGGTTACAGTTTCTCACTTACACTGACACTATTTCAGTTTGCCAAGCAGTGAGACTTTTCAGGTAAAATAAGGACTGGTGATGTTGCCATGGTGACAGACTGTCACACTATCTAAAAAGAATGTGACAACAATTTTATAGATCTAAGCAACTTAGAATGTAGAATGCAAGGGTGAAGCAAAACCAAACGCATTCACCAATGCACAAATTGATATTTAATATTTTCTATATAAGGTGGTGTTCTTTTCCAGTGCAATATTGCATAACGGTATACTGTGATGAGCAAATCTAAAATATTTAGACCAATAGGCTATTTTCATGTGTGTTTGTACTTTAAATGAAGTCACATTGAATATTCTGATCATACATAAGTCAGAATGATTATTATTCAGGAAACATCTCATAGGAGTCTAGGGTATTGTCAGTATATTGCTGCATAAACAGACTGTTGTACTGCTGCACTCAGCCTCTCTCGGACGTCGCAGTTTACCAGTTAGAACTGCAACATCTTGGAAGTCGCCACTTCCGACAGAAGAAGAAAAGAAAAATGAATACCTTAGTGGTCATCTTTTGCCAGCAACAAGCAAGCCTGGTAGCTATAATGAGTGATCTACTGTCTATTTTCCATATACAAGTATATGTATATTTCCATAGACAATAAACTTTTGAACATTTGTCTTTTAAACATTTGGTTAATCTCGGTTGAGGCATTGGCTGGTAAATGAACCCAGGCTTTTCGCATGGTAGGTGAAAAGCTTGCCGCAATAACATTAATAATAATAATAAATGTATTTTAAATATAATTGGACAAAAGTCCAATTATAAATCATCTATAAGGCCCCCGAGTGGTGGAGTGATAAAGTGCTCGGCCCTATCATTTTCGGAGATCGCTAGTTCGATTCCCGGGTGATGCTGTAACCTTGCGCTGCCGGAAGCCTGGAGAGAGCTGATTGGCCGAGCTCTTTCTGCGGGGGTGGGGTGGGATGGGAGGCACTTCATTAATCACATTAATCAAGCGGAAGGAGCGGATAGCGCTGTCCTCCGAATTGTCTTTTTACGCCACCCCGAACGGTGCGTGAGCAGGCAGTTTGAAGAGATTTGGCGTTATGTAGTAAGGGAGAAAACACGTGATCATCTTCGGTTCCTGGCGGACTGGTAGTAGCCTTAATGTGGGAGCCCCCTAGTGACAGGTGGGAATTGGATATGATAAATTAGGGGTGAAATTAAAAAAATTATAAAAAATCACGTATAAAATCATCACTCCAATATCACCCATAATTACAAAAAAAATACCTTGGTATTATTTCATTATTTCAACTTCATTTATTCTCCTTTCTTTCTTTCTTTCTTTCTTTCTTTCTTTCTTTTAAAGCCACACATTCATTCTCTTTCATTCCTTTTCTTCTCTTCCATCATTTCAATGGCTTTGGTGTTAGTCACCCTTCAAAACCAGAGCACAACACAGAAGACAGATTGTGCTTGTAAAGCCCGTTCACCTGCAGTTAAACTCAGCCAGGATATTGTACTCTGGCAGTAATATGGATCACTTATTCGCATTGAAAGAGCCATCTCACAGATGTATGGAACGGCCGAGTCGAGCCCCAAATAATTTCTTTTGCTTTTCTGCTGCCTGTACTCGTGCTCTCTGTGTCAAATGAAGTGTTCACAAAGAGAGAAGATCAGTGTATTTCTTTTTATTCCTATGAAAAAAGACATGCGTGTTAGAAAACTTGTCTTCTCTACATGTTTACTGAACATCCGACTTCGCTCTTTAACTCAGCGAATGGTGATTGTGATTAATTTGACATTGCAGTGCAGGAAAACGGAATAATCAGCAACGTGATATTTGCTTCCTCCAGCACTTTTAAAGTTTTTTTCTCTCCCTATTCCTTCAGATTGACATTCTACTTTGACGCAGACGTTCATTCCTGTGTTTCCTTTATTTCTTTACAGACAATGCCATGTGCAACCTGGTGAACACTTACTGCCTACACAGAGGTCTCTCAGCCTCCTGAACGCCCCCCTCTCTGGCACCGGAGGATGCTGGGAATGTGTCGTGGGCGCAGGAAGTTCCTGGCTGCATCCGTCGCCTTGCTTTTCATTCCAGCGCTCACCTGGCTTTATCTTTCTGCTGCAAACTTCACAGGTAGGAAACTAAATTAATACTAAGCATGCATCTTTTTGATGCACCGTCATGACATGCGAATCCGATCTGAGCAAAAAAAAAAAAAAAAAAAATTGGAATTGAACAATGTGCCATGTAATGTGAAGATAGCCTAATACTTATTCTCTTCAAATGCAAGGCAAGGGAAGTCGAGAGGGGTCTCAGCATGACAGCAGCAGAGATAATTTCCATTCACTTTCATTAATTGCAAATTGACTCGGAGTTAAATTTCTTTTAGAAAAATTGGACGTTGCGTCTTTTGCTTCACAAGCCATTAATTAGGTATATAATTGGCTTTACCTGCTGCTTGGTAAAAGTAGCCCAGTATTGATTTATTCTCAGTAGTCAATAAAAAGGCGGCATCGCTTTCGAGTCATTTATTTTCCGGCCCACAGTGATAATGAAACGACAGCTATCACGTTTTTGCTTTTTGTCGTGTAAAATAAGTGTGACCATAGGATTGTAGAATACTGCACGACAATAATAATAGCAGAAAATGCAGAATTATGCATTTGAAGAATAATAGTTTAAAAGGTTTTTAAAGCCTGGATTATTTTTGCCTCTGCCTAATGCATAACACTATAAAATGCAAAAATGTGCTTTTGTCATATTGATTGCTATAAACACAAGACGCCGCAGAAAGAATCCAGTAAATCACATGATCGAGCCGCTTCCGTTGTCTAAGCGTTTTTTTTTTCTTGTTTTTTTTTTACTTATGCGCAAACTCTTCTGCGGTCCTTGAAACACTGTCGTGACCTCTGTCTTAATGTAGCTCTTTCACCTCATTGGAAAAGGACATGTAAGTTCATCACAGCCTCATTTCGGCTGTTTATTTTCCCGCTATGATGAATTGAGTCACTGCACCCTGGTTCAAATTGATTACTTCCTTCAAATGATTTAGTCCGGTAGGTTTTAATGACTTTGTGGCCCAAAGAGAAATTTCTCTGCCACTACATTATTAGTTATGTGAATTATTTATTAAGCTTCTGATTTTGGTTCAGTGAACTTGAACGTCTTAAATAGTGCTCTGTGTAATGGCCGCAACTCCAGACTTGTGAAATGACTTTCACAGCGCACCACTATTGGTGTGGGAGTTAAAATAAAAAAATATATATAAATATTTATTCATTTTTTAAGTTAAATGAAAGAACGGACAATAATTTAAAGGAAACACTTTTAATTACGAGAATGATCCTCATCAGCGATTCTATACGTCTCTGGGACTGTGCTAGAAGGATGAACATGATTCTTCTTAATGTTGGAGGTCAGGAACCCTGAACCCTGCTTAACATGTTGATCCAAAAATATCCCTTGTATAAGATATTTGAGCAATATCTTGCTGCTGTACTGAATATCAGCATGGCTCTGATGTGGACGTACGCACGGAGTGATGAAGATTTCATAACCGTGCTGATATTCAGCACAACAGTGCAACCTCGAGTGGGATATTGCTTTTATACAACAGTTCAAATATCATTTATTATTAACAGCTCATGATGTGTTTGTTCGCATTATGTCAGCTGTTTTGCTCCGCCCACACATATCCTTCAGTGACGGGTAGAACACGGGTAGTGTTGAGCCGGCGACCAGCAGTGAAAAATTAGTCTTAATTTCTTACCGGTACAATGCATCCAAACGGTGAAGAGACTAAACCACGGCGGCAATTCTTGTAAGTTTATCTTTAAATTAGCACTTATTTGGTTTAGAATATCAGCTCTGTTAACTTCCTGCTTTCCAGGGTTGAATCCTGAATGGGGTTAAATAGAAACAGCGCAGTAGTGTGTACAGTCCATTGTTACGCACACCAAGTAGTGCCCTTGATATGGGGTTGGAAAGGGATATGGGATGTTAGCTTTTTATCTCATACTCATATTTATCTCAATTCAGAATGGCGATTAATAAGTACACAACATGTTGTTTAAGACAACAACATTCTTAGATGTGTTTTTTGCTGAGTGCACCTGGTTTTGAATGTTGGCTTTGGCAGGTAGCTGCTCTCTCCTCAGCACTGCGGACCATACTGACCTACTTTCACTCCTGCTACGACCGACAGTTAGTGTAATTAGCGTAATGTTAGAACTCCTGGAACATGGAATGATACATATGGTTTTAACTGTCCCAGTGGCGTTACACTCTATATCACCACTCGGAGTTGCTCTCGCCTAATCAGATTACTCAGTTGAATTTAACTGTTGTGCGAACACAATTTTATGTTCAACCAACAATTAGTTTATGTTTTTATGTATTGATTCAACCATTGATGGGGCAGAGAAATCCACACTGATCAAGATACAGTAGAAATGTTTCATCATAGGACTAAGGGGAATAACTACTATAAAGTATCCTAAACCCATGAGCACAACAAGGGCATCACTGTGTAAAACATGTAGCAATTTTGTGATTCTATTCATTAAAATAATCTTTTAAATCACACCAAAATGTCAGTTAAAACAAGCTACAAGGTTTCCAAAACCATTGCTAATAAAGAAATTTGACAAATTCCTGAGAAACATGGTCATAAGAATTGGCATTGGGACTAAATGATACACATCATCAGTGTAATGCTGCAGTAATTACACCTGTTCTGGATCAGCGTCTGAGCTCATAAGTTTTCATAAGATCAAATTTTAAGGCACATTGCAGAGATGCAAATTTGGTGAGCTAGGAGTCTGATCACCACTCACGTTTTTGCTTACATGTAGGGATTTCTGGATCCACAATCAGCATTGGCAGAGGCAGTCATGCAAGTATTGGTTGTTTTAAGCTTTTTTTTTCACAGCAGCATTGTTCTCTTAAAATGCATGTTCATAAATTAATAAACTTCCGGCAATCAATATCTGAGAACAAAACATCACATAACCTGCCTTATTTCATAAATTCCTGTTATAATACCGTCTCAGTGCTTAATAAATAATTTTCAGGTGATGGTGAGAAGTCTTTGTGAAACACACTGGAAATGCTCCATTTGCTCAGTCTAGTGTAAATGCATTCTCAATGACTCTTGACTGCAGTTTTGCAAAGTTAATTGATGTCAAGTAAGACAAATGTAGTGTACTCCTATGCCACTCAAGCACACACATCTGCATGTGCATGTGCAATGCAGGAAAGTACAGTGCAAATGAGGACTTAATTTTGTATATAGATACCCTGCATATTTTTTTTTATCTTTTATCTGGCTTTGACTTGAAATGCTTTTTTTTGTAATATATCAAGTAGCTGTCGTTAGCCAGCCCCTTAGCCACCGCTAGTCTGCCTCTTAAGCTACTGCTGATCAGCCACTTAAGCTACCACTAGTCAGCCCCTTAAGCCGCCGCTAGTCAGCCCCTTAAGCCGCCGCTAGTCAGCCCCTTAAGCCGCCGCTAGTCAGCCCCTTAAGCTACCGCTAGTCAGTCCCTTAAGCCGCCGCTAGTCAGACCGTTGAGCCACTGCTAGTCAGACCCTTAAGCTATTGCTAGTCAGAGCCTTGAGTCATCGTTATTCAGACCCTGGAGTGATCGCTAGTCAGACCCTGGAGCCGCCACTAGACAGACCCTTAAGCTACCCTTAAGCCACCATTAATTAGACCCTTAAGCCCCCACGAGTCAGAGCCTTAAGCTACCACTAGTCAGAGCATTGAGCCATCGTTATTCAGACCCTGTACTTTTTAGCCTAGTGCCATCAATGCACCATCAGCTATATTTTTATACTTTTTGTCCTAAGAGCAAATTGCAGTTTGCCAGATCCCATGCTAATGCGGGGTTACTTTTTTTTCCCTTGCCAGAGGCTCAAGACTTTTCTTGTCTTTTTCAACACTGATTAAATTTGTGGTCGTATGTACCTGTTTTAGACCAACCCCAGACGCTGGGGGTCTATAATCACGTACAGTAACAGTCATGCTCAGTACAGTAGAGGATACTGTGCGGATATTAGCCTGAGCAGAAGAAAGAGCGTTTATAGTGGATTTAAGTCAAGTGCTTCACTATCTTATGCTTGACACTATTATTAGGCTAAGGCTGGTGTGTGGTTCTATGATTATAGTGCAATTTTTATGTGCAACACAACAACCAATATGTATGTTTCAGATAAATAACTTAACTTAAAGCTTTACCAAAACTTGCTAGCTTAATACTGTAGTTATAACCAGTTAAATACTTTGAATTTATTATTATTTATAACCATTTGTAATTATTATTTTCATTTGCACATACCAATTTCCATGATTCATTCATTTAAAGTAGTAGTTGGAATATTCCAAACAAACATCGCAGCCTTAACCATAATCTTGGATTATTTATTTTTTTCCAAAGATACTGTAATAAGAAAATTAAGCTGTCTTATTTTGTTTGGTATTTTCATGAAGATTTGCCTGTTCTTGAACTACTTACATTAGCACTTTATTATGACAACCATTTAGTGTTGTCTGTGTGCTTGTCTCACTAAATTCCATTTACAACAGTGATCTTTAATCTGATAGTACTTTTGATCCATGGCTTATTAAACCAGTATGAGGACGTATTAATTGATACAGCCTTCAAGGGCACACTTCAGTAAATGGACGAGTGCATTTGCCAAATTCTGTAAATGTGCTTTTTTTAATGATATTCTGGTCTTAAATGATAAGGTCACTTTGAAATTTGAAATACAAGAACATTCTAAGTAATTGATATAGTTTTTAAGTAATTGGAATACCCTGTATGTCCTCATGCCGTTATTTTAGATTCTAGATAAGCACTTTTTTAAATTAAAATCCACACGCATGTATTTTACATTACCCTATTCCTCTTGTAAGAATATAATTCTCAAATTGCACAACCTTAGCTTGTTGTCTCAGATTATAACAGTTTAAAAAGCAAAAATTTACGATATACATATAGAGGTGATATAGTGGTTAGCACTATCGCCTTATATACTGTATACAGTATATATGATATAAAAAATGATTAAGCGTGTATTTACTCCTCATATGTCTGCACCAAAGTGCTGTAACTGCACATGTATTGCAAACATGAAGAAATGGACACAAATAGACTACAGTTAGGATTAACTTCAACATTTCCTGATCATTCTCCAGTCTTCAGCTGTCCAGTTTGGACAGTCTGTCCCTACTATAGCCTCAAAATCCTCTTCTTGACTGATGGAAGTGAAATCCAACATTACTGTTGTAACTTATCTGCCTCAGGGTTTGATGTGCTGTTTGTCCTGATATGCTTTTCTCCTCAGCATGGCTATAAACGGAGGTCACTATTAGCTTCCTGTCAGCTCAAAGCAGTCTGGCCAATCTCAAATGACCATAATGACCATTCTGTCTCATCAACCAGGTGTTTCGATGAGTGGCTAAGCTGCAGGTAAATGAATCTGTCAATCATAACATCAGCTACGAAAAAGTGATAAGGGTGTTTATGCACTGATATTCAAGCACACTTTGAACAATTGAATCTTCCTTAAAGGCTACAATTTTTACAGAAAGTTTTTTTTTTCTTCTTCTAGCGTACAGAACAAAGATGAATTCATTTCCTCTGTGAGCACAGACAAAAACCTTTGACCCGTTTGAGTCAAATCAGCCTTATTATAGCCGGCTGTGACAACAGAGAACTCTCCCCTCTCATTTGCATTCACCTCATGAATATGTACTACTCTGGCCAGAGGCAAATCAAGGCCGAATCTCTGCCTCCTTCGTTTGAGATCGCACTCTGTTTTGCTGTTTCCATAGCGATGCGCTGTCGTTATGTTTTTCCGTATCATCGAATAGAGAGAACATGAAGGTGTTGCAGTGATTGATTGGACGTTGCAAACTGACACAGTAGGACCTTGGCTGATTCAATGGATCTGACTGTTCAAATGCGTTGCAGCAGGATCGTATGCTAATAGCTTACTCTTGGCTCCGCGGCTGATCTCATTAATGCCGTGCATTCTTTTAGATATTCACTGCTGAGTCTGTCACGCTGCTCACTGACTGCTGGGCAACTAGCAATCGCATCGCCTGGAGAGGCCTTTCAAAATATGTCTGACTAAAAATGTGCCTCGCTTCTATGTGAAATAACAAATGACTTTTTTTTTTTTTTTTGCTTAACTTTTGAATCCAGATGATCCAGATACTTAGGAAGAATTAATAAATGTAAAAAATTGTTTGTTGGAGAATCAGATGAGTTCTTTTCATCTTTTTTTTTTTTTATAAGTATTTTGAATGCTGAACATCTGAAGGTGTCTGTCATATACAGTAATTGATTATCATGGCAAGACTGATACGTGAGCATGAAGGATCCATATGATGTCTGCAGGGCATTCAAGCTCATGTCTGCAGTTGTCTGGGATTTCAGTGCATTTAGTAGAGATCACTTCCTGTTTGAATGAATATTAATTTCTGGTCAATTACTTAACGGCTGGTAAGTGCAAAAAAGTCAGACATGCTCATGGTGATGTAAAAACATTATTGATCAGATATTCTGCATAATATAACAATTTACGAGTCAAAAAAGTTATCCGCACTCATTACATTAAAATTTCTATTGGCCACAGTGTCTTATATGCACTTTCCTTTCAAAGCTACTCTCTCTCCAGTCACTGCTGTACTTGTTTGACCATGCAACATCAGGTCATTTGTAACTGCAGTGCAAGCAAAAATGGATGCCACCTTGTGGTTTGCTAAAAAGAAGAGCAGCGTGCAGTGCTTCGTTTTTTTTTTTCTTCTTCTTCTTTAAACCGAGGGCGTATGTGGTGCCGAAACAACTCACAGAAGAGCATAAACTCTTTTTAGCGTTTGGATATCTGCAAACAAATTTGGCCCAAAACTCTAAGGAAGGTGAAAGTTTTGATGAAAGAGAATCATTAATGGAGATGAGACATGGACATATGGAAAAGCTTGTTGACAGATTCGCAAAGAGTGTTGAAAAGCAAGAAGATCTTTATGAAAATTATGCATTTGGCTATTTTAATTAAAATACATTCTACAGCCAGAGTGCAGATCATTTTTGACTTACCCTCATGTCTTTAAATTATTCTATCAAAAAGGGGTTCCTATAGCCACCTTGCTCTTGATTTAAATATTCCAGGTATTCAGAGTTTTTAGAGGTTTCAGCTTTCCAGTCCTTTAAAATATGAAATGTCTCAAACCTGTGCTGAGAAATTTTCTCAGATAACCCTCAAACTTGATGCCTACAATCATATTTTGTCCACCTTCTTCCAACACTAAACTATTTCAGCTGACAGACAGAAACAGTACATCTGGCAGCAGGCTTTATTGTATATTTGAGATGATCCAGGGAGATTATTTTTAAAGTCTACGTCGATGCACCAAGCACTCAGCTTTAGCAGATAAAACACACTACGCGTGTGTGTATGTGTGTGTACATTGTGTGTGTGTGTGTGTGTGTGTGAGAACATAACTGGCAATGAGCCAAAACTCAAATGCTTCACTACCCCTAAAATTCCAGTTTCATGGGTGTAATCAGACACAACAAGGACATATTTAATGCAGGTTCTGGTCCTACAGATTTGAAATAAATTGAGTTTTTCATACACCATTGATTACTGCGGCTGCTATCTGCCCTGGAGTCGAGCTATCTTCTTGCCTGTTTACATTCGGAAATTCGTGAAGAGATGAAGCATACGAAATCCCTAAGCACTATATTGTGACAAGACTATCATGTGTTGCCATAAGGCTGCCTTTACTAAACCTGCTCGAATGAATAAAATCTTTGGTTTGTATTTTAAATGTCTTAACCCTATAGTGAAGTGATTTTTGCAAAGGCTCCAACCACTATGAAAATGTTTTACTGAACACGGCGCCTGCCAGTTCCAGGTTTAAGCCCACAATCCCTTTGGCAGCTAAAGTAAAGCCGCTTTGTAATGCCCCACATTGTGTTTTAGACAACCAACAGCTTTGTCCTACCACCTGCTTTGATTTTGTTATTTTAGAAATTGTCCATAAACCAACTGTCCTTGCAAATAATAATAAAAGATCTTTTTGAACCTGTCCCTTAATGTAATGGACACACATGTAATCGCCATAGGCGGTATAAGAACTGGACAAACCCTCTGTGACACTGGTTTTCTGAAGGGCTGTTCTGTGGGAGAGCTGCTCGTCGACCATTCTGGCAGATGTTCACCCCACCTAAATCCCGGTTAATCCGTGAATGGGCAGAGCGAACAGCACCTTGCTGTTGACTGGAACATGCCTATGTACCTCAGTTACCACAATCTTAACTTTAGCTTAGCTAAAACGCTAAGGTGGTTGACATAAATTTTTTTGAATTTCGTTATTCATATCCAATACTGTTGTGTCGGCTCATAAATTTCCTCTGGTAAATTACAGCTGGTTAGTTAAACTGATGCATAGCAGACAGCTAGGGGGTCGACACCTGCAATACAGCTGACTTAGTTTAATTAGCAGAGGTGATAATGGTGTAAAAGGTGAGGAGAATAAATCATGGAGGTGGTGGACGGTCCTATAAATCCCATAAGTTCCTTTTTGTATTTCTAATTATTCCGCTTTAGAATATTTGCTATGTTAACTTCCATGTTTCGGAGTAAGAGCAAAGCTAGTACGCTAGGCTGTGCAGTCCACTGTCACACACCAAGTAGGGCTTTTAAACTCTGTTTGGAGTGTATCTTGGAGGCAAATTACCTTTTCAGCCTTAAATAAAAGAACATAGACTGTTTGGAAGAGATTTAGAATGACTTGGAAGCAATTATTAAGGAGTTGATGATGTTATGTCATCTTTTTTTTAAGATGACATAACATTATCAGATGTGTTTTCTTGCTGAAAGTGCTTCTGTGGCTGGTTTTGAATGTGGGTTTTGGCAGGTAGCTGCTCTCTCCTCAGCAGTGCGGACAGTACCGACCAACATTCAGCCATGTTAGGGTGATTAATTATTATTAGAAGACCTGAGACGTGGTCAGATTTATATAGTTAAACATCACTGTGGAGTTACCATCCATTGTCACCACTTGTGAAGTATCAGTCAGATTGCTTGACTGGAACTAATTGTTGTTTCTGAACTAACAATATAAATTTAACAGATGAGTTACCCTAGTGAAAATTTCCCCATTAAAGCAGTCATGAATTGTAAATTTAGCTTTGCAGACCAAGCTGTACACATGTTTATTTCTGTTATAAAGCTTTTAACATTTATCATATCATTTAGCATTTTAACATGGGATCTGTGGGGTTTGACTTACTTTTGGACCTAGTGGTCATTTGAGGAACTGCATGCTTTGGCATATCTGCATTGGTCTCATTCCAGAACCGGGGGGTACCCCTTGATGATTGCATACATATAAAAAAAACTGCTTGTAAGTTTTATTTACCTTTTTTTTTTTTTAACTAGATTTGTGTTCATATAATTAAGTGCTCTCTAGAATGCAAATATCCTGCCTCAGGAGAGAGTATTCTTCTACAGTAGCAGCTCATTAGCAGCAAATGTCGTTGATCAGTGCATTTTGGTTATGCATCTTCATGCAAGCGTTTCGTCTTGCCAATCATCACTTTGTTGAGAGAGAAAAAAAAACATTAATTTGGAAGTGGTGGAAGTTTAAGGTCATGTGACAGGAGCGTTTACCAACTAGGGGTACCTAAATGCCAGAATGTCTTGCTATCTCAGACAACATAAGTCTCAATCAAAAATGAAAATATTTTTAATTAATCATAAGCAATAAAATTGAGAAAATCACTGAATGATAAAGGAAATATCATTATTAATCTCCTTACAATGGCACCATTCAGACACAGCTGAGTTATAGAGGTGACCCTGTGGCACTCCCTCACCACTGGTGGTACTAACGGTCAACCTCGACTCAAAGATGTACTCCATAAAACATGGTGTCCTGTTGTCTAGGACGTTATCTTCCTTGGCAGGCATGGGTGCAGGCAACAATTTATAGTTAAAGAAAAGACTCTACTGTATGTTGGGCTTCAGATATAGTTAATTCGCTAAACAACTCAGATTTTTTGTGATTCTTGGTCAGTTTTTACCTCAATGTCTAGCTTTTTTCACATGGACTTATCTTGCAGACAAATAAGTAGCCTAACTTGACAGTTTTTTAAGCTTTTACAAATATAAAGTGACCTGTTGTACACCGTGAAGGTTCTGCCAAGAGCAACAGCAGCATTGAGTCTGGCCTTTGAAATGCAATAAGGTAACCATGAGTTTTGTTGTATTGGTAACATGTAAAAAAAAAATATATATATATATATATATATAAATGTAAATGTCAGTTTTTCGCCCACATTTACAAGAAATTTCACTCGGTTTAACTTAAACGCCTCTCGTATCAAATGAAGACTCTCAAAAATTCTCCTTTGTTTTCCCTGATCCTATTGCACACAGAAGGGTGATAAGAATGCTGGGCTGTCCAGTCTGTCCAGTGGAATACATATTACACAGTTATGGCACTCACACTTTTAGAGCTCCTGTCTTTTTTGTCCACTTTTTTTATTTTTGGTATATATTTTTTCTCTGGCATTTATAGCTTGTTTTTTTTTTCAGCAGTAAGGGAACAGCTCAAGGCAGGCAGTACATTACCACGCTGACTTGATTGCTAATTGGAAATCCCACTACAGCCATGCTGCACTCTGCTAACTTTCAGCCTTGCGCATTAGAAGTCAACCACTTGTTTATGTTTCCCCCAGCAGGCCACTTTTGTCACTTGTGGGTATGAAGTGTCCAAGTTCCTAAAATAAATTCAATCTATTTTTATGTAGCTTGATTATGTTTGAATGGAGAATATTAAACATGCCTAGCTACTCATTTTGAATCATATTTCATCTTACTTGGCTTTTGCTGTGCTTTATCTGTACTGAAAGAGCAGTATTTATTTTGTCTTGAATCAAAGTCCTGCTCAAAGTGTGATCCACTGGAATCAAGTCCAGGTAAAGTGTAACTTATGAAATTGGAAAAATAGTGCTCTCACTTAATCTTTGTCACATTGCATCTGCACTGTTTTGCCTCTGACTGTTGGTGACCCTCAAGGCTTTAATACTTGACCCCTCTGTTTTTTCTTCTGTGCCTTAAGATTCCTTCTGTACTTTGATGTAACAATGTAATATTCGAAGATAACATCATGGGCTCCTGCATGGATGGTGCGACAGAACAGTGTTCTGATAATGCCATCGCTTATAAAATATAATTATATATATTATCTCACTCACTCTTAGCGTCTATACTAATTTATCCAGTTTACAGGGTTGCCTATCCCAGGAGACCTGGGGCACGAGGTGCGGTACACTCTGGACAGGATGCCAGTCCATCACAGGGCAAATATATATTATATAAAAATCTAATATATATATATATATATATATATATATATATATATATATATATATATATATAGTATAATATATGTAATAAAGCAGTACGGCAAACATAATGTTCCTAGAGATGCCTTTTTATTTAAGCAAGGTAGAGTAAAATATAATTATAAATAAATAGTAAGCATGAGAATGAGTAAACTTGTGTGATCAGTAGGCAGATAAAAAATTCCAGTTGAATTAATCTAATCTAATCTAATCTAATATAATATAATATAATATAATATAATATAATATAATATAATATAATATAATATAAGCAAAATACTTAAGTTATGAATACAAGAAAATCCAACCTGTTTCTGTTTTTTTATTTATGTTTTTTTGCCTGGACAAACCACAAATACTGGTTACTCTGTGATCTTTTGTTGTTGTCATCAAGTCGCATCCCAGTAGACCTTCAGAAGTGGTCTGAGTGATTAGATCACAGGATGCATGCGACACCGTTCACACTCGTATCCACTTTGTGGTCCGATCACCCGAGACAGATGTTAGTGCCAAGTCTAAGGAGGGCTTCGGGTATCCAGACTGCTGATTATATTCAGCGTGAATGGCTCATGTATCTTTAAAGTGCATGCTCATGCTTGTGTCTTGGCCTTATGGCTCCTTCGGGAGTTTGCTGCTTACTTGTGCACAAAATCACGATGTAGTGTTAAATGATGAGTTATCGTTCTTGGCACATGTTGCAAACCTACTCATCCGTGTCGGCTTCTCCGGTGCAACAGCAGGACAGTGTAATTATTCACTACAGGGAGGCTGCACGGCCTTGTCATGTCTTGACCACTGTTGTCTAGCCAGCGAGTTTAGTAACACTATGCTCATGAGCCTGCTCGTGCCTGCTGGGAACGAATCAATTGATAGCAATTATTCAGTATTAATTGTTGTTGGGACAAGCTGTGAACGACCATGAAAATATGTATTTTAACTACATTTTTGAAATAGAAAGAATAACAGGAAAGCCTTAGTATGCTGTTTTATTACAGTAAGTTGTTACCGTTTATCATCGGATTACCAAATGCAAATTATTATATAATATACAGTACATTTATATTATTGTGAGATTCTAACAACGTATTTCCACTAGAAAGGTCTCCAAATCCCCCTAAACAACATGTTGTTTCTTTAAGGTCATTTCTGTCTCCTCGTCCTCATCAGAGTCACTGACTGTGTCTCCACGGGAGCGCTGGTCCCCAACGCTGACTCTGGAGCTCACAGCAGCCAGCACTCGTTTTAGTATGCACTCTGTTTGCCTGTTTCCATGGTGATGCCCTATCACCGAGCCAAGTCTTTGTTTGCTCCTCGTGTCATTGAGTAGAGAGAAGGTGAAGGTGTTGGAGTGATTGATTCAGATGTTGCGAACCGACGCAGTAGGACCTTGGCTGGTTCAATGGATCTGACTGCTCACATGCATCGCAGCAGTATCGCATGCTAATGGCTGACTCTTTGCTCCACCGCTGATCTCATTAGTGCCGTGCGCTTTCTCAGACATGCACCGTCTTTCACGCTGCTCACACCTGAGGCAGGCGGTTGAAATATCACAAGGATGTGAAAGCCCAGCTTTTGTAGCCCAGCTTTTCAATCAAGCAACGCTGTCTTGAAGGGAAAAAAATTTTCTCCTGCACGAGCCATATCTAACATAGCAGATTGCTGGTCCCTTTTGTTTACTTCAACTTAAACGTGGATTACAGCACGTTTGTTTGTTTCTTTGCTTATTTAGTTTATTTAATTATGGTGGCGAATCAGAAAGCTCTGTGTACCATCCTTATAAATATATTTATTCTTCGTTCTATTCTTCTGTCTTTTTTTTGTTGTTGTTGTTGTTAAATCCAAACTGATATTTATAGGAAGAAAATAATTTAATTATTCTGAATCCGAATTGAATATTAAAAAAAAAAATGACAGACATAAAACCAAAACCCACATCTACTGCAGTCAGACAGATTAAATGTGACCTTAAAATGGGTCAGGTTGGCTGCATACTAATTGATGGGTACGATTTCCCTTGGAACTTGTACCTGTACCTGTTGAAAACTTTGAAATGTTGTGCATGCAGAAAAGGTTGTTCGGTGCCTGCCTCACTCTTCATTCATATGCAGCTGTTTCAGACGTCTGAAATATTGACTGTTGGGGACGGGGTTTGACATGTTTCTCGAGCGTATTATGCTGACTGACATGACACAGACATGCAACTGGGCCTATAGACACTGTTGTTTTTGTTTGTTTGTTTAAAAATATAATAATATTAAAATGTTTTGATCATTTTAATCATTTAAATGTGACAAATATGCAACAAAAAAAAAAACAAATACTTTTACTTCATTTCTTTCCATCTGGTCCGATCCCACAGAGATGCCAATACAGCACAAATTGGGTGAAAAAGTTAATGCTGGCGATGATAGAAAGGTATCAGAACACCCAGTGCATAACAGCCTGCCGCGTATAAAGCAGAGAGTTCAAGGTTGATTATCCGGCCTCCAAATTCCTCAGCTCTCAGTCTGTAAAATGTGCCAGACAAAGAACTCTGATACATGGAGGCCTGACCTTTGCTGTCTCACAGCACTTAAAGGATCTGCTGCTGATGTCCTGGACCACCCCTTCAGAGGTCTCGTGGAGTCCATGCCCCCCCAGGGGTCAGAGTTGTTTTGGTGGCACAAGAGGAACCGTTAAACCCAGGTGGATTTAATGTTAACGGTTTTAATGTTATGGCTGGTTATCTGTGCACTGTATGAATTTGGGCTGATTAGAATAATCTTCAGTTGCAGCATGTACTGTAGAAAACCCGTCCTCCATTAACATCATGTCCTAGCTTATAAACGGCACAGTGACGCAGAGACCTAACTGCTTTTGCGTCACTAATGTCAGGCAGCACTTGGCAGCTGAAAGCTGGCAGATAGTCATCTCATCAATCTCGTTTAGAGAATATGAATATAAGATCAGTATCGGATGATGGTGGGCTCCGTGTATCCGTATTTCGCGCGCCATCCTCCATCACTGAAACATTTCCGATGACAGACAGAGCAATAGAGCTGTCAGCAGCCTTTGTCGTATTTTAAGAAATTAAAGAGAGCTTTGTTTCGGGTGGCTGATGTGCATAATGGAATTGTTCACGTTCATGGGAGTTTGGGGTTTAAGGAGAATGATCATGTGCTGCACTCAGCTCGGGCCAATGACACATTTTACATGCGAATGAGCTGAGAATCAAATGTTCCATGTCTCATGCAGGTTGTACAGTACAGTCGTCTGGCAGCCTTAAAAATACATGGATGTACTGTACATAAGCATGCTCTAGTCCAATACATCTTGTCATGCAGTACTATTTTAGTTTAGAGCAGCTCATCACTTTTACCTGGAAGGCGCAGCAGTTACAGTACACCCTGGCAGGGTTCCTGATAAATGCTTGTCCTACGTATGCAGAAAGGTTTTAGGAGAGATTGTCTAAACAGCACAAAAAATCCCGGACAATATATTGTGGTAGTTCTAATATATATTGTCACCAGATTGACTTTACTCAGTAGATACGACAATAAATGAAACAGGTAGCAGGTATGTTTAATGCACTTGATCGTGTAGTTTATGGATGTGATTGTTACAGTTATATTCGATGAATTGGCTTTGACTCAGGTGCAGATGTTGTCCAGCATCGTGTTTTTAGCCATCTCAGCTCCTGCGGGTTCAGTAGGATTAAACCCAGAATGCCTTCTACAAATAAATCCGAGCCTGGGGTGGAGCAGAGGTGCTGGGTCATCTACACACGGCTTTACAGGACTGTTTCTCAGTCTGTGTGCCGGAGCGCCGCATTCTGGCACTTTTCGGTGGTTTCCCTTTATTAACTTATCTAGTGCAACCAAGTCCAGGTTTTTCATGTGTTCCCGGATCCAGCACACACCCCTAAAAATCATTTAAACAGGCTACGTTAACAAAGGAGACACGCTAATGTGTGCAAAGCAATGGTTCGGTGGATCAGAGCCTAGAAAATCGCACTGGTGTCCAACTCGAGGCAAAGAGACCAAACACGTTCCACTGCTTTATTTCACTTATCTTGAGCGAAAATCAATTAACCAGCCTGAAGTATGGTAGTACTCAACATTTTCACTATATCTACCAAGGGTGTTCGAGTCAAACCAGGACTTTTGGTTGCCCCTGTAACAGAACATAGGTATATGAGTAAAATCTTCCTTTAATTTTCTATATATTCCCCTGCTACAGTAATGCACTTATCCTAACATTTTACTAGTGCTTGGATACCATCAAAGTAAAAAGTTTTCTAGTACACCAGAGCCATGATCAGACACCTTCATGCCATTCTTCACTGGATGTGGTAATAACTCCCGGCCGAGTTCCTATAATGTGCAGGTGGTGTTCGTGTGTGATTGTGTGACGGAATTTGTCCATTTTCAACAATCAGGTTTTTTCAACAATCATGTGGTTCGTTCACAGGCGTACAGCCTACTTTCCAACATTTACACCATTCGAATGTTTCACTGTGGCTATTAGTCTAATCACATTACTGTAAAATCGGTTTAACACCTTCATCCGTAAGAAATTTCATCACGAGTCCCGGTTTGACTTGAACACCCCTCATAGAATTCACGTCCGACCCATTGCATAGCAACCGACCATGTTCTGCATACGGCACACGTCATCTCTCACCAGGGCCACCGAGTGACCCGACAGAAAAGAGTGTATTACTCCCTTTTGTCTGGAGATCACAACTCCGAATCCTGCTGATGTCACGGCCATCCGTTGCCAAGGGAGCCGTGCTCTGTGGGTGGGAGAGATGGCATACTTTCTCACCCTTGTCAGTGCTATGCCATGGTGCGCTGTGACACAGCATGAGAAGCAGCTTGAAAAAGATGCTCTTTGCTGTCTTGACGGAAACATCTTGACCCTCCCTGGTTGGTAGCCCTCGTATTATAGAGGAGAATCAGGGGACGGGAAAGGTCAATAGTAATTGATCCTAAATCCGTTAGAGGGAAACTGTAATGCAGCGTTAACATGGTGAGCATGCAAGACAAGGGATATGTACGTTCTTAGCAGCGTGTGCATTTTTATAGTACATTTACTTGGAAAACAGATGTATAAAAAGAATTCCATTAATAATTTTAATGCATTGTAGCACCAGTGCTTAATAGTGAGTTATATATATTCTTGTTCCTAGGAATGTCCTATTCTACCCTTAGAGCAAATCTTATTGGTGTTAAATTATGGAATAGGAAATATGATTAAAAACCAATGCATTCGGCTTCTCAGGCAAACAGAATAAGATAAGATAAGATATTCATCCCACAATGGGGACATTTCTAATGCTGATATGTCCTACTTTACATTACAGTCAGCTTTGTACATCAGATTTGTCCTCCTGGTAGGCTACAGATCTGCTTTATATTCTGCAGTCTCACAAAGTGGAAAGCGAGAACACAGAAAAACAGGTTGTTTTTACAACATGCAGATCAGCTCGGCTAATAACGACGGCACCCTACGCAGTGTGAATCAGTTATGCTAGTTTTTTTCCATGGCACTGCGGGACTGAAACTGACCATGAAAGCTGTAGACATTAACTCACAGTCGCTTGCCGAGCGATGTAGAACATTTGTTGTTGTTCGAGGCAGCTTGATATAAAGACAGTAATTTCATGACTCAGATTCCCTCATCCCGTCTCTGACAGAAGGGAAATGAGAAAGCTGTCTGACAAACACAATCACACAAAAGACCTTTTCCACAGATCTCTTATGTAACTGCTTTTTTTTTTTTTCCCTCAACACTGATGTTTCAGATGACGTACGTAACCTGGATCTCTTTCTATCTGGTTCTTCGTTCAGGATTATTTGTGATGTTTGTGTTGCTGAGGGCATGTGGTACATCGAGGTTAATTGCAAATCCCACGTGAGCCACGCTGCACCTCGAAAAGTTTCTCACATGAACCTTTTAGTTGGTGTTGCTCTGTACAGCACGTCTCTGAGTTAGCCAAGATCCCTCATTAGGGTGGCATGTCAGTCATTTTGTATCCAGTTTGTCTGTTGTGGGTGTGCATCAGATGATACTGGTGTTGGAATGATTCACGCACCAAGATAAGTTGTTTTTTGTCAATATGTTTAGTCTGCCGTATAATTTGTAAGGAATTAAACATGACACGGCTTGCTGTTATAATCAACTTTTGGCTGGTGTGATGCAACCTATTTTATTATACCCGCACGTCCCGAAGTGTTTTATTTCAAGGCAGTGGCTATATTTCCGAGATCGTAAGTTCTGAGTTCTCGGCAGGCTTTTTTTTAATTTATTTTTTTACATGAGTTCCAGATGTGCGTGTGCAGATTTTAGACTTTTATAATATGATATATATCATTTTCTAGCTGAAAATATTATTACTTGTATAAAGTTGAAATGACCCTAGCTGCGTGCATAATCCGTCTTGGCAAAAGGTAAAAGTTGTGGGTTTTTTTTTTTTTTTGCTCTCTCATTGTTTATGGAACTACGCATAAGTAACTGTGATTTCTCACAATGTGCAACTGCTTGTTCAAAGAACACAAAAACTGTTGAATTTGACACCTTGTACCAAATGCACCATCTTGACATCATGTTCCAAAATACTCAGTTCTAAATTTCAAAACTGGACACGCAGAAGTTTGCCAAAACTCATAACTGACTCTTAAATTCCTCTGTCCTGGAGACTTCTGCTGAAGATACCCTCCTTAACTGATTAAGGATCATTTAAAATTATATGCTCTAAAATTGACCAGTGCCTTAAAATATACCACAGTTTTTTTCAGAAAATCAGAAGCAACTGGCATATTTTGTGTAAGATTAAAACTTCTTCATTTAATTTTGTGTTTATGGGCGTTTGGTGCAATACCGCCACCTACTGGATTGGGGTGCAGCGCGAAACGAAAAAAAGATCACAGTGGAACCTCAGCATATGAACCTCAGCTTATAAATTTCTGCCTTAAGAATTTTGCGAGTAATTAGCATCAATATACAAAGCATTTCTGCCATAAGGACAAACTAACTGTATTGACCCGACCGCCGGCTAAGTTGCGTGTATGTCCAGGAGCCGTTCAAAACTTGTTTGCGTCCGTGGAAAGAGGAATTTTTTTCACGTTTCTTTTTGGTAAAATTGGTAATAAGTTTGGGTGGCTGGAATGGACTATCTGCATTCACAATTTTCGCCGTAAGACCTCGCCTCCTGAACGAATTAAATTCATGCGCCGAGATTGCACTGTATCCCTTTGTGCACAGAGACACAACATCAACAATAAAAGTTATGTAGCACATTGCATATTATACCTTTAGTAGTTTTTTTTACATTAAAATCTGTAAGAAACACGTCTGCTTGAGACACGTCGGACAATACATTTTCAGTGCTACTGAACTGATTTGAATCTAAAATTGCAACGGCTAAAGTTCGAATTGAATCAAATCAACAGTCTAGCTACCTGTACGATTCAACGCTCTACTGTTTGCATAAAGTTTTCCCATATCAACATTATCTTGTGTCATATCCTTTATATCTGTTTATTATAAGTCTTGGGCTATGTGGAGTTTTTATAATTGCACTGTGTGAGTTATTAGTATAGAAATGATCCTGTGTTAGAGAACAAGTGCATTAATACTAACCTGTGATCTGGTCCTAAAATATGTGTAGTTATTCTATAACCATACAGTAGCTTACGAATCTGTGCTGGAAAAGAGATGCAGAGATGACATCATGTGTATCCATCCGAGTCCAGCTAAAAATAAAGTCCATTCTTACCTAAAAACTGTAGGCAAGAATGATCTAAAATATGTGTGAGCAAAAGCCTAGAGGATTTCTGACAACGCGCACCACCCTACTGGTACAATAAATTTACAGCGTCTATTTAAGTTACATACGATCTTATTAAAAAAAAGAGAGTGACATATTCCTACTGTACATGGGATGACTTGGTGCTGAGTTGCTTTTTCTAGTGTCAAATGTAGCTTGAGGCTGACTCTGTGTCCTGTTCCTCAGTGAAGCCACCTCTGTCCCCACCGGAGCATCAATCCTCCACACTGGCCCTGGAGCTGCGGGTTCGAGAGGTAGAGGAGGAAAACCGAGCGCTCAGAAAAGAGATTAGCCAGCTGCCGAGGAGTCCTACGCATGGCAACCAGCATTCCCATCACCGCAGCAGCAGACACCATGGCAACCAGTCCCAGGTTTCCACCGAAGAGGGTACTGGTGACAGTGAAGCTCAGAAAGCACTCTCGAAGGTCAACGGCTCCAGCTGTGTCCAGCAACCTGCTGTAGATAAATGTGATGTAGGTATAATCCTATTGTTTAAGCATCTGTAAGACTTTTGAATGATGTAATTGCATAGCTGTGATCTCACCTCAAGCTCTTTAATGAAGATATAGTCGGCCAGAAATTTTGTCAACTCAACTAAAATTGACGAGAGAGTAGCATAATTATGAATATGAGTAGCATTCAAGTCAAACTGGGACTTTTGGTTGCAAAGAATAGCAGAACATAGTTATGAGAGTAAAACCTGCTGTACCTTTATTGGGTGTACTTGGGTTTATTGCTGTACCTTTAAAACACAACATCTTCCAGTTACGAGGATTCTTTTTCTACCTTTGCCGAACTCCTCGCTCGCTCATGTTCGTTCCGATCGGAAAACGTGATGTCATGTCGAAGGCCTCGAAAAACTCTCCTGTGCTGATCAAGAATGAGTCACCCTTTCACAAATGGCCCTGAAATTACTACAAAAATCACTCCATAGACCACAATGGGATAGACCCACACTGAAAAATGCTTTTGTACCACGTTGGAAAAACTGCCATCCTGTGCTCAATTTTTAAAATACTTTAAAATGAAACTTGAGAGCCATAAACTTGAGTGCACTTTTGCGCCCCTACTTCAAATTTTCTCTAGAAATTGTCTACTTTCTCTATATACTGTAATCTCCTGCTACACTAATGCACGTATCACTAGTGCTTGGATACCATCAAGGTCGAAAGTTTTTCTCAGTACACCGGAGCCATGATCAGACTCGCTTCATCACGTCTACAAGACTGGCCTCCCAGGAACTCCTTTAATAGCACGAACATGTGGAAATCAGGACAGTATGGAGGGATGTGGCAATAACTCCCAGCGAAGTTCCTGTAAGTGGTGTTTGTGTATGATGTAGTGTACTACCGTACAGATGCGTCTCTTCAACACTTTGGTGAAAAGTTATCTGTTGATTTTCAAGGATCAAGAGCTGAACTTATTAACTGTACAAGGAAGCAACTGCAAATCATCACCACAAGTCCCGGTTTGACTTGAACGACCCCTCTTTTGACATTTTTCTTTAAGCACTGTAGTCGCCTTTTTGTCAGCCATGTTAACAATTAATGACCCTGCCTGGCTATTAAATCGATACAAGACGCACCTCCAAGGCTATTGCTCTTTTCTGATGTCACCTACAGGGTTGAATGTCTGGAGGCTGCTCATGTACTGTACCAAAGTCGAGCCAGTCATTGTCCGAATATTGAACCATCTTGAGTAACAAATGTGAGTTGGCTTTTGTAAATTATTGCTTGAGTGCAGTTTCTTGAGGCAGGAGACACAATGAGGATATAGGTTCAGAAAAAGTCATAACGCGACTGACGGATGAAACAGAGAAACAAATAGAGAGTACAGAAGTGATAAGTGACTCCCTAGGTGTGAGCAAAACCTTTATCTCTAGCAAAAACCTGGAGAGAGAAAAAACAGACCTGAGCGGGACAAATGTACACTCAGGGGGAGAGCAGAAAGAGGAAACACACACACACACACACACACACACACACAGAGACAGAGAGAGAGAGAGAAGAAGCATAAAGACATATCCCATATAAACCAATATCCCATTCATACATTTATACATACATACAAATTTATAGAGAAGAACCTATATGTATATCATAAAGTAAAACCCTACAGGTGAATACAGTCTTCTAATAATCAGTATTAAAGTTATTCCTTGCAAGTTTATTGCTAATATTTTGACAAAAAAAAAAATTATTGGAACCATCTTGAAAGCTGACATTTATTCATGCAAATGCCGTCTTGCCTAAATATATCTGCAATGTTAATAAAACCAAAAATCGTCTTATTCGGAATTGAAGTATTTATTTTACCGTGAAGATGCTCTCGAGAGACTTTCAAAGAAATGTCTGATGAAAAAAATCATTACTTTGTTGCTTAAGAAAATATCCTACACTGGCATGAAAACACTTTCAGCACAAAATCTGAAATCTAATCCAGGAATAAACAACATTGCGGAAATTTCTTCTATAATATTTTTCTTATTATGAACTGAAATTAACGTAAAAAATTCTTGAATAGAGTCGTCAAGCAACAGAATATAAAAAATACCGGATTTCTTTCCATTTTTTCAGGTTTCAGTCAAGGTAGTGAGCTTTTCAAGGCTTACAAAAGAAAACCGGTGTGTGTTTAATAATGAAAAATATGTATTCTGTGTATTATGACCGTTATACCATGTATATCATAAGGAATAAGTGACAATGGTGAGCAAGCTTTATATGAATGAATGTGTCAGTTGGATGGAATTTAAGAACCAGAAACCTACTGTGTGTGAAATAAATGTTTGTTGATTTTTACTTCGATATAAGAAAAAAGATGTATTATAGGTAGAATCTATTTAAAACCTGGAAAATGTATGATATGATATGTTTAGAACTAATCATCTTAATTGTCATTTCTACATGAGGTGTGTTGTTTTCATTTTGTTATCCTATAACGCATGGAGGCTTAGTGGTCATCACTGCTGCCTTGCACCACCGGGTCCGGGGTTCGATTCCCGCATCAGCTCTGTGTGCATGGAGTTTGCATGTTCTTCCCGTGCTTAGTGGGTTTCCTCTGGGTTCCTCGGTTTCCAACCACAGTCCAAAGTCATGAAGATTAGGCTGATTGGCGTTCCCAAATTACCTGTAGTGTGTAAAAGTGTATGTGAATGTTGACTAGAGGTCCTCACCATTGGCCTGCACGGTCCCTGATTGAACTACAGACGTTTCTAGATGGATGGATGGATGGATGGATAGAAAGGACCATGACATTTGCATTTTACTTTACATTGGTGAAATAGTGACACATTGTACAGTATCTGTCGCTTCCTGCTGTTTTAGGTAATTTCAGTGGAATTAATTATACTGTACAGAAAATGTGAAAGTCATCTTAAGCTAGATTTTTTTTTTCCCCTCTCACATAATTACTTGGCATGCAGTGTTCCTTTAGGCCTTTTTCAGACTAAAAGCCGGTGTTAACCTCTAGAAAAGTGCTGAAACCAGATATCGCTTGCCCAGAGAGAAGATGTACTGAGCCGTTCTGAAGATGCTCTTTGTCTATACTTCTCATTTCCCTCACCCTCGAGCATATGCTCGAGCTGATTGGATAAGCTTAGATACACTGACCCACTAGCTAAGGAAGTCCAAATAGCTTTTACCTGTCAGTCAGGATGGTTTCCAGCACACTGTCTATGCAGGGAGAGCGTGTAATTCCTCCCTATGTACTGTATGCTTCAGCCGTGGAAAAGGCTGGGTTGGGTGCGAGGGTGGTTTCGGCACGATCCAGGCAGATTTCCAAATAGACCCATGTACAGTTTTCATGTTGATCTGCACCTGCACCTGTTCATCTGATGCTGCACCTGTGGCTCTGGGGCTAATGCCATAAACCTGCACATTCTGAGGCACGAGCAAATATCTGGCGCGCTGGAAAAGTGCAATAAACCACTAATGATCCAAGCGCCGAGCTCCAAATGGCAAGCTCTAAATGTCAAGCTCCAATTATAGCAGGTTTTGCTGCAATATCCTCATCAGAGTCACCATTCATTAGGATTTTGGGCTGTGCTTGACCTCATTAGTGTTTTTCTCTCATTTTCCCAGACCATTCATGTCGCCATCGTGTGCGCGGGGTATAACGCGAGCCGGGATGTGGTGACGCTGGTCAAGTCTGTGCTTTTTCACCGGTAAGTAACTCAATCATCATCCATCTGACAAAACAAATGTAAGACAGAACAGGTCATGGTATGGACCGTGATATAAGCTCGTTCGATCGCTTACTGATAGTGTTCTCATGAGTAATCATCCTGGTTGTTCCAGATCACATTATAACTATTTACACAATAGACATATTTGATATGATGAAATGAAGAATTGTTCGGGTGGAAAGAATCATCTAATGTGTTTGTCTGCTATTTACAGCTGTTACACTCGCAGCAATTAAACAATTAGGAAGTGGAGCAGAGAAAATGTTAATGGTGTCTCTGAAGCATCTGCAGAGTTTAGATAATTTTGTGAAGTGCGTGATTTTATTGCTGTCGGAATCAAATGCATATGCATATTCTGTGCACGGCATATGGATAAATTGGCTAAAAAGTAGACTTGCAGGTCAGTTAATGTACACATGTAAACTCGTTCGAGCGAATCAGTGTGCTGCATTTCTGATGATTGAAGTTGAATTGTTCATTTTAATTTGATCGATTGCATTCTTCTTCAGACCGAAAGTGATGCTCTGCTTGATTAATATGTGCACTGGAGAATATACAATCTTTTTTTTTTTTCTTGCCCGAGTTCTTGGATTAAAGATTGAAGATGTAAATTAGTCGGGCTGTTAAGTGTTTTAGCAAATACTGCCTAGTAACACTGAAACTCTGCCAGCACTGACCTTGGCAGGTTCATGCAATAGCTGTTCATAAATTCAGAAAGTATTAGTCACTTTATGCACATCAAGAAAGGGAATGAAAAAATGTTGGAAGATGCTTCCTTAAAAGGTGAGGATGCCACTCCTGTAGCAAACTACGACCCTTGGTTTTAAACAAAATAGAATGCATTTTTATGACATTTATTAACTTTATGCTTATGCAAACATGAATCCAGCTTTCTCTTCATGTACAGTGTCACTATTTACCTCCCCTGCAAACATGGCAAAACATTGAAAAAGAAAAACCCAGACGTGAAAGTGTGAGCCGTGTCAGCACAGCTGATTGTGATTGTTAGTTCCTCAGCCTCAGCTACATCACTTAAGTTCTAATAATTAATGTACTCGATTGTGTTTCCCAAAATATAAACAGCCGAGTAGTTTCATTTGATGCAGCATAACCCTGAATGAGCAAGTACTATTGATGAATGAACCAAGTTAGTAAAAGTGATGTTTCTTTGTCCGCTGAGCTGATTGCTCAATAAAAAGTTATTTATTTATTTACTTTTTTATTTTTATTTTCATTTTTTATTAACCAGATGCCTTGCACACCATCCAGGCAAGCTTTCATATGTCCATATGTATTTGTATCTGTGTTTTAGTTCTACGTCTCAGACCTTATATACAGTCTTATGCAAAAGTTTGGGCACCCCTTGATAAATAACAGATTTTGGTGATTTCTTAATTGAAAAGATGTTAACACAGTCTCTCTTGGAAATGGAAATATTCACAATATTTTCAGCAGACATTGATGAATAGTTACTTCTTATGCCATAAATTGAGCAAAGATAAAAAAATTAAAACATTATTATGGCACTGTGCAAAAGTTTGGGCACCCTAAGAGTCTCAGATTCTAGCCAAGATGAGATCTGGAAGATCAAGAAAACTCTCGGAGAGAACTGCTCGTATGCTGGTCAGAAAGATGAATCAAAACCCAAAAAAATTTGACTGCAGAAAACCTGCAGGAAGATTTAGCAAAATCAGGAGTGGTGGTGACCCGTTCCACTGTGCACAGACAAGACCTTCATGGAAGAGTCAGCAGAAGAAAACCTTACCTGCAGTCCCTTCATAAAAGCCAACGTCAGAGGTATGAAACAGAACATCTACAGAAGCCTGATGCATTTTGGAAACAAGTGCTGTGGACTGATGAAGTTAAAATAGAACTCTTCGGCCACAATCAGCAAAGGCATGTTTGGAGAAAAAAAGGAGCAGCATTTCATGAAAACTATTAAGCATGGGGGTGGATCTATCATGCTTTGGGGTTGTGTTGCAGCCAGTGGCACAGGAAACATTGCACAGGTGGAGGGAAGAATGGATTCCATTAAATACCAGCAAATTCTGGAAGCAAACATCACACCATCTGTAAAGCTGAAGCTGAAAAGAGGACGCCTTCTACAACAGGACAATGATCCTAAACACACCTCGAAATCCACACTATGGAATACCTCAAGATACGCAAGCTGAAGGTTTTGGAACGGCCATCACAGTTTAAACATCATGGAAAATTGGTGGGTAGATCTTAAAAGAGCTGTGCATGCAAGACGACCTGAGAATATTACAGAACGAGAAGCCTTTTGCAAGGAAGAATGGGAGAAAATCACAAGGACAAGAACTGAAAGACTTTTAGCTGGCTATAAAAAGCGTTGCAAGCTGTGATCTCTGCCAGAGGAGGTGTTACTAAGTACTGATTATGTGGGGTGCCCAAACTTTTGCACAGTGATGTATCTCAGCCAAGAGAAGATGAATTTCACCTAGTTAGAAGACAGCTGTGGCAATCTTGTCACATTTTTTTTCAATTATTCATCTCATTATATTGTAGCAGGACACTTATGCCACATACACACATATACATATGCTGTACTGAAAACTGTGTGTCCTGGTAATGCCATCAATTTTTCATACTGTCTCAGTCCTATTCGCACTGCAGAGGAAAAAAAAAAATTCTTTCTATTGCCCTGCTATTGCTTATTGCTCTGGTGGAAACTGAGTGTTTGTGACAAAGCAGAATGACTCTAGTCTAGTCTATCTTTGTTAAGGATCAGTCTGTGTGTGTTCAGATCTCAGACCTAAACAGTGTCCCCTCCTGCCTGGCCTGCCAGACTCTATTGAAACGAAATAATGGGCTGATTATCGTCATTAGTGCACCATGGACTGAACAGTGTAAAACTCGAGGGAACGCTAGTGCCAGGTTTCAAGGAATTCTTGGTCGATCACTGTGGCAATGGCAGCGCAAGTGTGTTTCCAGCCAGGATCTAGACTGTACTGTGAAGTGAATGATGAAATCCATTTTCCATTTGAAATGAATCAACAAACCAGTATTAAATCTCCCTTTCTATTATGCTGTGAAATCATGTGCCTGCTTGCTTTAGCCTTTGTGTCACATTGTGCCTGGCTCAGAGAAAAAAAATAACATGGATCCAAACTAAGCTTTCAAAAGGACAAGACATCTAAATAACATATTTTGACATGTTGACACCAGTTCAAGAGAACCCCTGCATCTGTTTGTTGACCTGACAGCTGCTACAATGCCTAGTTTATTCTGTCTAGAGCTCTTACTCATAGTGACAGTTGAGGGACGATGGGGGAGTACACTGAGTAAAATAAAACATATGGAAGCATATATAAATGGAACCTCTCCTAAAGTGTGTGTGTGTGTGTGTGTGTTTTTCAAGGTCAGCAGCTAATTAGGTTTAAACCGTGCAATGCTTTTAAAAGCACAAAAACAGGCAAGGTCAAAACTGCTGTTCAAAACTCCTGTCTAATGGAAGTAACCCCAGAGTGCTGGGCAACAGGCCAAACCAGGACAGCTTTTTCGGTGACTAGAGTAAGCCATTTCACTTGTCTGGACAAGTTGTGTCCTTATACTGATGGGCCATTAGTTGCCATTTCAGAATATTCAAATTATTGAGCGACAGCAAGCAAAGAAAACAACTAAGGATGTTTGAAATGACTGGAACTGGATCAAGAAACCGTCAAGACGTTATCAAAACCTGGAAGGACATTGCTGAACCGTCAAGTTTGTGGAAGTGTGGTTGTGAAATGTGGTTGAAAAAATATGTCGAAGACAGCAAATCCCCGACATACGAATAGATGCGAACGGACCGCAGATCTACGAACATTCATTGATGTGAACTAATCACAGAAGTAGCTCACATGTGTTATACAAAACATAGACACTGCAGTGAACAGTCCCAAAAAAACATCCGTTTAAGCATGTAAACACCATGTAGCATTGTCCCTCCCTCCTGGGTTGAATTTAATGAGGTCAACTGACTCGTTAAGCATGTTTAAAAAGGCTTACATGCGGTTGCGGTTTTTGGCAGTGTGAAGAAATGGGGACAGATGCACCCGTCAGATGTATGCTGTATGCTTTACATTTTATATTTGTGTCAAAGATGTATAAGACTAACTTTGTTGAACTTAGCAACAAATCTGACTTATGAACGTGCTCCCGGAACGGCACCTGTTTGTAAGCCGGAGACTTGTTTTATGGATCACTTAAATACTTGCAAATAAAAATAAGGTGCAGATAAAAATGTTTGTTTTTAAGTCATCAATAAAACCTTATCTATGTTTAATAGTGAAAGCACTATTAAACATAGATACATACACACGCACACACACATTATGTGATGAGAACTCATTGGATTAGGACCGAACAGCTGTGAGGCCATAAAAAAAACACTTGTTAATGAGACTAATCAGAAAAACAGGCTTCGGTTTGCTAAGGAGCATAAAAATTGGGGAAAAAAAGGTTGAGCAGTCTGATGAGTTCACATTGACCCTATTCCAGAGTGATGCCCATCATGCATAGTGTCCACTGTACAAGTCTCTGGAGGCAGTGTTATGATCTGGAGTAACTTCAATTGCTCAGGTCTAGGCTCTGCAACGTCATGTGGTAATAAAATGAAGGCAGATGACCTGACTGTACTGAATGACCAGATTATTACATCTAAGGAGTTTTTTTTTTTCCCCCTGGTGGCACAGTCATATTCCAGGACTTAAACTTTATATATGTATACAAATATAAATATATATCTTTAAAATGACATGTATAAATGCTGTTTTAAAAGTTACCCTAATATGTACTAAATTACAGCATTTTATATGATAAACATTTTCAACAGTACATACTACTTGCAAGCATGCTGTGATTAAAAACTAAAATAAAAAAACAGCAAGATAAACAGGCAACACAGTGCTAAGAGCAGAGCTTAGAGCCAAAGTTTTATATACCACTTCAGGTACATGGAATTAATAAGTCTGAAAAGTCAGATAACTCGGGTAAGTTTTATATATATATATATTACACACATACATGTGTATATATACATGTATATACATATAGTGAATTGTGCAAATGGTGTTTTTTCAATATTCTTTAAATTTCCAATATTAAAAAAAAAAAAACATTGTTTTCACTATACGGTAGATAGTGCTGTTACTATTTTTCCAAAGTCCATTATAATAAATAAATAAATAAATAACAGTTAACCAGATGGATGGATAGGTCGTGTAATTTTGTAAATTGCATTATGTAAGAACAAAAAAATATATTAATCATGATGTACAAAAAATTTTTTTTAATGCAATATTACTCAGCCTGGCTGTTTGTTTTGACACAATACCTTAGTTGAAGTTATAACCTAAAATACCGAAATTCACTCGGTAGAGAAACATGTTGTTTAGCCGATTAAGAGCACATTGTGATCCTACTGTATATGCTCTTCAATAACAAGATATTTAAGTTTCTACTTTGAAGAATCTGTTTTCCAGATTTCTACTAAACTTCTTTAGTCTTAGTGGTCAGGACAGCAGGCTCAGCCATTATATAGTACGTCTCCAAAAGATCTTTTATGCCATGGACAGGGTTAAGGGTATTGCTCAAGGCCCCAACAGTGCCAACCTGGTGGATCTGATCTTTTAATTAGTATCTCAGAGCCTTGAGTTACCTTAGTTAACTCAGAACACACTGAACTACCACTGCCCCCAAAAGGCTGACCTTTAATTATAAAATGTAATAATAATAAAAATTATTAGAACTTATAATACATGATTTTGTGCAAACACACAGTGTTGTTCTTGCTGGATCATGATTGGCTGGCAGAAAGAACCTTTGCAACCCATATAAAATGTAACTTTTTTTTTTTTTTCCCAAAATATTACACTAAAAACTTTACAAAATATAAGAAACAACTCCAAAGGGCACCGTCTGAGTATCCTCCCATTATAATTAATCCTGAAGCCATAAAGTGTGTAAAGTAATAATGGAGTTTTTATGTGTGGCAGACGGAACCCTCTTCACTTCCACTTCATCACAGACTCCATCGCCAAGCAGATCTTAGCCACTCTCTTCCACACTTGGATGGTGCCAGCTGTTCGAGTGGACTTTTACGATGCAGACGAATTAAAGGTGAGTCTCTCTTTTTAATATTTCATGAAAGTTTATATTTTATTAATTATATGCATAGGTATGAATTCAAAATTGACTCCTTTGTTTGTACCATTGTTCCTGTGTGTTAGTCTGAGGTGTCGTGGATCCCCAACAAACATTACTCCGGTATTTACGGCCTGATGAAGCTGGTTCTGACTAAAACGCTGCCATCAGACCTGCAGAAAGTCATCGTTCTAGATACCGACATCACCTTCGCCACCGACATCGCTGAGCTGTGGGCCGTCTTTCAACAGTTCAAAGGTAATTATTGCAATTATCAATACAGTTACCATTATTCTAGCTGAAACGAAACTACATTTTCTAAATCACTAATAGAGTTCAAGGTGACATGGCTAACTGTTTTGTGTTCAGTTCAGCTTGATCATTTTATCCAGCTTACAGTTGCATCCATAACTTAACATAGCTTGGACAGGGACTTTTTGCTTGTTTGTTTTTTGCTGTTATATATACACGGTATAAAACCAACCCAACTACATTTCAGTGCCCAGTCTATATATAAATTCTACCTACAGTCAGCAGCCACCTTGTGTTTGAATGTGTCAAAAGACAATAAATACAATAATCAGTGCTGTTAGGAAAGAATACACTTACATTTATTTACAAATTCAATCTTCTAAAATACCTCCCCGTGTAGAGGTGTGTACAGAACAAAAACAAATGTTTTATACAGTGTAGTTTAATAACTTTAATGTTGAGGTCTTCTCTACAGAACTTGCATAAGTATTCACCCTATTAAGTATTTCTATATTATTATAATCAAAAGTAAAATCCGATGGGCCATTAGGGACATTTGACACATGCTGTACTGTATGTTTACACACTCCTGGCAAAAAATACAAGAATTCGGATCCATGCTCTGTCAGTGCAATGTGGTTATTGGAAATATGTGCATTGTGAATTCAAAATGTTATACTGAAGAATAAATAAAGAAAATAAATATTAAAAAAAACAATTTTCAGCAGAAGATAAGTGCATTTGTGTCAAATAGATAAGCATGGGCGCAAAGATAGCTTCATATGTGACATCAGAGTCTTTGAGAAAGGCCCAACCCATGAGATTTTGGGAAATAATGGATGAATTTTTGTGTTTAAAATGTAACTCGAAGGAAAAGAGAATACTGTTGAATGTGATTGCAAAGTCCTGCTGCTTTGCTGGATGATGTGTAACGTTACTACGGATTGCTACAGAAGATGTTTTTCATTCTGAGTGACTAACTGGGGAATAAGGATCTCTCAGTGCTGTGGATGTTGATCTTGGTTGGGTCCGAGGCAACAGTGAGTAGAAAGGAGAGCTGCCTTTAGAATAGCCTTCGCACACACGCTGCTAGAACATCTGGAGCAAAATAGTTTCGTGTGGAAACTAATAATAATAATAATAATAAACATCATCCTATTTGCTATTAATAAATAATGTCCAGTGGTGGAAATCTATAAAACAACGGCATCACCGGTGGTTATTTATAAAAAAGAAAAAGAAAAAAAAAAAGAAATCAAGCATCAGGCTGATGGTTAGGTTAATTAAAGGTTAATTTATTTAAGCATCCACAACTCTTCAACAACAGTGATTGGGAAGATGTCATTTCTTCATATTTTGCTTCTAACATACCAGATTTTCTTGCATTATTAATATAGTCTTAAGTAACAGTTCTCCAGGCTTCCTGAAGGACTTTTTTGGCTGTCATGTTCGGTAAGATTTGTCTCTCATTTTCAGTCCAGTCCCTGACCAGTTTCAGAGAAGTGATTTTTTGTTTGTTTGTTTGTTTGTTTGTTTGTTTGTTTGTTAAGCCACACCACGGTGACCTATTAAATTATTCCAGCATTAAAATGGCATCAACCAGATGGCATTAAGATAAAATGGCATTAAGGCATCAACCAGATGATGACAGATGATCAGTATACTGGTTATGCTGAGAATGCTGGATGGTTAGAACAGAAGAGAGGGGAAATGAGCTTGCTGCTTCTTTAATTGACTACACATTTTTTAAATCATATCCTTAGGCATTTTGTAGCCTGGGTCAGTAAAACAGTTGTTTCCATGACTTTAATTGAATCGACATCATTTATTATTGAATAAGAAGACATGATGGGTGGCTAAAGAGTTTTTACACAGTATGGTATGTGAAATATAACAGATGCCTTTATCCAGACTGACTTGTGTTGACTTGTATCTCCTGATACACCTGAGCAGTTGAGGGTTAAAGACTTTGCTCAAGGACACTGAACTCTAATTTAATATCCAAACCTGCCATTGATGCCACATCGCATTTTCAAACAAAACCTCATTGGACAGCATGCAGTATACAATATAACCGGTTACATATTTTGAATAGCAAAATGTTCATTTTTTCCATTCATAGATTTTATGCGATAAACTGGTCACATCATGATGGCATACAAGAAAAGCAGAGGTCTGTCTGAATTATAATCACTGTTTGTTCAGTCACCAGGCCTTCACCACGAGCCCAGGCCGCGTATCAGCAGTGGCAGCAGTTAAATGATGTGTGGAAGTGCTGTGAGCGTGGCAGTCTGTCGAGTGCGAGCTCAGTGGGAGAGAAACCGTTTTGCCACACACACACACACACACACACTAGCACAGTGCCTTCATATCTTTCAGCTCCTCTCATGACTCTGAGGCTCCCAGTAACGCAGCTCACTGCCTTTGTCTCTGGGAAACTGGCTGGGTTCCGAATCAACTCGCCTCATGAATAGGATTTATCATGCAACGTCACGCTCATGCACTCTTTTCCTTTTCTCTGCTGCTTACTTCCTCGGTTTTTATTGGATACATTCGCTCTGTCTCTTCCGTTCACTCCCATCATCATTTCTGCCTTCCTGTTGCTTAATTTCACTTCACTGTCTCTCTTTCTGGGCTTCACTCAATATTTCTGAAAGCATTCGAGGCAGTTCTGTAACATCCTGAAAGCTTACAGTCTGCGACTGTTAGTAGAAGCAATTTACCTCCTACAGTACTTGTCTTTTAATTTCTGGGGTAAAAGTAACATTAAAAGCAGAATCTGTGTTTTTAGGAAAATTTTTTTTAAGGCTTTACCACCAAAATAGTGACATCACTTGCTAAACTCCAATTTTCTTCAATTTACAATAGTTTTATAGCTAAACTCCGATTTAACCAAAGTGCATGAAGTGAACGAAACATGCAATGAATTATGAATTATATAATAATGAATATTAGGATAAAAAAGAAAGAATTAAACATACAGTTACTGGTTCTCTAAGTAATTTATTTTAGCCCACTCATGATTTCTCTATATTCTATAGATTTCTGTGATTTCTCAGACAACTTTCAGTTTCTAATTAAGTGCATTAAGAAACTCGGTCCGAATCAATGGCAATGGCACCAGTCGTAATTTCTTTCTAAATAAGCAATGGCTGTGCTTATTATTTCTTTTTTTGTATCCATCAATCCTTTTATTTCCGAACAGTGCGTTAGTGGAGAGAGAACACTAATGCCTGCTAATGTGTCAAATTTACACTCTGTTGTCTAAGTTCAGCAGCGTGGAATGTGCTGTGACATCACTGTGTGTCAGCTAAAAAGAGGACTGCCATTTATGCTGATGATGAAAAATGGAGAAGAAACTAATCACGGTTGTTGGTGTACATCATGTTCATCAGTACAGTTACCCTTCAGATGAACATTAATAGGAGCGACCCTGTTTAAACGTGATGGTGCTCCTGTGCACAAAGCAGACTCCATGAAGACATGGTTTGGTTGAACTCAAGATACATAGGTGTAATGGTCAAGTATCCACAAATATGTGGCCATGTAGTGAGTATGGCACACTGTCACTGTCTGTTGGCTGATCACAACATTCTGTACATCAGTATATTTGAATTTAAACAGACCTCCTTGTTTAAACACAACCAGAACCAATTCGCAGTGCATATTAAGTAAAGACACACTGCATGTGCTGTTATATGAAAATGATCAACAAATCAGTTGTGGCATGTGCTGATGATGTTATTGCCACCACACATTTATATCTTATCCATTTTTTTCTTGGTCTTTTTGCACCACACAGAATTGCGCAAGTTAATGGCACGGGTTTTATGCCGGATGCGCTTCCTGCCACAACTCACCCATGTGACCACTCTTGGGACTTGCACTTAGAATGCCCTGTATCTCCAGTGGCTGGGTATGTATATGGACATAGGGTTGAGGGCCTCGCCCATACTGTTGGCCCAAAAGTGGCAACCTGACAGTGGTAGGGCTTGAACCCACACCCTCCAATCATCAACCCAAAAGTCACTGCTCTGTAACATCGTATCCCTATATGTCAAATATTACAAATTTGCTTTTTAAAGAGCGACATATTGTAGTTTGTGTCAGTTCCTATTTATACATTTAATAAATGTCATGGATCGTCCATGAAACAAAAGGTATTTATTATGCGTAACATCTCGTATTCCTTAATTATCTGTAGCATTTAATGATATCCCTCATCCTTAGACTTGTTTGTGATTTTCACATCATTCACACTGACACTAGAGACTCCTTTCCAAAGTTTTAATAAATATCACCTCAATGAACACTTCACCATATGCATTCTTCTATATTGTAGTCTTACATTATATGAAGCCATAAAAGTCTCTGAATAATGACTATTTTTTCATAAAATCCCTTGTAAGCACAGCCTAGTAAGGAGGAAAGTGTCCTCTATATACAGCCAAAAAAAGCGCAGGTGAGAAATATCTTGATATATTAAGCTGCATTCCTCTGTGTTTTTTTAAAAACCTTTTCTCCATATACAGTTTACCTTCACGGTTTGATGTATTAAACTGCAGTATTGGCCTGCAACATGCAGCTTAATACCTTCCTGTTTGATCTGTGAGTACTCAGTGCTCAGAAATTTCCCAGACATTTAAGTTCAGAGTACACATGTCACATTATATTGCATATATACCGTAGCAAAGTAAGAAGCATCTTTGCTCGGCGCTGGGACTCTCTAGACGCATGCACTCCATGTTCAGTGTTGTTTTTAGCATTTCAGGACACTTATGCGCGTAGATCAATAATGTTTGTCGACAGGAGGAGAGGGAGACCGAGGCTGAGGATCTCTCAAAGCGGTTCCTGCAACACAACAGATCAACCACGAGGCTCAAATGAAATCCAGGGTAGAAAACAGTGGAAAGAGTCAGGGATTAATAAGCTAGAATCTAAACTTCCCTCTAATCCTGCGTGTACTTTATCTCCTTTGGGGTGGTCTGTCAGCATGTAATTGCATCTGCTTTGGTTTGACTAGGGAGGATGCACAATCCGTCTTCGCGTGTTCCTTTAAAGTAGGAGAGTATTGGCATTTCCATTTTCACAGAATCGCAGAGGTTCTTTCACTGGATACAACCATGAAAACGTTTTAAATTGAAATTCCTTAGAGTTGTTGATATTCATTTTCTCACTGTTTTTTTTTTCCTTTTCCACAAGTTTGTTTCAACCCATTTCTGTAGCAGACTTGAAGTTTTTCTAGCAAGCACCAGCAACACTAGATGCACTGTTTACGTACTCGCCTCCATACTTGATGTACGTATGTCTGATGGATCAAGGCAACATCCGTTAGGTAGACCTACTGTACAAAGTCCCTGTCAATCAGATTTTCAGGTTAAATTGTCAATGGTTTAATGATTCTACAATGCTCAAATCACTGATGAGCAGGCTTCCCACAGGGTTCACCGTATAAGCTGTTAACAAATTTAGGTCCTGATGATTCCACAGCCATCTGTAGCTACAGATCCAATAGATGGCATGTTTTTTCTGTCATGTCAGTCATGAGTGTTTATGAGCTCATGTACACTGCCTGCCCAAAGATTATTCGTGTACACTAATATTTTTTAATAATATATTGATATATTTGTTGGATCGTCTTTATTTTTGATTACGGTGCACATTTGGAACCAGATGCAAAGCCACAACATTTACTTCCATTCAGAGTTTGGCTTAGATCTCATATTGATGATCGCAGAGTTGGCCACTCAGTAAATTCATCTCCAGCTTATGGTCAGGGCTCTGTGGTGGCTAATTCATGTGTGAAAATGGTTCCTCTGTTTCCAGAAACACTCTTTCACAGTTTGAGCCTGATGAATCTTGCCATTGGCGTCCTGGAATAAGGCTGTGCCATCAAGGAGGGAAAAAAAAAAATCCATAGATGTTATAACCGGGTCATTCAGTATATTCACTAGTCAGCCGCCTTCATTTTATTGCCACATAACTTTACAGAGCCTTATGTTGTAGAGCAATAATTTGACCTTGCTGAAACACGGTGAAATCTTTTCTACTATGACAGGAAGCATCTTCTGACTTATTTAAAAAATAAGAGTAATTATCTACGGTAGTCAATGGCTCTTAAGTATTGCCTTATCTACAGTAAATTCAGTAAAGTCGTGAATGTGTGCACGTGCAGGTCTGGAAACAGTACCCCACTGATATCCAGGCACTAGGCTGGGGATCGATAGCCAGGCAGAGTGGGCCCATGTGGGCAGCAGCTCCTGCATGTTCAATCGAACAGCATCTCCCACTGACCGGTCAACCGGCCCCTCACAGCCCTTTGGCTTTCCCTGTTGGGAACGGGGACCTTTAACATGTAGCCTTTTCCTCTTCTGCGGCAGGATCACAAAGGCTGGCTCTTAGCGAGAGTGAATGTGCCGCGGGAGCGCGTGCAATCCCCTCGCAGCTGTCCTTAATGCGGCCATCAAGATGCGCCATTCCATTTGCGCCTTTAAAGTCCCTGGACGCTCGTGTGCCATTCCGCAGCTGGTAGCGTCCGCCGCGCGACTCTTGGCTTTAACCTCCGGACCCCGAGCTACACTTGTTTTTAGAGTGCGACCTTCACACACCTGCAGACCTAGTAAGCGACAAAAGATTTAGCACGCTGGCGCAGGCCGTGACAACAGCCTTGGTTCGAAATAATGCGTCAAAAGTAGCTAGTAGTAAAGGAATTAAAATAGAGACACTAAACTAGAAATCTAATCTCCTTCCAAATCTTAATTTGAAAATTTCTCAGTTTATCTGGAAAATCATGATGGATTTAATTGAGTGCGAGTGTGTTTTTGTGTGGTGCCCTCGCTGCTGATTATTCATCTGCCCCAAGAGGTAGAGATTCTGCAGAAAAGTCGATTAGGATCTCTTACTGCGTTTAATTACATGCATGTGTGATAAGTTTCCCTTTAATCTGACTTAACTGCATTTGTGCACGAATAAATCTGCTGCCCGTTCCAGTGAAAATAAGCGTCGCACTGATAAGGATTAATAGAGTTCAGCGAAAATGCACCGCTAAAAACGGCCACGACAACAAGTGCTCACGCATCCTCATTCAGCCGGCTGTGTGTGTGTACACATTGTGTTAAGCCTCTTATTGTGTGCTTAAGATGCTATAAATGTCATTAAGATAAATGTAAAAGTAAATCTCTTGTTTATATGCCGTGTTATACCAAGAATCCAGTTTTGTGCTCAGTCATCGATGGTTCCATTTTTATATTTATTTTGAGACATTCTCTCTGTTTGTCTCTTTTCTGTCAGTAAGCTGAACATTTAACTGTAGACTTGGGGCTCTGAATATTCTACATGAGAGCTATAAAATAATGGAGTGTGATGGCATCCGAGTGGCTTGTTTGTTTTAATAAGCAGAAAGTAATGTGAAAAGAGTCTTCTTTTTTTGTCTCTATTGTGTGTGTGTGTGTGTGTGTGTGTGTGTGTGTGTGTGTGTGTGTGTGTGTGTGTGTGTGTGTGTGTTTTATGGATGGGCGTTCATTAATCTAGCTCATGGCCTTCATTAAACTTGCTCTGTGGGTGTTGCTGTTATGGGGGGATGGAAATAGACACACACACACACACACACACACAAAATTACTGCTCTCCTGTCCTTTCAGGACAATTATTTCTTAATTTCTAACAGTATCTCACACACACACACACACACACACACACACACACACACACACACACACACACACTGTAGCATTATTACTCTCCATAGTCATCCCCCCAAAGGCAAATGTGTTCCCTTTGCCTCATTTCCTGCTAAGTCACCGTCTGTGTTCTCTGATCTGTGGCAAAAGGGTCCATAACATTGCATTTTTGTAAATGCATTTAAATTAGAGATACACTGATTGCAGCTTGGGCGGCACGGTGGTGTAGTGGTTAGTACTGTCGCCTTGCACCGATCCCCGGCCAGGCTTGATTCCCGTCTCTGTGTGCATGGAGTTTGCATGTTCTCCCCGTGCTTGGTGGGTTTCCTCCAGGTACTCCGGTTTCCTCCCACAGTCCAAAAGACATGTAGGTTAGGCTAATTGGCGTTCCCAAATTGCCCGTAGTGTGTGAGTGAGTGTGTGTGTATCTGTGCCCTGCGATGGATTGGCACCCTGTCCAAGGTGTACCCTGCCATGTGCCCCAAGTCTCCTGGGAAAGGCTCCAGGACCCCCGCGACCCTGAATACAGGATTAAGCGGTATAGACGATGAGTGAGTGAGAGTGAGTGATTGCAGCTTTCTTGGTTGATACAGAGTTTTTTTTTTTGTTGTTGTTGTTTTCTTTGTTTTTTGACCTGCTAATATGGATTTTCTTTTCTTTATTTTCTACAAACTATAATTGACAGCATAGAAAAACATTTTTGAATTGAAACATTTAAAGTAAAGTTCAATTATATGTATATAATAAAGCACAGACAACTAGGCTTCCATTTTCTCCAAAACTGCACAGGACTTTCTCCAGGCTGCTGCTCTGAGCTCTTCGCTACAAATAAAATCTAACGGAAAATGAAATTTAACCGGGACGGTGAAGGCTATCATATGCTTCCTCTGAGACACAAGCTTCTTGAACTGTTGCACAGCCACCGGTAGGAATAAAATGTAGAAGCGCATGATGGGCTAGTGCCACTATGAGAGTGAATCCCTCCCCCATAAGAGCTCCCAGTTATAGATGGCTGTAGCGTCGCGATCTCCAGACGAGCTAACGCGTCTCGGTTGTGACTCTCAGCCATGTGTGCACGGAATCGTTGGATGATGGCTGATCAAGCTGAAAACCAGCCAATTCCACTAATGAACAATCAATCAGTGCAGATTCAGTTTAAATAATTATCCCGTCTAATTTAAATTCAATTTTAAGTTATATTCATTATGTATATGACCATACATAAGCCATCGGTTGCTCAGTGGTAGGTTTACCCGGGTTCAATTTCCATCCAAACCCCGGCGCCGTTCCCAAGCCACAGATAAAATGTCAGGAAGGGCATCCGGTATAAAACCTATGCCATGTTGATCACATGGTCCTTGGCTGTGAGCAGCTGAAAGACTAATATGTACAAGACCATGTAGTAGAATCATGTAGTAAAATGATTATTATGATTGTCCATGCCATAATCATAAATAACCTTACAATAAATTTATGCTCCAAATTAAAATTTACAATGAAAATTTCACTTATTCTAAAGATATGCTTTTATTACAATAAAAGAATATCTTCACTTTGAACCAAGTGCTCAAGATGATACTTAAAGTAAAATTGCACTATTGCAAAAAAAAATAAATTAATGTTGCTGTAATGTGTGACATTATTAGGGTAACCAGACTCCAGTCCAGTTATGTTACAGTAAGATAAGCCTACGTTAACTGGAGGCATCTGGATCTTCTGATTGGTCTGATTTTTGTCAAGTCAACATTGACGCTTGACTTTGCAGATTGGAAACTATTAGGGTACGTGTCCATTTTCAAAGGAAAATCTCTCTCTCTCTCTAAGACGCGAAAAACTTAGAGAAGCTCAAATTATTGCAAATGAGCACAGCCACCTTATTTCATTTGGCGAGTAAGACAAGAGCATCATGAAGGTCCAGATTCTCAGTTAATCATAACCAGAATAATAAAGATGTTGTGAAATTGACTGGCCGTAACGATTCCAAAAGTCTCCATCTGCATATGTGTGCATGTCTCTCTCTCTTACTCTCTCTCACTCTCTCTAACTCTGTATCTGTTTCAGGTCAGCAGGTGCTTGGGCTCGTGGAGAATCAGAGTGACTGGTATTTGGGGAACCTATGGAAGAACCATCGACCATGGCCTGCTCTCAGCCGAGGCTTCAACACTGGTTAGTCAGATTGTAATACCAGTAGAGGTTCAACAATGCATGAAAATCTAATTTGCTACAGTATGTTTTGAATACGGTGGTATCTCAGTGAGGTACTTTCAATACAGCAAAATAAAGTTTGTAGGAATAGGTGTCTCAGATTTCCATTTCCAGGATTTTAAAGTATAATAATTGAAACCTGTAATGTTTGTCATGTTTGGAGTGTTTTCGCAGTATATGCATAGTGTTCGAATGGTGTTTGCACATATAAAGCATATATTGTATGAAATGCATTGAATCAAGAGCTCCATATTGAACAATATGTGATATGATATGCTATATTATTACACCCCTAGATTTAACCTGTAGCGTGAAACAACGACAGCTTTGCATTGATAATAGGCTGAGCTGCATTCATGAATGTTCGTCCTGTAATTTGTGACACGAATTGATTTCATGCTGCGGTGCTTTTCTTTGAATGTATTTGAGGTAAAACATGGAAAATGGACTCGTATTTCTATGTGAAAGGAATTCCCACCACACACTCTACAAAAGGAGCATGATGAAAAGTCTGCTTGATCGAGTGCCTAAAGAATTAGATTAGATTCGATCTCCAGAATAGGTTTCTTTGCTTCCGTTACATTTTTCCCCCCCAAGTCCTTTTCCTCTGCAGGACCGAAGAGGCTTTAACCATGTTGCTATTAGAAGTGGAGAGCATTTCATTCACTTTATATTGACTTTGGTAACAAAGACAAGCAACACAACTATAAATTATAAATGATTCAACATTTCCATAGCAGCGGAACTCAGAAAATAATGTATAGAAGATGCAGAGTTTACCAGCTACCTCGCCTGCAGCCTTGCTTCGTTAATTGTTCTGCAGCTCCTAAGCAGATGGTGTTAAAGTCAGTTAAGCGTAAGATGTTAGTGTGTTAAGCTCTTTCCTTGGGGGATGAAACTAACAGAACTCATACTGTAAGTGTTTTTGGAAATTCTGTAGTTGTCAGAGGTGGGCAACGCTTGTGCATCCTTAAGTAAAAGTAGAGATACTCTAGGTTAAATATTACTCAAGTACAAGTCCTCCATTTACAATTGTACATAAGGAAAAGTATTTACCTTTTAATTTACTCTAACCAATCATGGGCGTCTGTAAGCTCATGCAAGTGGAAGGAGAGGCTAGTGCTATCCTCCGAGTGCGTTATGTCGTTCCCAGTGGTGCTTGAGCAGGCAGTTGCGAAAAGATGCATCTGGCTGGCGTTGCCGTGGCTAGGAAGAAACACGTGACGGTCTTCTCCCTCCCTGGTTGCTATTCGTAGCCTTGATGTGGGAGTGCCCTAATGGTGGGTGGAAAATGGGTGCGAGTCCATGTTGGTCAAGTAGCTACGATTCTGCTGCACCCCGGGTTCGATTCCCGGCCAGGAAAGTAACTTTAAAGAAATTTCCCCGCTGTGGGGACGAATAAAGGTTTATCGTATCTTATCTTAAATTTGCTATGTTGATAAATTGAGGCCCATATCTGCAGCCATCTCCACTTCTGATATCGAACACCTGCTGCATAATTAGGGAAGGCAAATTATGCATAATACCCAGAAGTTAGCCATAAAATACTACCCACCACTCTGATCATGTGACACACATGTTGTAGTGAAGTAGGAAGTACTGGAGTAAAAGTTAAATGTGTCCAATAGGAAATACTCAATTAAAGTACAGATATGTGAAACATCTACTTGAGAACAGTAAAAAAGTAAATGTTCTTAGTTACAGTACCTTCCATGTCTGGTAGCAGTCCAGGGAAACACTCCTGAGAAATCCGTACCATTTGCATTAAATCAAGGAAAATTGATTTAAGGAAAATTTCACATTTTAGATTTACATATCAATCCTGATACGTGTCATTCAAGATTTAGTTTATGTGACAAAATTCCAAATATTTGTTGTTACCGCTGTATTTTTTGTTTATTATTTTTTTTATTTAAACTTCTTTCATTGACATTTTGGTCTGTTTTCAATTTGGTTAAAGATGTCCTACTTTCCCCACAATGCCATCTGATTACCTGCTCATTTTTTTTTAACAGTGGGATTTCCCCATTGCTTCTTCTCTATCATGAGCAGCGGTTTAGTCATTTAACCTGTCGTCAACGGCATCTCATAGATTGATCACTAGCCGATCTGAGGCTCTGCAGTCATATACAGTAGCTGCAATGGTTTCTAAAATCACAGTTACTTCTCAACGAATGCTATGCTGAATTTCCCGTTAATATGATTTAGGTTTAACATTGCCGGAAAATGTGGAATGAGTAAAGAACCTCATATACTTTTGTTTCTAGGATTATATAATATATATTATTATATGATTGTTGTTATTTTCCAGGCTGTTAAACCCCACTGTACTGTAGGTGTGCTGGCAACGTCCCCAGAATCACTTAACACATCAGAAATTTTTCAATGGAAAAACGTTCCAAGGTAGACCTTTCTGTCGACGTTAAGAGTAAACATCACTCGACGAAGCATTATTTTCTGGTATGGTGTGGACACCGGTATCTCCTGTGCACTTGCAGTTAGTTAACCATGAAATGATTCCATGATTCATTCGATCCAGCGCGATCGCTGCCACTCCAGAGAAATGGCATAACCCTCATTACTCTTCCGTCGCATTATTCACTCGACTGTCACACCGTGTTCAGCAACACATCCATTCTGCTTAAAGTAATCAGACACTCATCAGCGCATGATAAGGGCCTCCTAATGTGACTTTTTACTCTAATCATGTGGCTGGCAGCTGACTGATGGCACATGAGTGCTAAGCTTTATAGGGTGATGGCATTATCAAGGTCATAATTACTGAATGGGTACTGTTTGTTTCTCATCATAGTAATGTATACTGTATGGTCGTCGGTAAACGCGTGTTTTACGGGGTGTGTGTGTGTGTTACAGGTGTGATTCTCCTGCTGTTAGATCGATTGAGGAAGCTGAGATGGGAGCAGATGTGGAGACTGACAGCAGAGAGAGAGCTGATGAGCATGCTGTCTACATCACTAGCAGATCAGGTACTGTACACAAACTCATTGTACATAGAGTACCTTATCCTAGGTACTCTATGTACTATTGCAATTATTGCAATTATTGGTTAGGTACTATTACACCCTAATATGTATGATTTATTATTTAAAACAGCAAGCAAAGTCTTTAGAGCCCTCTGCTGCTTGTAATGCAAACTACAATGACAACGAAAGCATAACAAGCAGTCTCTCCAGCTCAAACACATCTTCTTTGTTGAAACCGCATGTGCTGTCTGGGTTACAATTAAATATAAAGGGGAGGATACTGTATGTGTGGCACAGCGATTCAGTTCAGCTTCTTACTTCTAAAGAAACATACAGCCCCGGCACTCCTCATCTCTCTGAGAGCTAGTACATCACATGCTTAAATGAAGGTGTCACAATCATGGAATGTTTCTTGTATGATGATGGTATAATGCTAACTTTTAGAAACACTTGAAAACATTACATGTCGACTAATATTGTGGCTCTGAGATTTAAATGATATTTATATTATCGTGTTGATGGTTATATGAATGCATTTGTTCAAATACATGATTATTTCTTGATACTTCATATAATCAGTAGTGGTTCTGGGATGTACAGTATGGTGCCAGTAAGTAGTATTCTGGTGATGCTAAATGGAACGGATGAGAGGGGAAAAGAGGCTGCTGCTAAGGTTGTTGCATAAACAAACAATTTTTGAATTGTATGTTTAGGCATTTTGCAGCCTGTCACAGTAAAACATTTGTTCCCATTTCTTTAATCTATGCAATTTTATTTTATACTACTGTAGATGTGGATGGAATTTAAGAATTTAATTGCATAAGTGTGTATTAAAAAAAACTAGAACAGCATCTATTGAATTTTGGAATGAACAAAAATGTTTACGTGTTACCATAAAGTGCGCGGAATGAGGGTGCGAGATTGTGTTTATTAAGTAGATTTAAATTGCACAATCCTCATCTGTTGAATTTTTAGATTATCTAATGATTATTTTAATTTCTTTTTTTTTTTCTTCTTTTTTTTTATGATCATAAGGGCGTTTTCTATTTAAATTTCGAAGTAGCGTATCTCCTCAACCTGTGGGCTGATTGCGATGAAACAAAGACTATATGTTACCTCAAGCTTGGCAAAATACAGTACATGTGTGAAAACCCTGTTCAATTTCAGTAGTTTTTACATGATGTGTGCACAAACAAACAGACAGACAAAAATTCAAAAACATCTTGATGTGTCCTATTACTCATCATGCTGCCCCCCTTCACCCCTCCCAAAATTATATCTTCACAAATATGTTCAGTGTGCAGAAACATTAACTTTTCAATAGTTTTACTGTATGTACAGTATAGGTGAGGAAATGAGGGGGTGACTCAAGCCTTTTGCACGGTATTATACTGTATATACAGTACAAAAGACTCAATTTATCAAACTGAATAAACCATATAAGCTTCTTGAGTAATTCTAAGCACAGGCAGCAGAAAGACTCAAATGTTTCACAAAAAAATAACATTATCTGCATAATGAATTTATGAATTTTCTTTTAAGATAGCGTACAGAATTGTAAATTCCCTAGTTAGTATTTTTGTACAGTAATAGTTTTGCTGCAGGCTACAGATATTTTAGCTTCATTTATGGTATGCATAATATCATACTCATAAAAAGATTAGATATCTGCATACACTTATGTTTTGCCTAGATCTCCTTCTTCCTCTCCGCGTCTGCGCATTATTTAAGGTTAACTATAAATGGATTTTAAAATGTGCCTTTTAAATTGTAATTGATGAAGGAATAATAAGTTTGTGTTGCTATAAATGGTTTAAATGCACGGCATGGATTATTTTCCTGTTGTGGTTTAATTACTTACTTTAAAGTTACACTTTTTAATTAAAACACTACTTATTAATAGCAGTTAACCTTAAGAGACCCCATATATATATATATATATATATATATATATATATATATATATATATATATATATATACACAGTATGAGGACAATACGTTTTCTTTCTGTTACATTGTGTGTATATCCTTGTAGCATCATACAGTATAAGGATCACTTAGTATTCCTCACTAACCGTCTATACCGCTTAATCCTGTGTATAGGCTCGCGGGGGGCCTGGAGCCTATCCCAGGAGACTTATTGCATGAGGCAGGGTACACACACTTGTACACTCTTTCACACACTACAGGCAATTTGGGAACGCCCATTAACATAATCCGTATGTCTTTGGACTGTGGGAGAAAACCCGGAGTACCCAAAGGAAACCCACCAAGCACGGGGAGATCATGCGAACGCCATGCACACAGAACCCAAGGTGGGAATCAAACCCAGACCCTGGAGGTGCGAGTTTACAGTGCTAACGACTCAGCCGTATTCCTCTTTTTCCCAACTTCTTCCTGTTTTGATTAAAACCGTGATCAAGTTCACTTTGTGTGTTGACATTTGGATCTGAACAATAATTATCTGAAGATAAGCTGGTGCATATGATATTTCACTTCTCTATAAAAGAAAACTATGCAGTTTTCTTTTCACTGCACCTTGTTGTACCTACAGACTTAGGCTGAGTGCTACTCGCCGTACTGCGTGTTTATCTTCAACAGCAATGTTTCCATGTTTTCAGTACCATCCATTCAAATCTTCCTTCAAGTATCCCACACTTGACAGAGTTAGCTTTAAAGTATCTCTCTGCCACTATCTTCCGCTGCAGAATCAATGGCCGGGCTTAAGGGTTTGTTTTTTTTTCATCATCCATGCTTAGGGTAAGATCATTCTTGTTCTCCTTAAAGCTTCTTGCCTCTTCTATCTCTTTCTGTCTGAAATGCCATCTTTAAGCAGCTCACTGAGGGCTTTTTTAAGAACATGAGTGGCTTAAGGACCTGCAGAGAGATAAACTGTCCATGTCCTTCAGCCATTAATATTCTCTCTTCCAGTACTCATTATCTCCTCTTACGCCATTCCTCTTCATTCTCTGATGCCAATTTATGATGATTCTGCCACCATTGACCTCAGCACAGCGTGAAAGTCCTTACTAAGTTCCTACTTCTGCAGACTAAGAAGATATTCAAAAACATCGTGGCCGATCCAGATTCAAAAATTGAACCGAATGCACTTAATTTCTTATTTAGATATCACATGCAGCACAGTTATTCACTGTGACTTGGTAGTGCCTCGATCTGTCTCCCACAGGAAGCAGGAATAAGACACAACAAACATGACTGTCTGGTTTCCTGGCTGTTCATAATAATGTTTGATTCTATATATTTGTTTTCATGATGTGCCTATTATAAAAATAACTGAAATAGTTTTTGAAGAAATAGAACAAGTAAGGCATAGTAAAAAAAAAAAAAAAAAAAAAACAATAAATCTTGTGTAATAAATATACACCATCATTTTTGCATAACAGCACAGTACAAAGAATGTTACTCCATTCATACTTCCAGCATTTCATCATTTTCCAGCAATTAGATTTTTTTTTTGCATTTATTAATAAATATCGCCTTCAGCTTTTTAATTGTATAACGTTACATTTAATGTTGTTTCCATTAGCTTCACAAACATTTGTGACATATGACTTAGAACTTGCCCTAAAGGTTAAGCTAGAAAAACTTTTCTGAGCATTACAAAGCACTGACAGCTTAGTCTCTTCCCATAAATGGTAACTAACACTATGATTTTAGTCATATTACGTATTATCATATGTCATAATAACGTATTAGAATAAGAGCGGGTGGCACGGTGGTGTAGTGGTTAGCACTGTCGCCTTGCACCTCCAGGGTCCGGGTTTGATTCCCGTCTCTGTGGGCATGAAGTTGCATGTTCTCCCCGCGGTTTCCTCCGGGTGCTCCGGTTTCCTCCCACAGTCCAAATACATGCTGAGTAGGCTAATTGGCGTTCCCAAATTCCCTGTAGTGTGTGAGTGAATGTGAGTGTGTGTGCTCTGTGATGAATTGGCACCCTGTCCAGGGTGTACCCCTCCTCATGCCCTCAGGCCCTCTGTGACCCTGAATACAGGATTAAGTGGTATAGACGGTGAGTGAGTGAGTAGAATTAGAGCATTCTGGTAAACATATCGTTTTATGTTAAAGTCTAAAATGGATGCACTTTTTCTGATTTGAGAAATTAACATGCTGTGTTATACAGTAATAATACTTAATATAAAAGATTCTGAAAGCTAAAAATCAATTCGAAATTTAAACATGCACATTTCACACATGGACTGTCAATGCTACGATTCATCATAGTTGAGTGTGTGTGCAGCAAGTGTCTAAGTAAGTATTTCCAAACTAATCATGGTGTCAGTAACAATTAAATTTACTTTATATTTAAAACACTTGTGCAATGCACAGAAGTGCTTTGTACGTAGTCTCCACTGAATATAGTATATGCAAGCCACAGTCCAGAAACAGCTTTAAGCTAAAGCCCTGTTAGAGAGGAGAATTTAATTGGTAGCTGTACATGGTTTTGATCCATTGAGTTCTGGACAGTGGGCCTAGCCCGATTGTGCTTTGCCGCTCTGCTTACCAAGGCATGAAGCAGAAATATGCCTAAAACTAATTACGGAGGTCTTTGAGGAGTGTTTTCAATGCGTTATGATATTTCTTAAATAAGCTTGAATGACTCGTGCAAATTGCAGTTTAGTGTACTGAATTGTTCTTATGAAGACGAATTGAAAACCAGGCAATCGTGAATCGGAATAATTTACTGTCACGTCTCTAACTGATAATTTCACGGTAATAGTTTTTACAAACAAACTTTTACGTTTCTTGCACTTACCTTTTATAGCACTGTGTTTTAAAAATGTAAAAATGTAATGCCTTTGCAAAAACACGATGTTGCAGTCAATGCAATAAGACCACTTTTTATATGTGAGCAAGTGCTGTAGGAGGTATGAGAGCTGCGAGGTCTGTTTGTAGCTGATGTAATGGAATGCGAGATGTGGGTCTTGTGCTTCGCAGGACATCTTTAACGCCGTGATCAAACAGAACCCCTTCCTGGTGCACCAGCTGCCCTGCTTCTGGAACGTCCAGCTGTCTGATCACACGCGCTCGGAGAAGTGCTACAGAGATGTGTCCGACCTCAAGGTAAGGGAGGAGAGAAGGCAAGACGGTAAACATGGAGAGACTTTAGACCCGATACATATGTTCCAGAGAAAATGAAAGCTCACGTCGAGCTGATAAGGGAGGGGCAGTTACGGAGAGTCTGTGCTGGTGTATGTAGGATTCTTCTCCTGCTGACTGCGACCATCTGCTCTCATAGTCCGCGCGTGTGGTCCATGTGTGGGTGTGACCGGAGTGACATTACAGGAGTGGCTGCCTGGTACTGTATCTTCCGCTCCGTCCTAACCGCAGATCAGCTTTTCATTTCTCACGTAGTGATTGACTCCATATGACTCTAGAATAGAGCAAGAGCGCACTTTCTTTTTGAAATCCTGGTTTCTGTTTGGTGCAACGGTATAAAGCCATTGCACCAGAAACAAAAGGGGCAAATCTGGATGATGCCACAGGCATGCACAACCACAATCCACAAGTCCAAGACAGAATAATTGGCCCTGCTGTCTAGGTGAGAGGGATGGTCTTCCTTTCTCTGCTTTCAATCACAATCACACTAGCCCTTCGCAAGTGTGATCTAGGTTTAATCTTTGACATTTGAAAATATATTTTGCCGAGCATTAGATAAATGTTTCGGTAAAGGGGTTCCCTGGTGGAAAAGGTTCAGTTCCCAGGTTCCTGGTTCAATTCCTTGTGAGGGAGCCATTCTCAGCCACACAAGTTTGTGCACTCTCAAGCCCGATGAATTGGAGAGAGTGCATCAGGAATGGCACCCAGTATAAAACCTGTGCCAGATTAAATATGCTGACTCAGCGACCTGCTACAGTATGACCCCTAATTAGAGCAGCCGAAAGATTGGTAGCAAGAAAATGCCCAAAATGGCAGCTACAGTGCACAACATTTACATTACATTTGGCAGACACTCTTACCCAGAGCATGTTATCTCATTATAATACACCTGAGCAGCTGGCGGTTTGGAGGCCTTGGTGGTGCTGGGGTTTGAACCTGGGACCTTCCAATCAGTAGTTTAGTACATTTTAACCACTAAGCCACCCCTGCCCAGGAGGCTTGGAAGCATTGGAAAAAAATAATGTGTATCCTATATGTGCAGACAGAAACGTTATGTGGCACAGTGGGGCTTGTTAAATTTTTCTGAAGTACTTTTGATGTTAACTTTTCTGCTCTTCTTTATCACTATATTTGTCCAGGTGATCCACTGGAACTCGCCTAAAAAGCTGCGGGTGAAGAACAAGCATGTGGAGTTTTTCAGGAACCTTTATCTGACCTTCCTGGAGTATGATGGCAACCTGCTGAGGAGGGAGCTCTTCGGCTGTCCAAGTGAAACTGACCACAATAGTGAGAATGTAGGTACAAAGAAATAAGAATAAAAGAGATTAAGACACAAGACTAACAAAATACTCCAAGCTGAATCTTAGCTACAGAACTGGCAAGCCATCGACATCAACATTTCCCGCCCATAGAACAGCTGCTAACTCTAGTTAAATTGAACACATTGAAATGTAATTCATCATTAATAGTGGGGAATGAACACCATGTGACTTCAGCTAATCATGCAGTTAATCTAATCTAAAACTTTTGGAGAATTTGTACCGTGCTGTTCGACACTGATATGCCCGAGAGGATTAACAGAGCGTTTCGAAATGTGAAAAATCAGGCATCGAAATAAAATGTTGAGATTTAGGTCTCATGAGAGTCAGCGTAAAGAATAATGGAGCGACAGTATCCAGACTGTCTGTTTTCCCCCGCTTTGAGGACGAGTAAGTTATCCAGCTATCCATCCTAACCACTCCACTCCTGCACACTGAGTTCATGTGTTTAAGTTGACTGATTCTATACACTGCAGAGAAGAAAACAAATTATAGGATACATTGAGAGGCGAAATGATGGAGTGACTCCCTCTCTCTCTCTCTCTCTCTCATTCGCTCTCTGTTTTTTCGTGAGATGACAGATTCCTCTGTGGGTGAGGAACACAGATGGGTCTTTCATATGACTCTCTGTGTGGGTGTGTGCTCATTCTGGGTCATTCTCTTTCCTCATAGCAAGAACAGCAGGTGCTCTTTATAATGAGACACTATTTGTAAGACACATTGAGAGGACGTGCAGAAGGATCACAGGAGTATGATACATATGTTGTTGCATTACATCACAAACACCCCTTACTGATGTAGTCTAAGGAAAGGTCCTTCAAGGTAGTCAGATAAGGCCACGGAAAGTTCTTGGAGCTAAAACTATTTTAAAAGAGGATGCTTTAGTGGAATACATGTTAGTCCACAGCGACTGGAAGACCAGTTCAGATTAAGCTTAACCATTACCTGGGCTTGTCTTACCCAATGTCGTCGTGTCGGATTTCAACGCATCAGTCGTATGATCAGCGATGTACAGTAGCTAACCACGTCATTGTGTGTACATTAAAGCTGAATTTAGTCTTACAATTGCCAGCTATGTAGGAAAATATGAGACTTTTTGGAATAGCCATTGCACTAGCATTAGCAAAAGTAGAGCTAAAGCACAAGTTGTTTTTTTTTTTTTTTTTACTTATCAACATCGGGTAGACATTGCAACTATCAGTTTCTTCCCTGTTTGCAGAGTGATGTCAGATCAACATGGCCACTTACAGTGTAAATATTACTTTTTCTACTTGGAAATTGATTAATATCAGTATTTGCTTTAGATCAATTAGTACACACGCACATCAGCTGGTTAAATCTATAACATTGACCATACTAATTGCAGTTTTTAGAAACTAATCCTCGACATTATAGGTATCACTAATGCAAGCTAGGGGAAATGATACTGTATAACTTGAGCATAAGGTTTTATATTGTTGGTCACCCAACAACCCATTAGCTGTTGTTCGAGTCAAAAATGATACCAGAGTTTATTTTATTTTACTTTTCTACATAATCTCCTTGCTTTTCAATACACTTTGTCTATCTGTCAACATGCTTTCGTACTCCTTCATTACCAAAAACAATTTAGGCGAGCTCGAGCCACAAATGCACCACTGTCTTCACGTCTTCATCAGAAGTGAATCCTCGTCCTTGTAGGGCTGCTTTCAGGGGACCAGACAGGTGAAAGCCAGATGGAGCGAGATCAGGACTATAGGAGGGATGCTTTACCACCTCAAAACCAAGCAGAGTGTGGACAGAAGTGTCCAAACGTGCATCGTCATGTACAGTAAGATCACAACGTCCTTGGAAAGGAGTCCTCTGCATTTAATCCAAAGTTTAGGCTTCAGCTCACTGTAACTAGCACTGTTCATTGTTAAACCTTTTTCCTTATAATGTTCGACTCCTGGCCCTTGAAGATCCCAGAGAAATGCAAGTTTGAATTTTCCAGCTGATGGCTGACTTTTAAACATTTTCTCGGTCGGCGATTGAGGATGTTCCTGCTCCGTACTCTGCTGTTTACTCTCAGGCTCGTAGTGATGAATCCATGTCTTGTCACCAGTAATGATTCTATTTAAAAAACGTTCATCTTCCTTAGAGTATCACTCAAAGTTTGGCTTGCATCGCAGTTACAAATGAATCGTTGTTTACATCAGCATGCACAGTAGTGACTGTTGAGACAGTAGCCTTAAACAGAAAGCACTGATAAGAACTTGCAGCCAACAGAAGTTTTAATATAACTGGAGTGCGTATAATTTTTGACTCACCCTCGTATTATTAAATCGTGTCGCAATTTTAAATGATCATGCAATCCATGACCAAATGTTTAAAAATGTCTCTTTACATCCTTTTTTTTGTTTGTTTTCTCGAGTTGAGGGAGATTTGAGGGGATACAGTCCACCTGGTTTAAGAGACAATAAAAACATTTCAAATGAAATCACTGTTTATAATATACATACTGTATTAATATGAGCACAGCATGACTCATTTAATGTGTCAGTCTATAGCATTCGCACATTTTAATTCTCTGGAAGTATGACTCTTCGTATGCGCCGCTGCTCATCGGTGTGGTTTTACATTCCCACGCAGTGTTACAGTTTTACTTATCGAGCATGGCACTCATCACTGGTTTTAACTAACCTGATTTAACATGAGAAAATCAGCCATCTGGTGTGGCGCTGGTTTAGTCCACCATCTGGCTGGGATTTCCTAACGGATGTAATAAATTATTTTCGTTAAAGAAAGGCTCTGTCGTGCGTGAATTTAAAACATTTAAAACTATTAATGTTGAATAATTAATTGATTTCATTTGAAACATGACCAAAACATGAACATGCAGATTGGAATGCTTCCATGACAAACCAGCAGTCCACATGTCTGACATTAGCTTTGTTAATGAGGATATTTGTGCAATAGTGGACTTGCGAACAGTAAACTAATGACTGTTAACGTTGCTTACTGAATTTTTCACACGTGCAGTTACTCGCACATTACGTTAATGAACAGAGGTGCCTGAATGTACTACGATGCTCACTGCTGCTACATACAAAACTCCGAAGACACAGACCCCGCAGACAGCGACGGCGGTTTTGGACGAGACCCGACGGACTTCTACAAAGCGCAACCGGTGATGACGTTTCTGGCTTCTGATTGGCCCCCTGTTGATTAGGGAAGCTCCTAACTGCACTTAACAGGGTGTTTTGCTTTTTCATGTGGACAAAGATATTTTTAAGATGGATGGATGGATGGATAGATAGATAGAGTCAAATATTATCCGCACTCCGGTTATATTAAAACATGAACTGGTTTAGTTTATTTGTAACTGCGGTGAGAGCAAAAATGGTCTTGTGATTTGCATGAAAGAGCAGCGTGCAGTGATTCACGGATTGTGGTCTGAGAGTGTACCTGGTGCTGAAACAACTCATAACTCGCTTCATAAACAGAAGCATTGGCATATCTGTAAGAAAAGAAAAATAATCATTACTGGGAATGAGACATGGATTTATCACTCAGCGTTTTTGACCGATTTGACTATTTCAGAGAGATATAATGAGAGGGTTGTTATAAAATACTGCTGATAAATTTATCCCAAACACCATTCTGTTCTGTTCACCAATTAAACATCCTGATATTAAACATCCTGATATTCAGTGTTGTGTTACGCTGCCCTGTGAGGCAACATGAGGCGCATTTTGAAAGCATCCAGTTGTCTGGCTTCACGTGTCTCAGAGGATGCATGTGTGAGACTTTATCCTCTCTGGTTTGTGGCCGTCACGTGATAGGCCAGATCTAGATAGTGGGTGGGAATTGTCAGGAATTGTAAAAAAAAAACAATATCTTAAGATCAAAACGGAGACCCTGTATCTGTGAGCGTTACTCACCGCTCCACTTAGATGCTCTGTATTATCATTTGACTTCTTTGTAATAGCGTGAAGTTTTACTTTGCCAAGTTTTGTGGTTCTACAGCCTGATTAGCCCTTCAGCGCCACAGTGCACAACGAATGCCATACATCTCCAGTGTCCTCTATTAATCAAATCACTCTCAGCTTGACATCCCCCAAGAAGGTTTTGGTGCAGCATTTGTTGCGCTAATCAATTTCATGGGTCCGTCTTAACTCCAGACGCATGCTGTTCAGTCTATTTTGCTGAGTTTGAGAAGCTATTTAAATCACATTAATGGGATACTTGGACTAATGAAGTCATTCAGGAATTAGCTGGCCAAGCGTTCCTCAGCGCCACATGAGGTTTCAGATTAAAGCCTTTCAGCAGTTGAAATGCAAATGTTTCAAGTGTCCTTTTTTCAATATTTACCTATTGTAACATCTATACGGTGGAGTTTATAGCTCTAAATTACAGATATCACCCAGATAAAATAAAAAACAATAATAAAACAGATTTCAATATGTAGTGTACTTTTTTTTTTCCAAAACACTCAGAAATGGGAGATAAATAAGTACAGTACAATCTGTATTTCAGTAACATTGAGAAACACCTTTAGCAATAACTACTTGAAGTCAACAATTTCTATCTCAATCTATATCAATCTAATTTCAGTCTGTCACATTAAGCTGCTGGACAGAGACTGGCCTCATTTTTCTTGAGAATATTTTGATTTAAGGTGAACTTTATTGTTGTCGTAGTGCCTGCAAATAACCCAGATCCTGTGGCTGCAAAAGAAGCTCAGATCATCACCCCCTTGCCATCATGCTTGTAATATGCTGTGTTTGGTTTTCTCTAAATATGATCAATATTCTTTTTCTTTTTTTTTTTAGATTTTTCGTAGTATTTTTCTATAATGAACAGAAAGTTTTAAAGTGCTTACAGAGTCTTGGGCTTTCCTTTATCTCCCTAAGAATTGAACAGTATGACTGATTTGCACCGAATTTGTTCAGATGCCCACTTCTGGGAAGATTGGTATTGGTCTTAAAGGCTCTTCTTTTGTAAACACTATCAGTTTGTTGGTGAAGCCCTTATCACCCTTCTCAGATTGTTGAGCAGCAACAATTGCTTCTCTGGGGTCATGGCTCATGTCCTTTCTTCTTGGCAAGATGTCGACACATGCTTGACTGGTCACATGTTTTTTTGTTTGTTTGTTTTAAAGGTAGTCACACTCCTTCATGGTTAACTAATCTTGTACATTTCATTAGGAACTGTATATGTTGAAATGTGAACTACTGTACAAAACACACAGTTTCTTCTCTTTTTTTTCCTCAAATGTATCTATGGTGTGTGTGTGTGTGTGTGTGTGTGTGTGTGCGTGAGATGCATTAATATTTTGTTTCCTCAGGACTTAATGGCAGTTTTTGGCTCACATGATTTTAATAACTGTTCATTTGTTATTGAAAGTACTCGGACATTTCGTGTTAGTGTTACTAAAGCTGACCGTTGTGTTTGTGTTTCAGCTTCAGAAGACTCTACTGGAGCTTGATGAAGACGATCCGTGTTATGAGTTCAGACGAGAGCGTTTCACTGTGCATCGCACACACGTCTACTTCTTGCACTACGAGTACGAGTCCAGCGCAGACCAGACTGATGTTACGCTCGTGGCCCAGCTCTCCATGGATAGGTGAATATTTCATTCAGGCCAGTAAATAAACTCTGGCTGCTGCACAAGCTGAAGTTTGACCAAAGTCTCATTAGATCAGCTGACCACAATGCAGTGCGGTGGTCCGGCACTGGCACGACTAGTAAGCAAATTCATCAGAGCTCCCTAACAGTCCTTTTTGAATTATGATGTATCTGCCCTTACAACAGAAACCGCGTGTTAAATTTGTGTTACAGGACAGATAAATGTGTCTAGCACCTTTACTCAATACATCAATAGCAGTGAATGGAAAAGAGAAAAACAAGCATGTTCTCCTTTCACAGGAAGGATAATGTGCAGCTTTCCCTCTTTCCACTTGTTTTTGTTGCAAATTGCGTTTGATTGGTTGATTGGCAGATCGTCGATGGAACTGTTTTCTTTTTTGTTTCCTTACTTTTTTGATCATGTTTTTGAAACGAGGAGAAGCAACTTTAAAAATGGAGTGCACGTACTGGATTTGTGGGTACTCTCTACTTTGCTGACTGCTCTTTCTGATTATTCTGTGGTTAGGGGGCAGAAGGAGCACCGAAGGACCTCTCGGTAATTTAACACAGTGGGTGTGTGAGAAAAGACTGGTGAGTGTTGTGTGCTCTCAGTAAACAAGGCATTTGCTGTTCTAACCACAGCCTGAGGAAAGATTGTTTTTACTCATTTATTACAGGCTTCAGTTGAACAAATACAGCCTCTAAAGCCTCCAGATATTTGAGACTGATTTTAAATATCCATGTTTCATGAACACTTCTTGCTCTCCCATTTTTTATATATATATATATATCTTTCGGCTTCACTTCACTTCAGTAATGAGAAAGTGCTCAGTTTGCTCTGGTCCACAACAACATAAGTGACAGAGTTGTAAACACTTATACAGCATGCTTTCATTTTACCATGCTGTTATCTAATATTCACCAGCCTTTGCATCATTCTGTTGGGACAGAACAGCTTCAGACTATGTCTATTTCATCTACAGTTGTCTATAAAGCTCATGCTTACGGTACACACCCCTTATTCGTCTATACCACTTATCCTGTGTACAGGGTCTCAGGGCCCGGAGCCTATCTCAAGGGACTTTGGGGGGCGCAAGACGGGGCACACACTGGGATGGTGTACACACACACAATAGGAAAATTGGGAACGGCAATTAACCTAATCTCCGCAACTGTGGGAGGAAACCCACGTTTTCCGCAAGAAACCCACCAAGCCTTGATCCTGGAGGTGCAAGGACACAGTGCTAACCACTACACCCCACCATGCTGCCTCGCTCATATTCCAAGCTACTTTAAGTCAGTTGAGCGTAGCAGTGCTTGGATGATCTATGATCAGTTGTCCAACATTTTGACCACTGCTAATGTTATGTGAAGGACATTCTGGCCAACACACTTGTAAGGAAGTCCAAACGTGATTGCCAAATTGTTGGCTTTATTGGGTTGTCTTTTATGTGGGACGATTAAAGGTATAGCTTATCTTATAAGATGCTGGATTTGACCAAATATTGAATAGTTGGGTTGCTAGATGAGAAGAAAAAGTCTACATCTTGTCATGTTTTTTTCAGATATCCTAGCTTGTTAGGAGGTTATGGGTCAGAGCTCAGGATCTAACATGATACTGTGCCCCTGGGCACAGAGAGAGAGGGTTTGCTCCAGGGCCCAGCAGTGGCAGCTTGGTAAGGCTGGGTCTTGAACCCAGAACCCTTAACCTCAACAGTTTCAACAGGAAACTTGCATCTTTTCTGAAATTAAACTCGCGCAATCTCCAACGGGCATTTGCATTTGTCGATGGGGAATAGCTCCAGCACATGTTCCCATTCGTGAAAAGGAAGTTGTGTTGGAGTTGCCATTGGAAATGGGTCTCTCGATGAAGGAAAAACTATTCATAGTTGAGTATCATTTCCGGCTCACATGGAATTGGGTGTGATTGAGGAGCAAGTTTAAAAAAGGTGGCAGAACAATTCCGATTTAATAAAACGGCACCAAGTAACACAGTTATGCTGTCTATTGTTACCACATTTTGTCGTTCTTTTAGTTTATTGCCTCAACACTACGCATCATCTACTTTTGCCAGTCTGCAGCAACCTTTGTTCCAGCTTATGTTTGTTCATATCGTTCATAATCTGTGTGAACGATATGAACACTGTCTACTGCGAGGCGCTGTACACGCACTTCAAACACTGACATTAGGCATTCTGTGGTAAATCAACACGCTAATAGCATGTATGTTAGTTTCTTTCAGGAGAAATAAACTCAGATGACAACAAGGTCTCATTTCAGTACTGTATATTTTGGTGCATACGGTACAATACTTCCCAACAAAGTGTACAACCTACAGTAGATGAGATGAAGCCACAATCCCCAGCTCCAGAGGCTGATGCCTTCTCCATTAAGCCATGTTTTTTATGTGAACATATTCTTTACTTTTATCAATAGAATTGACATTGCCGTGATTAACAGAGAAGAGTAAATTTAATAGATGGTAGTCTTCTCTGATGTAATCTAACTCCAATTTAAATCACAGCGAGTGGCTTCAAAAGAGATATGGTGAATGAATCATCAGCCTTTTTGCTCTGCCAGAACCTTATTATTTCGATTCAAATACATATTCTGTCTGTCGCACTAATACATTATTAGGAACATTAGGTCTCCACATTAGAGCAGACTTTTAAATGTAATCAATTTATTTTAAGCATTTACACTCAAGTCAGGGGTCACGACGAACAAGTCTTCTTTTTGTTCGTTGTTCCGTCTAACTTTTTTCTTTTTTTTTTTTAATAATCACTAAGTTCTTTAGTATTCAGAGTCTTCACACAGAGTCCTTCAGCTCTTGCCCGTTACTCAGATACATTCATGAAGTCCATGAATACTGAAGAAGCCACTGCTTTCTGATGTCAAGTGTTAGAACCTGTTTTAGATGTGCTGCATGTCAGCTGCAACTGGAGGAAGAAAATGAAGTAGTTGACAGGTTATGCAGGCACTTATACTGACTGTTGTGTGGAGAGGACAATGAGAGGACGGTAGAGTATTTTATATTCCGAAGGTTACAAAATGGATGCTGTCAGAATTTGAAACATCTGTCCGTCTCTTGTTGACAAGCTGTGCTTTTTAGGGGTGTTTGAAAGTTTCACTGTATGATAAATTGGGGATGATGTGCTTAGGAACTTGCTAGAAGTGGCGGCAGGGGTACCAGTGTAATGTGTTTACAGCTGAAGCCGATTACATAGCTGAAGCGTTTACAGCCATGTCCTGCAGACAGAGAGACATAGAGGTTGGTGTAGTGTAATTTTAAGGTGGTTTGTTTTTGTTTTGTTTTTTGTTTTTACAAATGAACAGATGCTAATATATGGAAATGGATTTTAATTGTTCCTTAAATCAACAATGTCTTAATGTCTGATCATACACTAGGATTTAGGGTGTTTTCACACTAGGCATGTGTGATCAGTACCGTGCCCAGTACCGCCCCCCACCCCCCCCACCCCCTTCTTCTTGGCCACCATTCACGCTGTTTTTTTTATTCTCTATTCCTGACCACACTTGCGCATTTACTGTACACTCTCAGATTGGTTTGTGAGCCGCCATTAAACACAAGAAAAAAAGGACGTAAACTTTCACTTTGTGCCTCATATTACTGAAATTTCAGGAAAAGATTTCGATCAACGGTCTCATGTGCCTTCCTCCTTTTTTTAGAAAGTCAGAGGATGAGATTGGTACATGCACACTTCGATTTTTTTAAGGAGATAGTCGGCACTAATGACGTTGCGTCTAAACAGAAATCAAAAGCACTTTGGTGCTCAGGTACTGTACAATTGTCTTCAATATCTGATTTGATTCAGACCCGAGGACGCTTTATCGTTCTCAAGACCACCTTTTCCAGAGGACTCGGGGTACAGTTCCCAAGCGCTGGTGAAAACGATTATGTTCCCACTGATCAAAATGAACCAGACTTTGGGGTCATGTGTCCTCGGAAACGATCCTGGGCCATAATGTGAAAAAGTCCTTGATATGAGACCATGACACTTTTACAACCCTAGTCCTCATACCCTGCCTAAGGTTCTGAATGGTGAAAAGGAGAAGGGGGAAGGAATCTAATCTAAGCCTCACTTGTCCATAAATAACAATCACAGACAGAAGTATAACCTTTCTCAGATGAGTCAAAGTGGGCTGCAAACCAAAATGACTAACGATGTGGTCTTTCCTTAGTAATATGGATGTCCATGCCAGAAGCCTTTGGTCAATACCTTGTGAAAGCCTGTTAGTAGATCTGATGAAAGGAGGGTTGTGTGTTTGTGTGTGTGTGTGTGTGTGTGTGTGTGTCAGGCTGCAGATGCTAGAGGCCATCTGTAAACACTGGGAAGGACCGATCAGTCTGGCTCTCTACCTGTCCGATGCTGAGGCGCAGCAATTCCTGCGCTATGCTCAGGGCTCCGAGGTGCTCATGAGCAGAAGCAATGTGGGATACCATATCGTCTACAAAGAGGGCCAGTTCTACCCCGTCAACCTTTTGCGCAATGTCGCTATGAAACAAGTCAACACTCCCTACATGTTCCTGTCTGACATTGACTTCCTGCCTATGTATGGACTCTACGAATACCTCAGGTTAGTCAAGTCAGCTGTTATTGTTTTTCTACTCTAAACACACATCAGCAGGGTAATCCAGATCTGCCAACCTTTTTTCTAATTTTTCCACATTTTAACATAAGAGTACACTATCAAAAGTTCCCTCTCGCCAAATGGCAAAAGAATTGTCTTCCCTTTTTCTTTTTTTGCCATATTAAGCCAATTGATGTATGACTCTGGAGTGATGTCTCTTTATAAGTCTGTAGGTGTTTCAGATATTAATCGCTCATCTCTGGACGCCCCGCTTCCCTCCCCATCTCACATTATTACATATATGACTGATTTTGTTGTCCACATTCGATATTCCAATTTTGAGGGAGCTCATACAACACCCTTAATTTATGACAAGGTGAATGGAGAATATTTTGCATTCCTTGATGGAAGTTTATGAAAATTAAAAATATTAAAATTACAATTAAAAATCTAAAATTTTTTAATTATTAGGAATTAGCCACTGAAATTTCAGCTACCAAAAAGTCAAAATAAAATAATCAAAACGACACATGAATTTTTTGAATATTTTTTCTGACAAAAATAAACTTAATTGTTTTTTTTAAATGGACCGTAATTAAGCCTAAATAGTCATATAAAGTGTTAAATCTAACATGTTTTAATGGTATTGTTAATGGTAAAGTATTGTTTTAATGGTAGCCTAAAGAAAGTTCCTGCACTGCACTGGTCAGCAAAGGTGTGTTCAAACAGTGAGTGCATCAGTGGAACAGTACCAATATCAATACCAATATCAGTGTGGAACAGAAAAGGGTCATGCACGCAAGCTGTCTTTAAAAAGATATGTCAAAAGTCTATATTTATCTATATAAAAAATATTACGCTTTTGTTTTTGCTGCATTTTGTTTTTGCTGCATTTTTTTTCAGCAGTGTTTTAAAACTGCCCTTTAGCAGGAGTAATGATAGTTTACAGCTAGTTGTTCCTAAAAACTGGTAGGCTTTTAATCAATGATGAAATCAACACAAAAAATATTGTATGCTATTTCCAGTTTCTTTTCTTATTTATTAAAAGCAGAACTATGACTTGCTGTGAAAACGTCTTTCCTGCAGGAAATCTGTAGTACAGCTGGACATGGCACACACTAAAAAGGCTCTGGTGGTGCCTGCATTTGAGACGCTGCGCTACCGGCTGTCATTTCCCAAATCCAAGGCTGAGCTTCTGTCCCAGCTGGACATGGGCACTCTCTTCACCTTCAGGTTTCCCTCTGTTTCTCTCTAAAATCTTTGTTACAGAGACATCATGCAGACAAAAGATTTCCTGCCAAAAAAAATCTTTATTTGATAATGAGATCTTTGGGTTTCTCAGGTACCATGTATGGACAAAAGGTCACGCGCCAACCAACTTTGCGAAATGGCGGACGGCCACGACGCCGTACAGAGTGCAGTGGGAGGCCGACTTTGAGCCTTACGTGATGGTGAGGAGGGAGAGTCCAGAATATGACCGCAGGTTTGTGGGATTCGGCTGGAACAAAGTGGCTCACATTATGGAGCTGGATGCACAGGTAAAGTTACAAACATTAGGCTAAGACTCCCTTTTCTCTCTTATTTCGGAAGGCTTGATTTTGAGGAATGTGTATGTGTTTTTTTTGTTTGTTTTTGTTTTTTGGCAGTATCATCTTTATGTATTCTGCTTGGTTTAAGAAAGTCATTATAAATGTTTACAGTGCATAAATTTTTACTGAGCAGATGGGAAGACATTAAGCTTCTAATTTCTGATTCTTCACAATTTTACATGTTTACACTTGTCATATTTTCGAGTAATATTTTTTAGACATAATTCAGGAAGTGATGCATCTAAATAACCTCCATGGCTTTGACATATAGTCAGAGATTAGAGAATGACATGTTAACATACAAATGCTAGGCTAGCTAACTAATGTTGGTGGTAACCAAAATAATTGAGAGGTTCCTACACCATTTTTATTTAAATGAATGTTTGTTTGTTTTTGTTTTTACTATAAACCTAAAGACATAATATTATGTCTAACAAAACAAAAAAAGGCCTTTTATCACAAACCTTGTACAGTACCAAATGATTGTATCTATGTACTGTAGGTATTATTGTTCTTTGTATTGTTCTATGTAGGTATTATTTTATAAAATACGAGAACAAAAGTATAAACTGATTTCATTCTAATCACATTTAAAATACTGGTGTGACATTTACAGTACATTAAGAACATTTAGGAAGTGCCCTTACGGAGTGATTTACAGAAGTACTTGGTCTGCATTGGCTTTCTTTACTAATACATTTGTATTTCTGTCCTCTCATTAATTAATCATGATTAAGCAGAGCCTTAGTTATATTTTAATGAGCATACAGCTGATCAAAATGGTTAGATACAGTAGCAGTGTCTCCTAAAATACTTCATTTTAAAATAATCATTTTATCGTTCTTCCCAACAGGAATACGAGTTTGTGGTTCTACCCAACGCCTATATGATCCACATGCCTCATGCGCCGAGCTTCGACATCACCAAGTTCCGCTCCAATAAACAATACCGTGCTTGCCTCAAGACTCTTAAAGAAGAGTTTCAGCAGAACATGTCACGACGTTATGGATTTGCTGCCCTCAAATACATGACAGCAGACAACAACAGCTAGCAATGTCACCTTCATCTTTCACATTTTTCAGGTGGAACCATTAGGTATCACACAGGAAAGCAGTGCAGTGGGTCTGTAATGGACCAGAAAGGACGTTCGGTGAAAGTCAGAGGAATGTGTTCTTCCTTCATATCATCCAGGAATCTGCCGTGATGACCGTTTTGTCACCGCTTTGGAAACGGCACAAAAAGCAGTCTGTCATCTTTGGATGTCTTGGCGCCGTCCTGGGCAAATTCGCTTTCCAGATGGAGCTGCTCCATGAAAAGGATTTAAGACATTATTAACCACTGGGAAAGCAGAAGATTTTATAAGGAACGAGCCGTGTTCCAGCTAGCTGGACATGAGTGAATCTGAGCTGAAGAAATGCCACTGCAGAGACCGAGCTGTGGTTTGTTGGACATCAGCTAATGCCTAGAAGCCGAAACTAGCATGTTAGTATGTGCGTTTGTTTAGCAGCACTGGATCTCAGACTAAGGACACATTAGTTCTAGAAGCAACACTGCAACATAGAAAGGGATCCCCAGACTTTTTTGTCAGGAGGACAAATAAGGTTGTTCAAGACTTGATAATATGTTTACAGAATATAACAAGTGTTGTAAAAAAAATGTCTTAGATTTTATAGCACCTTTGTGGAATCACTTTTCTTATCAGAGCTCAATAAGAGCCCAAGCGGACCTACAGTATGATTGCACCCAATACATACAGTAGTAACTGTTGTGTTTATGGACAACGTCAGGCTCTCGGCATTGACAATCCAGACACAGATGAAAGCCCCAAATCATGTACGTGTAAATCTGAGTAACATTTCTTTTTCAGCATTTCACTGTAGCTCAGTGTGTTTCGGTGTCATTGTTCTATGTAGGTATTATGTTTTCTTTTCTCCCGGCTAACAGAAATGCACTAACGGCAAGGTTAAAAAGAGAACGTTTAGAAGCCTGTGTGTGTGTCTGGGTGTCATTTAGGATACAAGGCAACTGCCAGTGCCTGTACAATGGTGTACAAACAGTTGTGCACCATTTACCAGGGTTAGTTTGCACTTTTTTTCCCTCTAAGCCTAAAATTAATGTCTGCGTACCTCATGATGTGATGTGGAAAATCGTAGAATTTGTACATTGGTAGCTTTGATACTTCATTGTATGTCTGCTTATTCTCTTTTGTTGTAGGTCAACGTTTTCAGCTTTTTAAAAAAAAAAAAAAACTTCTTTTTTTTTTTTTTTACTATTTTTGGCCAGAATTTTTGCCAGTCAAAATTTGTCGGTGTGTCATTGATAAATCCCGTTAGCTGAAGTTAACTATAAGCTTGTGTCAGGTTTGATCAATCAGATTGCACTTTCTATGCCATGTCACTTGACTTGAGATAAGCGAAGCACCCAAATCATCTGCCTCCTACACAAAATGTGAAACAAACTAATTATACATAATGTATGTTTACTTTAGTTTTCAGTTTGTGCAATCAGGGTTTGTTTGTAAATGAGTGTGTGAATGCAGCTAAACAGATGTGTCTAAGACTGACAAAATCTCTTCTACCTGAATTAAAAGATGTTGAAAAAAAGATTTATTTCTCTTTGGCTTTGTGTGTGCAGTAACTGCCATTTTTTCATGAATATCTTAAAAAAGACACTTCAACATAACGACAGGTGAAACTGGATGAACACAATGCAGCACACATGCACAAAAACAAAATGGTTGTAATTTTGAACACTGCCTACACCCGGCAAATAAATCACCTTCTGTGAGATGTTTATTCACAGGCGCATGTATTAATAACAGAGGCGAGGTTTCAGTCACAGGGAGACAGCCAATATCTAATCTAGCAGCTATGTTGGATTTAACGTTTAACGTTCACAGCAGGGCAGACGCTGACTGATGAGAGACCATGCAGAGCAATCAAAGTACAGGTGACTACTAGCACTGCAAACACAATTTGTAACTGCTTATCTTGCCTGGACTATTTTTTTTATAACACAAGTATAATAAAAGAACCTTGGAACTCCCACAGTGTACAGAAATGTCATTAAACATATTACAATTAGTGAGAACTGAACTTTTTCTATAGTTTTCCTTCACATTTCATATGAACCTACTGAGAAAGCAACACCTCAAACCATAACAGGACTCCCTTTCGGATCAAACGGAACGCATCCGCCGTGAAGGCTGGTGGGACCGGCTAGAAATCTTCATCGAAAATTTCCGAACACCTCAGGAGATGCTCTTCATACTCGGCTGCTTGGGGAAGATCCTGAAACGTGTCGAGTAAAGGATAAAGGTGCAACAGGAAAAAAAAAAAAAAAATATATATATATATATATATATATATATATATATATATATATATATATATATATATATATCATTAATTAAATAATGAAAAATGACCAGGCATAAATTTTATGCCTGTATTTTGTGATACAATACTGTGGGTCATTACCGCCACAAGATTGATTGTTTTTGTCAATGTTTACCATTTATACAGTACTTTTTAAAAAATGCTTTTGATAAGGTGTTACTATATTGTTGCTTGATGCAGCCTAATAATTTAACATTTATTTTGGCCAGGAAGTGTATTTAACAACACATGTTAATAATTGTAGGCAGTTTGCTATTATTAGCCATATATAGCTAAGTCCACGTGAATGACCTGTTGCCGTGGAAACGATCGTTTATTAGAAAGAGTTTATTAACCTCGCACAAGACAACTTTGATTTGCCCTGAAGCTGAACTGCTGTTCTAGAAAAATTAACATGTCTTGAAAAACCCCATTTAAGGATTTAACAGCACTGTGGTATAATGAGAAAACAAAGTGTCTACACTGTGGTAAATTGACTTGTGAGCCCAAATCCCAGCACTGTCAAGCTGCCACTGTTGGGCCCTTAACCCTCTGTGCTCCAGGGGCTTCATGTGATGGATTCCTAACGAGCAAAGAAAACTCTACTGTACTTGAATACATTACTGTAAAGGCTTGCCTTTGTGAACTGGATAAGTGTTCCATACATTATTCAGTGCTATACTGTCTTTGTTGATTCACAGTGCTTACGTTTCAATTAGAACTGGACGGTCCACTGAGGGAGGCATATTTATTTCTCCTTGCTCAACATGAGATTATTAAATATTATGCATGCTGATGCTCCATCACCCCTCATTTGCAACAACGGGCCCTACTTATATTAAAAGTAACAATACAAGCCTCCCTAAATGTTTAATATGACTAGCTGTAATAAAACAATAACTACCACACAGTCTTAAATTAGTTTTAACAATTAAAAACAGGTTGACCAGCTAAAGCATGGCTAGTTTTTGTGCTTATGTATATTTGGAGAGATACTGTACTTGATTGACTTTGAGGTTTGTGGAAAATTATCACTGTCGGATATGTACAGTATGCATCCTTACACAGGCAGCTTTTGTTTGAACTGCTGATTATGCTCACGGCGATAAAATGTAATCAATCAGTGTAGCATCGAATAAGCAACTATTTGTTCTCTATGTACTCATTAATTCAGTGAGCTCTGCACTGTTGTCTATATTTCTTTACAGTGATGTATTTTTATTAGCCTCTGTTATTAATGCGTATGCGTATTAATGCGTATGCGTAAAAGCTCTTTTCTGTTTTGATGCTCATGCTGAGGTGAAGACTTTAAGACTTTAGCTATGGCAGCTAACTATTTAAAAAATCCTGACCAAATTGTGGGAGAAGCACAGCTATCAAGGAAACATCATATTAGATGTAGGCAAATAATTCAGGAAATAAACCAACCCGCACTGTAAAACCATACACTTGTGCTGAGTGTGCTCACCTCAGCCTTCCCTACCTGCGGAAGCTCCTGATCCTCAGCCATCTGGTTTTTAATGAAGCCTGAGATGTCCTGGTAGATTTGCCTCAGCTTCTCGTAGTCACAGCTCTGCAGTACTGCAGGCCTGTGAGATTGACAGCGGCAGAGGGAAATGTTATTCTAACTACTGTTTGCAATGACATTTGCTCCAAATAAGAAGTCGCACATCTCAGCCCAAACTTACAAAGATTGCCGTGACAAGAAGGAAATAAAAAGAGTAATACTGTGTTTTTTTAAAGGCGGGGGGGAGGGGGGGGGATACTGTTGTGCACATGCAAATATCAACACACTGAAGATACACAAATGTTAATGTATATATCCATGAGATGTATCTTTAATAAAGTATACATTTCAGTAATGTAATTTAAGCAATAGCACATGAGAGGCAGCTGTTGTGATGGATATCAGCACAGTTGTGATGCAGTTGTGATATTCAGGACAACTGCATATTTCTGTCAACAAACACCATTTATCATCAACAGATTATGGTTTGTTTCTCAATTTAACCAGTTAATTTGACCACCAACACATCTCCTTCCAAGACTGACAAAACTAACTAACTTCCACTGCCAGAGCCGGCAGCGGACAGTTAGTGCATTACTGTAATTAGTGAAAGTAGTTTTAAATCCTTACTGGTACTATGTAGCCAAAAGGTGAGGAGAATAAATTATGGAGATAGTAAACAGCCCTGTAAATTTCTCTTCATTTTTCCACCTATTCTGTTTTAGAATATAAGCTCCATGTCCATAGCTGTTCATACTGTAGCTCGAATGTCCTGGTTCCAGGGTTAAACCCCCCCAATGGTAAATGGAAAGCTAGTGCACTATGTAGGGTGTGCAATCATTTGTTACACACACCAAATTGGGCACCTGATCAGGGGTTGGAGAGGGATTTGGAATTCAGCCTCATGTTAAGAGCTAGTAAGCTTGATAAATAAATAAATAAATAAATAAATATAAATTATTGAGGAGTTTTTCAAGATGACATTTCGTTATCAGATTTACTTTTTTTTTTTTTTTTGAACATGCCTCTTTGACTGGTTTTGAATGTGGGTTTTGGCAGACTGCGCTGACCTTTACTTTAACCCATGCTGGCAACCGACAGTTAGTGTAATTAATGCTATTAGAAGACCTTGGACACGGAGTGATGCATATAGTTAAACGTCCCAGTGATGTTACAGTTGATTATCACCACTCGTGAAAAGCCTCTCGTCCAGTAACATGGCTCAGGTGGAACTAACTTGTGTAACGGACCACATCACATTTCATGCTGGGTATGGCTTAGTATGAATGAGTGTGTGCATCCCATCCAGGGCGGCTAGTGTGCCGAGTCTCTGGTGATAGACTCCAGGCTTCCCGCAACCCTGTACAGGATAACCAGTAGAGAGAATGAGACTGATGGCTTGTTTTTTTTTTGTTGTTGTTTTTTAAGTAGTAGTAAAATGTGTAGCAGTTTCATGGGCTTGTAAATATTATAATGAGACAACATATATGAAATGTATTACACTTTGTTTTGGTTTAAAACAAATGACTTTATTGCACATTTCTCTTCTCTAATATGAACTGGTTGTTGTTTTTGTGACAGGGAATGATCCTTAAATGAACTCCAGAGGAGAATCTCCGCAGACTAATGAGGAGATAAAAATTTTATTGTACCTCACAATTTTGTATTACATTTAATTTTTTGAAAGAGAATAAGCAATACACACAAAAAGACATTCTTATTTATAAATCACAGTTAAGCTGATTAATCTATTAATGGTCCTGTCGTTGTGATGAATATATTTAATTTCCCACTCCGTGACCAGTTCCTGTGAAACTGATTAGATTTCCGAATATTTACATACCTACGTGTCCATATCAACAGAACCATTATATTGTGTGAAGGCTTGTCTGTATGCTAAAGTCTATTCCTCTGTGTTTCAAGTCTAATCCGGTGTGCGTGTGTATGCCCAATGCCTGTTCTACAGGGAGCGCCCCCTGACTGTGATTGATTGCTTCAATCGAGACGCAGCAGACATCCTGGATTAGGATGCCTACGTGAGGAGACTATTCTCCCCCTGCCAATCCACTCATCTACCTGCCTCTGTCATCTCCCCCTCCCCCTCTGTCGTCTCTGGAGATGCTACTCTGGCAATATTTTCTCTTTTGAATCTAGACAACAACTTAAGTCCCCACCCTCAATGAGTATTATCTCTCCTTTTGGTTCTTCTGCCCCTAAACGCTATATATTCAGGTCACCAACATTGCTTTCCTAAGCTCATTGTTATTAACTAGTTAAGAGTACTTTATCCATGTCCTTCTGATCTACCAACAGACATACCATGCATGTAATAAAACTTGTACTCTAATATGCTATACATTTATGATGGCTAGTATTCTTTAAACACCACTTGCTTCGTTTCAATTCAGTGCACAATAATGTGATTATTAAAAGTGCATTTAGATTTTTTCACACATTCACAGGCAACATTTTTCCCCATATAAGCGCTTGCTGCTTTTAAAACATTATCTTTTCACTTTCATCTATTATGAAAAAAAAAAAAAAAAAAACGCAGTAGTCTTAATGCATTTCCATTAGGGCTGCCAGAACAAATTCCAATGTTCAAGTAATATTTTACATTTTCATAATATTTACATAATCGCCGGCAAAGAAAAATGCACATTTCGGTGTTTACTCCCATATTCTACTTTCAATGGCCTCAATTAAGTGTGCTGAAACATTTTAACCTTTTGGCTAAGTGGAGTGAGCTTACGCAGTGCAGAATAATAAGCTGTTTAGGATTCAGTCTGTGTGCAGGATTTTTAAATGAGGACTAGTTCAATACATCATACGTGGATCTCAGGTGGCCTAAGAGAAAAGAAACCATTACATGTGGGTGATTTAAACAAATTAATGTACAACACTGATGGACACATGTATGTCACCTTCATGCACAGTAAAACCTCCAGTGTTGAGTTATTTTTTTTTTTCTGTGACAGATAACAAGGCTGCAAAAAATGATTTATTATAAAATGAATATAGCTCGGATATTATTTAATACATTTCTCATATTAGCGGGTGGAACGTCTGATCCTTGGATATGAAAATGGATAGATAACCTGTCGCCAACTTGCAGAAGAGATCTGTCTGTGGGAACCGTACACCATCATTCACCAACAAAACTGACATTGTAAAAGAGTCATTTAAAATTGAATAATAATTCAATAATTTGTTACTTAGGAAGCTGGGGTCAGAGCACAGGGTCAGACAGGGGGATCAAAAGTGGAAGCCTGGTGGTCCTGAGGTTTGAACCCCAACCTTCTGATCAGTAACCCACAGTAACCAACTGAGCCACCACTGCCCTGTAAAATGGCTTACAGCACCTGGACTTCCCAGACGGTCTCTCATCCAAGTACTAACCAGGCCCAAGCCTCTTTAGTTTCCTAGATCAAATGAGATGGTTAACTCACTCACCGTCTATACCACTTCACGGCACGAAGAGGACTAAACCCTGGAGAGGTTGCCAATCCATCACAGGGCACACACACATACAGTACACACACTCTGGGCAATTTGGGAACGCCAATTAGTCTAATCTGCAGGTCTTTGGATTGTTGGCCGGGAATCGAACCCGGACCCTGGAGGTGCAAGGCGACAGTGCTAACCACTACACCACCATGTCGTCTGGTATGGTTTAGTCAGTCTATTTTTTTTAGAAGTGTTTAATAATTTCAAGCTATTTTATAATCATACACTTGGTTTGTTGTACAAGAATACGGGAATTATACTGTAAATATGTTTTTTTTTCTCTCTCTCTCTTAAACGAGGGATGTTCAAGTCAAACCGGGACTTGTGTCTGAGCATAATAATAGAACACAGTTAGGAGAGTAAAAGCTATCTTTATTTCTCTATATAATCCCCTGCTACACGGAGCCATGATCGGATTGCCTGCTTCACATCCTAAACGTTGGCCTCCCAGGAACACCTTAAATAGCCCGAATATGTGGAAATGACTTGAAGTGAGGTCAGGAATATATGGGGATGTGGTTCCTGTAATGCGCAAGTAGTGTTGGTAAATGACTGTGTTTACAGTTCCCACAGACAGATGCTTCTCTTCCCCAAGTTGGTGATGATTTATCTGTTGATTTACTAGTATAAGGTGTTCCACTCACTGAATGTTCACGGGAATGACCGCCTCGGCTGGGATCATCATTCACCCACATCTATCCTTCTTTAAAAACGTTTTTCACAATTCAATATTTTACTGTGGCAAAGAGTCTCATCACCGTACTTCCAGGTCTTCTGTAAATGTCAATCAGTTTTACGCCGTCATTCACCAGAAATTTGCTGTTTTGACATGAACACCTGATGAACATCATGCTCATATTTAAAAATACTCATATTTAAAAGCAATTACACTGTCCTATACCAAGCCAACTTTTGTTTAGCCAGGAATGTATGATGTATTACCTGTTTGCTGAAGCAGCATCCATATCCCTCTGCACCACATCATAGGCATCCTGTAGTAGATCCTACAAATAATAACATCAACAACACAAAAGAGGGAAATATCAAAACCTGGAGCTATTATAAATCCTGAAGAGACACTCAGAGCTCTGCGGGCACTGAATTAGGATTTCATTCCTTTTGGTCTGTGAACAAGCTATTGACAGCGTTAGTACTGAGGAGCTGCTGGGGAAAAGAGAAATCACAAATGCATCTGCTTTGGATGCTAGGCTATCATAAATCAAAAATGTCTTTGTGTTTTCAGGAGTGGACAAATTTCTCCTGTGGCATTATCAGAGTGCTGAAGACACGAGTCCGCAGCCCAGAGTGTGGGAATAGAGTGATACTCCAATACTGACATTTTTTCTGAGAAAGAGGGATGAAACGCTGGTCACAGTCACAAGTTCATGCTCCACAGCTAGCTGGAAATCACACATGCTTTTGACTTCCTGTTGTGCTCTTGTGTCAGATGTCGTCTAGACAGTGATAAACAACTTTCATATTGGATGGAGCCTTGGAGGAAGGATTCGGTTTATGTAGCCGGCAGACCCTGCTACTGACACATTAACAAAATTAATGGTGCTAAAGGAGGCCTGCGCTCAGGGGTTTAAAAAAACGGGAAGAAAAAACAAAAAACAAACACTGGGCCATCAATAGCCATTTGTAACTAAGGAAGGAAATAGGAAATGTAAATAGCATTCTAAACAAACCCAAATTACCAACATCACTGCTTACCTCCTCAAAAACATGAGATGCAGATTGATTTAAGCTGGTCAGAGATGAGGCAGTGAGCCCAGTTTGGCCTTCCCATGAGACAGAGTTCTGGTCTAGAGCGTGTTGTTGTGCTTCTGCTCTTCGCTCTGGAGGTAGAGAGCGCCAAAGGTCTGAGATGGCCTCGGACACTACAGGCAGGCCCACCTGATCTGGAGTGAGCACTCCACTGCGCAAAAGGAGCTCAAGAGTCTCGCTGTAGAAGAAGAGATATCTGCACAAAGAGTGTGTCTCTCAGTTAAAAAGTTTGTGAGTTTTATTTTGTTGTATATTTACCCTTCAAGAAATCAAACCATTTCAGAAATGTCTATGGCAGCCTGCAGAAACCATGGAATTTTTGCAATTTTTGAGAAAAAAAAACAAACAGGAAAAGTTTTGGCCTAGATCTCACACTCTGCTAGACAGCTGTGACATTTCCCATATCCCAATTTCCCACTGTAAATGTATAATTACTTAAAACTTCACACAATCTTTTTTCCAAAGGTGGATTAGATTATAATTTCAGAGATAGGGAGGGGATTTGCATGCTAAGGATCATGTTAAATCGGGCTAAAATCATTCCAACTGTTATAATATAATATAAATAAGATAATGATTATCAAGGACTCTTTATATAATTTATGGTTTAAATATAATGATGTCTAATAATCTATAAATGTTGGCCCTTTCTGCATACACTGATCAGCTGTAATAATAAAATCAGCTGCCTAATATTGTGGAGAAGGGATGGGAATCACCATGGACACCTCAACACAATATTATCACCATATTGCCAATTTGAATGTTGCTATTCTGTATGTATCACAATTTTCTAAATATCCTGATTTTATATTACGTTTATTTTTAGATTTCGTTACAATTCTACACAAATTTAGCAAATAATTTGCACCTACCAAACAGGATGCTGTGCTGTCTGACAATGTGTGAATAGTTTAAAGCACACCACCACCTGTAGGCTCGTAGGGGAACTGCAACATTTTATCACCTCTAATGTAGACATACTGGACACCCACTCACAAAAGTGAGTATACCCCTTGAATTTCAGCTAACATTTTAGTATATCTTCTCAAAGGACAATAGCATAGAAATTAAACTTGTACACAGTTTAGATTAGTCAATGTAAAGCTTTGTATGTGTAGCAACATAGATTTACTGAACATTACAGCCAATATTGTCAAAATAGCTGGCAACAAAAGTGAGCACACCCTAAGTTATAACAGCTGTACATCTTTAACCATGCAAAGTTACACATCCTAGTCATCATGTTCATGTGTTTGTCAGTGGCCACGTATGTCTCCAGACCTGAACCGTATCGAGCACCTGTGGGGCATTCTGAAGCGGAAAGTGCTTCTAACATCCAGCAGCTCCGTGATATCATTATGGAGGAGTGGAAGAGGATCCCAGCAACAACATGTGCAGCTCTGGTGAATTCCATGGACAAGAGGATAAAGTCTGTGCTAGATAACAATGGAGCTCACACAAAATATTGACACTTTGGACACAGTTTTATAAATTGTAAGTAAGTATTAAATTTAAATAAGTATATCCAATTTCCATTTTTATAGTACAGTGGAACCTTGGATTACGAGCATAATTCGTTCCGGAAGTGGGCTCGTATTCCAAAACACTCTTAAACCAAATCATCATTTCCCATAAGAAATAATGAAAACTCAAATTATTCGTTCCACAGCCCCCCAAAATAAATACATAAAAATAATTAATACAACCTATAAAATGAACATAAAACAAATTAATCTGCACTTTACCTTTAAAAAAAGTACAAATAAATCCTGACAGATAAGTGTTTCCATTGGTGCTCGCGCGCGCCATGTGTGTGTGTGTGGAATTAGCCCCTTCCCTCGCCTCGTTTTACACAGTAACATTCCTCCTCCCTCTCCCGACCTCGCTTTTTCACAACAGTTCCACAACAAACACACGCACGCACACACACACACAACGGAAACACCGTTTTAACAGGAAAAAAAAGAAATCTCTCTGAGACTGACATGAGCGTATATTAACAGACACACTTTTTAAGTTTTACAACAAGCGCATAAACACAGCGGAAACACCGGTTTAACGGAAAAAAAGCGAGACTGGCACGAGCGCATACTAAAGGAATCACTTAAGTTTCACAACAAACGGACACACACACAAACACGGAAACACCGTTTTAACAGGGAAAAAAATGAAATCTCTCTTACCAGGCGTGAGCGCATACTAAGGGAATCACTGCTGTAAAGTAAAAAACAAAAAAAAACAAATGAACCAGCACCTTACCTTTGAAAAGAATCGCGACAGAGCAGAGTTTCTGTGTCTTTGTGAAGCCGGGAGGGGTGAAAAGGGGAGAGAGAGTCTGTGCGTGTGTGTGTTTCAGTGTCAAATTGCGCACGCACGAGCAGAGTTTCTGTGTTTGCGAAGCCGTGGGGGGAGGGGGGGGGGGGGGGTAAGGCGAGAGAGTGACGCTCGGTGTCAAAATAAGAGTCGCATGTGTGAAGCATGATACTCGGCGCTCGTAAACTAATACTTGCTCGGTTTCCGAATAAAAAAATATTTAAAATCTTTGCTCGATTTGCGGAACACTCGTAAACCACGTTACTCGCAATCCGAGGTTCCACTGTATTGTCTCTTGAGAACATATAATAAAGTGGTTGCTGAAACGTGAGGGGTGAACTCACTTTTGTGAGATACTGTACCGTACCAGTCAAAGGTTTGGACACACCTTATTGCTCCATGGTCTTTTCTTATTTAGATTTATAACATCTAGAATCAGGTTTTCGGTTCAGGTTTCTTTATTCATAGGTAAATTAGTTTTGCAGCAGAAAGGAAGAAAGAAGAACAAGACATCGAGGTTCAGAGATATTTTACAAGGAATACATCAGTAAACAAAAAACATGTATGTAGGAGGAGTGTTCAAACTTTTAATTGGTATTGTACATGAATAAAAAAAATCATTTTAAAAATCGGTTTTGGAGTCAGCATAGTGATACAGGTATTGCCCTTGTGCAGGTCCCTTGTTTCAGCAAAACAACTCTGAAACATAAAGCATGAACTTCACAAGGCCTCTGGAGGTTTTCTGTGGTACCTAGCATCAAGGTGTTGGCATCAGATCCTGTAAATCCAAAATTGCAAGGTGGGGCGTCAGATAGCTCAGATGTCTGGGGAATTTAGAGGCCAAGTCAACACCTTAAACCTAATGTACCTTAATCCATTTCTAAATGATTCTGTAGTGTGACAGAGCACATTATTCTGCTAAAAGAGGCCACTGACATCAGGGAATGTTTGATTTGCACCAACTTGTGGTAAGTGTTACATGTCAGTGTAATATCCATATGAAGGCATGCCAGTCTGTCACCAGTCTTGCTGTGTGTATCGGAGCATTATCATCCTGATACACGTCATCGCCTTCAGGATACAGTGTTTGAACCATTGGGTGCACCTGGTCCTCCAGAATGGTTCAGTAGTCCTTGGCAGTGACGCGCCCATCTAGCACAAGTATTGGTCCTAGGGAATGCCATGATAATGTAGCCCAAACCATCACCGATCCAGCCCCATGCTTCACTCTGGGCAATAGTCTGGGTGGTACGCTTCTCAGGGACTTCTCCACACTGTAACTCTCCCAGATGAGGGAAAGACAGTGAAGGTGGACTCATCAGAGGACAATACATGTTTCACATTGACCTCAGCCCAAGATTTTTGCTGCTGGCACCATTGAAACCGACGTTTGGCTTTGGCACGAGTGACCAAAGGTTTTGGCTATAGCAGCCCGGCCACGTACAGTACATTGACCCAGTGGAGCTCCCGACGAACAGTTTTGGTAGAAACAGCAGAGTGCACATGTAATTCTGCAGTGAGATTGACAGCTGTGGTATTATGTTTTTTGGATACAATCAGGGTTAACACCCGGACATTCCTTTCAGACAGCTTCCTCTTCTGTCCACAGTTACTCCTGCTTGGTGGTATGCTGACATTACCTTGGATACCGTGGCTCTTGATCTATCACAAAGACTTGCTGTCTTGGTCACAGATGCGCCAGTGAGATGCGCACCAACAATTTGTCCTCTTTTGGACAACATGGACCATAATGTTGTGTGCAATATTTTTAGCAAAACTGTGCTATTACTCTGCTAAACCTGCACACTCTGCACATTCCACCAGTAAGAGCAATCAATGAAGATGGGCCACTAGGATGGTCAAATTTAGCCATGAAACCTCCAACACTATATTGGCCAGTGTTTTAGTTTCAATGTCCAACCCCTGTATATCCTTCAAAACTAGGCCACCTTTTTCCATTTCTCCATATGGTCCTTTGTCTGACAGTTTCAGTCTGAGAGTTTGTACATGTTACATATAGACTTAATTAAGTTGTCCAACTCACCCCTCAAACTCCTGGATGTTGGGAACAGATGACTGGGACTGAGGCAGCTCATCTATTTCTTCCTCACTTGAGTCTACCTCACTGCTCTTGTGGCCCTCACCCATATCAGGTACACAACTTGTACAGCTATGTCCTCTGATGTGCAGACTGTTTAATGGGGACCTATTAAGCAAAATGTACATTTTAGTCATTTTTAGACATGTGACCTTATAAGGAAAGAGCTTCTTTCTCAGCTCTGCTGTTTTCTTGTTGGGCCGGGCTTAAAAGTAGCTCCTTTACATAGACACTGAAACAGTGCGTTTGAAAGAGCAAAAGAGCACTGTAACAGAGGAATAAGAAAAAATATCTGAGTGGGTACTTCAGCTGGAGCATTAACAGACAGACTTTAGAGATACTATGAGCCCTACAGTACTGTGCAATGGTCCAAGGCAATATATTACCTTTATTACAAATTTTGTTACATCTGTTTAGCATGTCTGGATTATAAATGTATGTACAAAACTGTTAATTAATTCCAAACATAACTTACCAAATGAATAAATAAATAACATTACAGAAGAATATTTGCATGCCTGTAAAAAAAAAAAGAAGCTAAATATTACAGGCCAGTTTTCAGATGGAAATACAAATCTAATGTAGGCTCCTGGGTTGTGCAGGAAATAGAAAAGAATGAGTATGACAAAGTTAGCAGAAGAACTCATCTTCTCCAGCATGCTCAGTAAAACCTCCAGCTGTTTTACGTAATATACTGTGCCTGGTCGTGCCATGAGCAAAGATAAATTAGAAAATATTCCTACACAAAAGAAACTTCAACAAAGAAATCTAAAGAGTAATAAAATAAGTAAAATTAAATTTTGTGGTCTGGGTGTATGGAGTTTGCATGTTCTCCACGTGCTTGGTGGGTTACCTCCAGGTACTCCGGTTTCCAAAGACATGCAGATTAGACTAATTGGCATTCCCAAATTTGCATTCCCGTAATGTGTGAATGAGCGTGTGTGCGTTTGGACGTTTGTGCCCTGCAATGGCCTTTTGCCCTAAGTCTCCTGGGACCGACTCCTGGCCCCCCGCAACCCTGTATACAGTAGAAAGCAGTATAGAAGATAAGTGAGTAAGTCAGTATTTGGTGCAAAAACATTGGAGGTTTTACTGAGCGTGCTGGGGAAGACAGTATGTCAGTTCTTGTGGCAACTTTGTCACACTCACTCCTTTCTAATTTTTATGCAAAACCCACGATCCTACAATAGGTTTTTAGTTTCCATCTGAAAACTGGTCTGTTTTGCTTTCTTTATAGGCATACAAATATTCTTATGTAATGTCAATTATTTGTTCATTTTTAAATTACGTTTGGAAATAGTAAATGGTTTTGTATATTACAATAATAATAATGCACACATCATTGATACCGCTTTATCCTTATAGAGGGAATCCATCGCAAGGCACACACGTTCAACTCAAGCACTCATTTACAGACTATGGGCAATTAGCCTAATCTGCATGTTTGTGGACTGTTTGAGTCCCAGGATTAAAACCACCAAGCAAAGGGAGAACATGCAATCTCCATGCATACAGAGGTGGGAATTGAACCCGAACCCTGGAGGAACAAGGCAACAGACTTAACCACTAAGCCACCGTGCCACCCGTAATAAACACAAATAGCAAAATTTGTGCTAGATAATATAGTGCCTAAGCCTTTTGCACAGTACTGTACGTTAACATAGTAACATATGTTGGTAACATGGTAAAATATGGGACCTTTACAAGACATGGTAACAGGGGCATTCAATAACAATAAATAATCACTGAAATGGATATGAACTTTAATTATGCAGCAAAAGCACCAAATTTAGATGACAAAAACAGACGGGTGAATTCATAAAGAATATTACAGAAGGTTCTCTAGACTATAACGACAAGTCTAGTAAATGACAGATTTAGGACTGTACACTGCTCTTGTTAGTAAGTGTTTGCTGCCATCTAGTGGTATGTAATAACATTGACACGTGATCTTACAAGTGTTCAGAATAGAGTCTCCTATACTGTTCTCGTACGTCTTCCAAACTCCTCGGCCCTCCATCATCATCAAGGTAAAGTTCTAAGATGAACATCCAAAAATGTAACATGTTACCTTTTGATTATTGAGGTTTGGCATAAAATTAAACAGCTGCATTATTAATAAGGTCAAATGTCATGTACAGTACGTGTGTGTGTGTGTGGTGTGTGTGGTGTGTGTGTGTTACCTTTCAGTGCAAGAAGTTTGCTGAGGTATGCCTCCTTCTCCAGAAGGAATCCCATTGCATGATCAAGTATTTTCCACTGTAAAAAACACAATGCTTGCAAACTATGACTGTCCATTGTGCCAAAACTAATGAATGACCTTGATCTACATGTAGTCTTTAATAACCCTCTATTAACTCTCTATGTTTTCCTCACCTTGGCAGGACTTCTTTGATTAGAAGAAGCCTCACAGTTGTGAACAGACTGACTGGATGGACACACTTTGTTTTTCAGCGATTCGAATAGAGCTGTAAGTGTGACTCGATGTTGGGTATGCAGCGATCTCCTCACCTTCTGCTGCTCACCGTCACCCCTCTCCTTCTCTTGCCCAACAAACGACATACTGTACCGGCTCTCTGTCTGCATGTCCTGTGTAAACACAACTGGGGAGTTTAAAACATTAATTGTACATTACATACTGATAAGATGTCAATGTACAGATTTAGAGACCTAAATTTGTGATTGGCCTCAGAATAGTGATGGGACATCCAACCCTTTTTAATTAGTCAAATCCTTTGGCTGTGCTTATTAGTAAGACACGTATAAGAGACAATTATGTTAGTTCTTATATGCTTATTACCAAATACCTCATTATATAGTTATTATTTATTCTGGATTCTTGCATTCCTTTTTAAATTCATAATTTTTATTTATTTAATTTTTTTTGGGTCATGTATCAATGCCTAGCTGGTGGCAAAATATGCTGCAGGTTGAATGCGAGGCTCTAGTGACTTCCTGTGACGTAGTTTCTGCCACTGAGATTTTCACCTGTTTCTGCATTTGTCAGCAGCTGAAAACTTATTACTTAAAGGATTCACTACATACATTTCCTGTTAGATCAGTCATTTTTTAGAAAAACATATATATATATATATATATATATATATATATATATATATATATATATATATATATATATGTTTAATATACAGATGTTTAAATGTACATTTCTTTCAATGCAATTTCTATCTTTCTGTCTTTCCACTTTACCCTTATTTTATTTTTTTTATTATTATTTTTTTAGGTCACAAACAGGTCATATACCCATTTCACTGCACATCATACTGTGTATAAAAAAATATTTTAGTTCGATTTTGATTTCATATTGCCCAGCAGTCTTTCTTGCAACACGTGTTCCTGGGCCAGACTCTGCATCTGACCAGGTTCATGGATAGACGGATGGGTGGATGGATTAATTAATGCTGCACTCGTAAAATATTGCTAACACACAAGGATTCCTGTATTATTATTATTATTATTGCTTAATGAAGAATGTTGTTTGTATATTATTATTATTAGCATTAGCATTGCACTGTACAGTAGTATTATCTTCATGTAGAAAAGCATTCTTACACGTGCTAATAATAAACAGCTTAAAGAACCGACTCTTTCATAACCTTCTCATTACTCTACATCAAACACTTTTCAAACTTAAGACGCTATATTAGTCTGAGATAGATATATCTAATAAATGTTTTGTTTTAAAAGTGCAATATCAGCATAAACCGGAGCACAACATGTTTTGTGAGAAAGTAAAAGTTAGCTTATTATTAGCTTGGTAAGAGCCGTTAGCTCAGTAATTTCACAGTCATGAGACAGAGCAGAATAAACAGAATTAGTATTATACTGGCAAGACGTTTATTCGTTATTTAAAACCACTGTGTGTAGTAATATTTTAGAATTTTTCATGCTTGTTATATTCTTATTAATTAAATGAACTACCTAACCAGGTATAATAGCTAATCAGACGAGCTAGCCAGACATCCATCACACTAATAAGGTCAAACTCAGCTAAGCTAACTGTGTTGTGTGAGGTTACAGGTACAGATACAGGATAAATTTACCTTTGTGTGATTCTTTGGAGACCTCACTTTCCACTTAGCTGCTGTTTTTTTGTTATTGCACAGAATAGCAAAATCCCTTCGGCACAAATTTCTGCTTATTAAAAAAAAAGTATTCCGTTGTCCAAACTCCTCCTGGTCCAAAGTCAGGACAGATTAATGGGTCTGTGCTGAATGGTGTTACCTAATTCTTAATTTGGTCTGTGTTTTAAACTCATTTTATTGTATTTATTTATTTATTTTACCTTACTAACAAATTATAGAAAATAAAAGAATGTATAAAACAATATATACACTCATAAAAGAATAGTTTAAAAAAATTAAAGAAAAGCTTGGAAAATGGATAACTACTTTTTCTACCAGCATTATCAACAGCCTTATTTTCACCATGAAAAAAAAATTCTGAAGTATGAGGTGGTATCAAAAAGTTCGTTTCGAACAAGACTGCACACACGGTCACAGAGAGCACCGACCTTCATAAGTCAGTGTGCCAAAAGATATTGTACATCTTACGATCGTAGTGTTGTTATTCTGATCATGTGCGTTACCACGTTTTCTATTTCATCATGGGCAACAAGTTAGAACAAAAAGCAAACATGAAATTCTGCATGAAACTGGGCAAATCTGACACAGAGAAATGATTTGGCAAGTTTACAGTGACGCTGCAATGCAATGAGTCGTTCAAGTTGTTGTTGTTTTTTTAAGTTGTGTGATTCAAGTACAGTAGAACGCCAGTGGAAGATGACAAGAAGTCAGGAAGACCTTTAACGAGCTCAACCCCCGAAAATTAAAAAAAAAAAAATTCATTGTCATTTTGTCATAACCCAGGCAATCCTCACATCTGATATGAACATGTCCCATGTTGCTGCCAAGTTCGTCCCCAGACTACTGACCCAGGAGCAGAAGGAACATTGTATCAATGTCGTTGTCACACTTTTTGGCCATGTACAGTGCTACTATACTTTCAGTACAAGTCAGAAGTTTGGACACTTCTTCTAATTCAATTTTTTTTTTTCCTGATTTATTTTGTACTGTAGGGAATTAAGTAACAACAATAACAACAACAGTCAGTTGTTATTTTAAGACACGAAGTTCAGTTATTCTAGAATAGTTCTTGCAAGAACAGTATTGCCAAGTGCGTTTGAAAAACACATCAAGCACCATGATGAACCTGGCTCTCATAAAGACCATCCCAGAAACACGAAACCTAAAGTTACCTCGGCTTTAGTATTACCAACCTCCCAGATGTTTCACTGCGCAAAAATATTGGGCACATACATCTTTTGCCATAATCAACGATGCTTTTGAAAACATTTCAACAGAAATGAAACTGATATAAAGAGCAGTAAAGAGCGATAAAAGTAGTAAACAGGCAGTAGTTGGTGTGAAAACTCTTTGCTTGAAAATAATCAAAAGTATTAGGTACATCTTTGGGCAGTTTTTTTTTTTAAAGGTAAAACAGATGGAGGTTTTATTGAGCATGCTGGAGAATATGCCAAAGTTCTTTTAGCAAATTTGTCAAACTTGATCCATTCTATTTTTAGGTTTAATTGCATGTGTATTAATTGGTAACAATTGTTTGTATACATGAAGTAGGAGGGTTTCTTCAATAGCTTTAGAATGGAATAGAATGGATTTAAACATATACATATAAACATATAAATAGGAAGTATTTGTTGAATAGCTATTTACATACCATTTCAGTAATATATACAGTACAGCATATGTAAATATGTATCAGGGATACATGCAAAAAGAAGTAGGAGGAGAGAGATGTGTGGGAGTGAACAAATATTTTATTTTGTAATATGTAAATATATCCAAGACAAAATGTAGACCTGCACCGGGTAAAATACAATGACAGTCAGTGATTAATCACTGGAAAGATAGGCTTGTGAAATAGTGTAGTGAAAGCTCTGTCCCCTGAAACACCCTCCTGAGAAACTAGACACGTAAAGATAAAATATGACAGGGCATACTGTTATCTAGAGGTGGCTCAGGTAGCTAAGACTCTAAAGACTATTGATTTGGGGGTTTGAGGATCCAGGTATTAAGCCCCACAGAGGGTTGTGTCAGGAAGGGCATCCAGCATAAAACTTGTACCAAAAGTTGGGCCTAGATCAGATGGCCTGCTGCGGCAACCCCTTGACAGGAGCAGCTGAAAGAAAGTTTTATGCTGTTATATAGAATTATCCAATTACAAGGAGATGTAATGCGGTCCAAAGTTGATTATATTTCAATAAAAGCAAGCTTCAAGTGCTTTACTTTAAGTGCTTTACTTTAAGTTCAATTTGTTGCTAAGAAATGTTAAAAAAAAAAAAAAGTATAAAAATTCTGTATATGAGCCTAGGGTTTTATTCCCTCATTGTTTCTTTTCTGATATTGGGGTGATTTATGGGTATACTCTCATGTATATTTAATTATAAACATAATGTTTATTAAATAATATAATTCTAAGCCCAGTGTTGATAAATGTCTTGAAAATGCAAATCTTTGTAAGCCAAAAGCTTCCCACTTACTTTCATTATAATATGAAAGCCAGTATGAGTAAGCAGTTTGCATTAAACAATCAAGACCCAGTGGCCTAATGGATAAGGCATCAGCCTCCGGAGCTGGGGATTGTGGGTTCAAGTCCCACCTGGGTTGAATAGTTTATTTAGAAGTACGTTGCATTCCACAAATGTTATGAGTCTTGTTAATGTTACATAGCTAGTACAGTGGAATGCCAGAGAGCTGTTACTGGGCCATTAAGCATGTTCTATGATTAATTGGTTACATTACGATAGACTCACGAAATATTGCTCAATAGTACAAAATGTACAGCAATTAATACATTTTAAAAAATCACAAGAGAAAACAACTGATGATTGCTTGAGCACACCCTAGACCAGGGGTGGGCAATTATTTTTCCCCACGGGCCAAATGAGAAGCAGAAGATATTGTAGAGGGCCGGATGCTTCGACTCGTAATGCCGACTGACATTGTACTCCATAAACACGGCGACCTGCTCTCCACAAACTAAACACACAGGTTTACCCCCGACTTCAGTGAATAAATATTTAGTAGTCCATATTTTCTTGAAACCACAGCCTTCAGCGTCCACCTTTCTTTTTTAGGCATGTGCAAACATTTTGAAGGCATACCATTACAATGACTTGTTGCTAATCACATGCACTCGGACTTGTTTCAGAGTACCTGTACGTAAACGATGCACGCACACAGTAAACAGGTTCCAAAGTAAAAGCACTGCTGTTTTAGTCCATGAATTATGCAAAATTTTGAAAGTAGGTTTTATTTTCTTAATTCCAAGCAACCTTTCGAGGGCCAGTCAGAGTCGGGCCGCGGGCCGTATTTGGGCCCCGGGCCTGAAAATGCCCGGGTCTGCCCTAGACAGTGCAGTTAATACTAGTTAGGATTTTCTTTTTCTTTTTCACCCACCAGGAGGCAGTGATACTCCTGTAATATGGACTGGTAGATTTTAATTATTATATGCCAGATTAGGTGACATGGTGGCATAGTAGTTAGCCCCATGGTGTCGCATCTCCAGGGGCAAGAGATCGAATCCTGCCCGGGCTGCGTGAGTGGAGTTTACATGTTTCCCTGTGCTTGGTGGGTTTCCTCTGTTTCCTCTGGTTTGCTCCCACAACCCAAATGCATGCACATTAGGCTAATTGGCATGGCTGTGGGTACCCAGCGACGGATTGACACCCAAAGTCCCCTGAGATAGATTCTAGACCCCCATGACCCTGTATCAGGATAAGTAGTACAGAAAATTAATATGTCATTTTCTTGCTTCATTGCTTTAGCTAGCTGATTCACATGTACTCTGTTTCATCATGGAAAGCTAAATTACTAAAGACAGCAATTTAATACTCTAAATATATGAATGGATGTTGCTTTTAATCTCGCCTTTCTCTCAACAAACCCATTCTCTGTGACTCTTATATACAAGGTAGCACAGAGAGCTTTTGGGTAAAGAGTCCACTTTGCTGAAGGGCTGAGTGAATTGAAGCTTAAACTGAGAGTTAAGAGTCCACTTAAAAACAACAACAACAAAACACTTGCCTATGGTTAACTGGCCACAACCGTCTATTATTATAATTGGCAAATTTTGTAAAAAAAAAAAAATAATAATAATAATAATAATAAAAAAAAACTTCTGTTCTAAGATATATTCAAGATAAGAAATAGGAAATCTAATAATAAAATTGTTTCATTTAATAAAAAAAACAACGTGCATATAATCTTTAATTGCATTTAATAAACAAATTAATTAATTAATTACTCAATCAATTCATTCATTAATAAAAAAAATAAATAAACTTATCCGGTGTCCCTATACAAAATTAAGTGCTCTGTGTATCATCCTATATCAATCAAACAATGTATATATGCATATGAGGGTGCTACAGCAGTGGAATAACTTGCATAATTACAATATAATTGCAGTATTATGTTTGTATAATTAAAAGCTATATTTATTATTTTATCTGCACTTGAAAGGAACACGTCCCCTTTAAATGTCTTTCCGTTGCCCCTCGTTACAGGAAGTCGGGTGTTTCCCAGTCGCTTGTGCTTTTGTTTCCTACCAGCATCTCGATAGGCACCGCCCGTGCAGGGTGATTGGCTAGCAGGTTAACCCTCTTCAGCAGCTTTCTAATTGGTCATGGCTGTTGCTCATCATTAGTCTTGGCAAACCAAGCGCACGAGTTTGGATGGAACTAGCCAATCGTTACAGAGAAGGCGGGTTTATCGCAATACGGTTGGGAAAAACAAGCCGTCAGCTGAGCTTTTGTGTTGAAGAAGTCGGAAGTGCTAAGAGGACGCTGGTGGTTTACAGAGCTGTGTAAAACTGAAGTGTCATCCCACATCCGTGACGTGACAGCAGCAGTGTGGCGTCCTTCTCACAGCTGAAATTCGCAGATGATCCGTCCTGAGTAATCCTGATCGGCGTGGTTGTGTTTTCTCCCTCCAAAGCGCGTTATTCTCTGGCCGTGTAGACTTGTCATGAGATCAGTTTGGGCATGGCGTCCCTCCCGAGTTACGGTAAGACGGCGGGAGCAGCGGAGGATGAGAACGGAGAACCGGACCGGACCCTGCAGCACATGCTGAAGGCCATCGCAGATGAACGAAACCGACTGAATATCCGGCAGGAGATCAGCGGCATCGGTGAGTCCGTTATCCTAGACGATGTCATTTCATATCATAGCATATATACATCATAGTGCTCTGTCATATCTCATACTCCTCTATCACACCAGGCAATATCTCATACTGCTTTATATTAAATATCATACATCATATCTCATACTCCTCTATAGTAATCATATACATCATAGTGCTCTATAGTAATCATATACAGTATAGCATACTGCTATATCATGCATCATATCACATACTGATCTATTATATGATATATATATATATATATATATATATATATATATATATATATGTATGTAGATGTGATATGATATATGATACAGTATATGACATATGAGTTTGTTATACATCATACCATGTCTCATACTGCTCAATATCAAATATATATTGTTTATACAGCAACATCTCTTATTCCCCCAAGATCATACGCTTGTTGATGCGTCTATAATTAGCCTTCCTTAGGCATGTCGAATCGTTAGGCTTTTTCATATTAAAGATATAAATCATATCGGTCTTCTTGTTCAGTCAGACCATATAGCTGATCCAATCTCCCAAAGATGGTCCTCATAATATTGTCCCAGCAACTTGCATCACATCATTGCCGTGTCATAACACTCAAACCTGCAGATCGGATCCGTCCTCTTATTCGTCCTCAGTTGTGTCACTTTATCGTACTACAGATGGACTCGAACTGTTATTTCTTATGACGCATCCTCATTCGGTTTACACCTCTCATAACTCCTGACTGATAAAATCATGCTGATCGTTATAAATATTTAACTGTCAGTCTGAGCTGTGTCAACGCACAGCTCAGTCCTGTAATGCTGATGATGTGAGCAATGTGTTGTGACTCCTCTTCGTCACAATCGTGTAATAACACCGACGCCGCTATGTCAATTTAGAATAATAAGAACGCCTCGATCACATGATCTGAGAGTGCCTCCCTAAAGATATCTTACTGCTGATATCTCGGTACCATCCAGCAAACTCTGTTTTGATACAAAAAGGGTAAGATTCACTTATTCCTGATTTAAAAAGATAGTAATAAGTCAAGCAAGCCTCGTCACGTCTCATCTCATCACACGCCACCAGACTTCAAGCCACTGTTTTCAGTAACTGAGAGCATGAGCAATGACATGTGGCTCTTACATCACTGCCCTAAACTTCATTTCATTTAATGACATCATGGCATTTCTCTTACAGTGTATCGCTCATGGTGTAAGTGGTTAATGCCAGAGAATGGACAAGACATGAACTGTAAGATTATTAGTATGTGAGAAATCTAGCTGAATCAATTTTATTGTCTATAGCTTTGGGATTACGATATTGTCTCAAAGCTTATTGATGCAACAAAGAGGGCTTTGAATTTTAAATGATCTGTAATTGCGAGGACTGGGATCCAGTCTACAAGCCTGTTTACCATTTTCATTGTGTTTGCGCCGCACGCACTTAACGGACCAGCTGTACAATATGACATCGAAGGATGAATTATCATAAGAAGCAAGCATTTGAACTGAAGTATTTTTCATTGTTGTAAGGCACAAGGCTTATAAAAATACCTTTTACAAATGGACTCTCCTCAGCGTGCGTCCCAGTGGAGTGCTGCTGCTTCGCAGAGGTGTTGTTCGTAGGCCAGATGTCGTCTCATGTAGCTAAGGTGTAAGCACTTCTACGTTTTTAGACCAAGAAATGTTAGAGACTGAGAGGCATGCTGTTTAAATTACACCGATCCAAGGCACCGAGTTACTGAGCAGAAGGTCAGCACTTCAAGCCCCAGCTTCATTAGCCTTGCCCTTGAGCAAGTCCTTTAATAACCCTAATATAATGTACGTACAATATATGTGACAAATAAATAAAAAAAAGTTCATCTTTAGCTTTAATTTAGATTTTTCTTTCTGGAAGGCATACGTTTTTAACATCATAAATTCTTCAAATTGTTTTGGTTCTTACTGTAGTTTTTATATATATATATAAAAGCAAAAGCTCTTGTGTTCAGCTTGTTTCATTATAAAGCATCTTGGCACACGGAGTTGGTTATACTTAAGGCTTTTTTGATCTGTGCCTTCTCAAGGAAATATCACAGTCTCTATAGAAGGCTGTTCTGAGAGAGTGGATCTGTCTCTTCAGTTACTCGCTTCAGTGACCAAGAAGAGATATTGTGCAGACCCAAGTGAAAGAACACTTATTTATACTGTAAGTTTACAAGATTCCCACCAGACAAATTGCTTGAGAGTGTGGTGATTTCCATAAAGTGAATATGGTACATACGTGATCCCAGGTTGTCAGCATGGTTTCTAACACTATTCTTTCCCCATATAAACCATCAGTCAAAAGTTTGGACACACCCTCTTATTCCATGGGCTTTTCCTAATTTTAGTCCAAAATATACAGTAATCTCGTTTGAACAGTTATTGCTACTTTTGCTCTGTAAATCGTTCATACCGGCTCTAATCTGTGGTCCTGTTTGTTAATTGGGGATTTCTGTGTTAACTGGTAACTCTAAATGAACTTCTCCTTGGCAGCAGAGGTATTATAAGCTTCATTGCTTTCATGAGAGCCAATTTCATCATGATGCTTTCACTCAAAAAAAAAAAAAAAAAAAAAAAGAATTAGAAGGTGTGTCCAAACTTTTGACTGGTACCGTAAGTATAGTAGAATTGTATACAGTATGACCAAAAAGTATGACGACAGACGCAGATGGATGTCAACACAAAACGGCATAAAGATGCTTCGCAAGCAGGCTACACAATTATGTGAAGATTTTTTGTATTGGACTCTGCAGCACTTTTAGGGTAGTGGTGGCTCAGACGGTTGGCGGTATGGATTGCTAATCAGAGGGTTGAGAGCTCAAGCTCCATCACCACTTGGTCACCACTGTTGGGCCCTTGAGCACCAACCGAAACTTCTGAAATGTGTTCCCAGCTAGAGAGATTCAGTGCTGGTCCAAAGCCTGGAGAAATTTGGTGGGTTGTAAATAGGACGGGCATCCGGCCAGATCCTGTGGATCAAATGATTCAATGTGGCGACCCCAAAAATAGGGACAAACAAACAAACAAAAAACTCAGTAGCATTTTCATAATCATAATCTTTCCAAATTCTAATTAAGGGTAGAATATGTCTTGGTGCAGAATGGCAAAATGGAAACACAAGGCTTCACAGCATGATCATGTGTTCTTTACAGCAGAGCGGTTTGAATGAACACAAAAAACGGTACTTTCTCAAAGTAAAAGTCTGAAGAAGTGTCTGACTTCTTCAAATGTTTCGTTTAAACCCTGCATATAAGATGTCTTTGCCTGTAGTGAAGACCGTCAGTGAGGCTGATACATTTCTGGCAGTGTTTTGGCTGAGAACGCCATATGGTTTTACAGGACTGGGGTGTTCTCCCCCACTGAGAGGTCCTTCTGGCTTTGGACACATGAAGTCATTTACCAGCCAGACTGTACTTTATCCTGCACAAAAAAAAGGAAATGAGTCATAGATGGATTTAAGCATGAACATATCTCTATACCATAATGTACAGTATGTATGATTGGGAGAGTAGTTACATTTCGCTTACTATTGTGATGTATGCTTTAAGTTTAAGACATAACATGGAAATTAAAATGTATAAATAAATAATATCACCCTTTTGAGTGATGTTATTATCATTGTGTACAGCCTGACATGGTTTGTATCCATTGGATTTGTTCTTTAATGGACCACACGGTGCATGTTTGGTTGGTGTAACTGAAATTTTAGATGATTATAACATGTTGGAAGCTGGAATATATATATTTTTAATTATTAAAGGCATTATGAAGTCCAAAGTTTATGGAGGGGCTGATGGCAGGTTTTTGGGAGGTTAAATGGTTACCCAGAAGTGCAAAACTCGTTAGCATCTATAAACGCACAACAAAAAATCGCATGAAAAATCCTTCTTGCTGGTTGGATTGGCTGTATGTCTTTAACCATCACAGGGCAAAATAATTTAACTAGTTATCTTAGCAACAGCAGTATTGTAATGTTTATGCAGATTCATGTTGCTCCAATTTCAGTTGGAACTCGTCCAACCCCTGCCGTGGGTCTCCATCTTTAATAATATAAAATAAAGGTCTATGTAAATTTCCTTCATTGTCTGTTAGGTTTCTCAGACCAATGTTGTCCCTGTTGACCCACTGCATAGTGCATACGTGTCTAAAAATGCAGAAATATATCTATGAAAAAGTATTTGCATATTTGTCACACCTATGTATATTTTAATATTACACAAAGATAACCCAGGTAAATCCAATATGCAGTTTTTAAATTATTTCATTTATTAAGGGACAAAACACAATAAGTGGTTGTGCCACCCTTGCATGAGTCTTTCACATCGTTGTGGGAGAACTCCTCTTTGCAGAAATTCTCGGTCACATTGGAGGGTTTTCAAGCATGAACGGCCTGTTGAACGGCCTGTTGAACGTCATGCCACAGCATCTCATTGGATTTAAGCCACTCCAAAACCTTAACATTTTTTAAGACATTCAGAGGTAGAGTTGCTGGTGTGTTTCGGATCGTTGTCCTGTTGCATAACCCAAGTCTGCTTGAGCTTGAGGTCATGAACTGATGGCTGGACATTCAAGAGTGCAGAATTCATGATACCATGATTATCCACCATGCTACCACCACCATGTTTGACTGTTAGTATGCTGTTCTTTTTATGAAATGCTGTGTTAGTTTTAATGCCAGATCTAATGGGATGTATCTGTTTCTTATTGTTGAATCATGGCAAGTGGGGCCTGCAGTTCTTTAGATGATGGTCTCTTATCTTTTATGAGCTGCTGGATGAGTTGTCATTGTGCTCTTAGAGTAATTTTGGTAGAACGGCCACTCCTGGGAAGGTTCACCACTGTTCCAAGTTTGTAGATACTGTAATAGCAATCACTTTTTTACATAGGGCCAGTCAGAATAGGACAGCTTTTTTTTCTTAATAAATTAAGTCATCATTTAAAAGCAGATTTTTTCATCTATTAGTTATTTTTATGTAATATTAAAATTAGTTTTGATGCAATCGTATGCAAAAGAAAAAATCAGGATTCAAATACTTTTGCACATCACTGTACTTGTTCCTTACTTGCTCAAGGCCCAAAAAGTGAAAGAAACATTACGTCACCAGCTCTGCCGTCTCTGATAGCTATGGAAATGAGTTTTAGGCCCTGACTTGACAAATGAGGTTTAGGTCTCTCAGAGGCCCAAAAAAACAGAACATGGGTGTATTTTAAATGAGGATCTGAGCTATTATTAGACCTGTGCTTCTGTCAGTGTGTCTGCCCGGTGCGCTTCATCATTAATGTCTTCTGCCTTTGGTCTTTTGGGTCTGCTTCCATTTTTTTTCATTATTAACCGACAAAGTAAAATAATAATAATAATAATAATAATAATATGCACTATATATTTCTCGTATATAAATTGTATGGCTTATAATCACACTTCTGCTTCCCCTGTCACAAGTTCCTTATTTGACATTAAAGTCATGATGTTTATCACACATGATCTTGTGTGCAGTTTGTGTGTGAATATTCTCACATCATCATGAAAAGCTTAGGCTTTTTTTTTCTCTCTGTTTTGTAACGTGCGTCATGCGGCCCACAGAGCAGACTGTATTAAATATTACTGAATGCAGTCCTGCAAAAAAAAAATCTATCATAGACCAAAGTGTTAACTTGTTTGCTGTCTCAGGCCAAACCTATCAGGCAGATTTTGATTACTCAGTTTGTTGTGTTCTGTGTGACAATATGTTTTTAAGCCAAAGGTGGGCCACATGACTTTTTTTTTGCAATTTTTTGCAATGTCCACTTTTTTTTTTAGTCTCACTAACAAGTGGTTTTCTTATGACCTCAGAGCTGTTTAGTCTCAATCCCATGAGATCTCACACATTCTGCATGAAATGCTCTTACGTTTGCTTTTAAAGATAGCTATAAAGTCTAGTTCTTTACGTCTTAAGATCTTTTTTTTTCTTTTTTTTTTTTTTTTTGTTACCTCAGATTTCTTGGACAAAGTTGATGTTTCAGCACTATCCTATCATAATGTGCTGGAGAGTTCCTAGCCTAAACTATCCCAGCAATTTTAGCAATGTCCTTAGTTGTTTTCTTTGCTTGATGCAGGCCATCTGTAAGAAAATATAAGAGGACTCGTCAATGCAAACCTCATTCGTTTAGGCTTTAAGTTTAAAATGTCTCATGTATTTTAACTACAGCAAGAAATTTTGTGAATGTTTTTTGTTATTAATGATTTTTGGGGGATCCAAATCAGATCCATGAATAAGCATCAAAAGGCTAGTTCAAATATTGCAAAAGAAACACAGCTGCATGAAAGTAGTCATTTGTACAAGGTTACACATGCTAGATTTTTATGTTAACTTTGTACACTATATAGAGAAGTATTAATCTTTTCAGATGCAGGTTACAGATTTATTACATGTGTGAATTCGTATAGCTCGCTCTTTAAAGGTAGAGTTTCCAACAAGGTCCAAATCTGGACGTTTTTTTTTTTTTTTTTTTTTTTAACAGTGGAAATAAACTGATTTGCACTGACCACTGTTTAGTACAAAAGGTTCGATTTTCCTTACGGCTCATTCCATCCTCAGCTTGAGTTTAAATGCATGCTCTGATTAGAGCTAAAACAGGGATGTAGCAAATCCTACGAAACTCAGAAAATATTACTACTACTACTACAGACTCAAGAGCTTTTCACTCAAGCTCTTAGCAGTTATATAATTCGTAATGAAAAGCATCGTGTAAAGGAATGAAAAATAGAAGCATTTCAGCGAGGGATCTCAGACGTCCGGATGCTGAGGTATGTTTAATCCGAGTTCTGAGAATCCGTGCCTGTCGTGTTGTAGAAGTCTGTCACAGGTGAGTAGCCAGATCTAGAGCAGTACACAAGATGAAGAGATTATTTATTTATTTATTTATTTATTTTTAGTACAGAGTGGCCTGGAACCACCCTGTCACTTTCTGACCTGCTAATGTTGGAGGATCGATTTCAAAGCAAAGGGAAACTGCATACATTTCGTGTACTGTATTCTCTTTTAGTTCCTCATGATGAAAGGACCACAGTAAAGTCACGGGTTTCGAATATGTCTGTTGGAGTTTGCATCTTCTCCAAATGCTTGTTGGGTTTCAGAAGGATTTCAGCTTCATAAAGTACGTAATGGTATTTAATTTAAATTTGGTATACCATGCAAGATTTTCTGGCAGTGTTTATATACATTTACATTAAAAATATATATATATATTTTATGTATATATTTTTTTTTGTTCAAACTTTTTATTGTGTAGTCATCATTACAGATATAAATTTTAAGCGATTGTCCATTTTTAACAATATAAACATGCAGAGAACAATAAAACAAGCATCAAGTACAATCAAACATGAACTAACAACCACACCCCAAAAAAATACAAATAGAAAACCCCCTAACTAAAAAAATAAACAAACAAAAAAACAAAAAACAAACAAACAAAAAAAAACTACACTAATCAGAAGGCAGAAAATTGAGTGATTTAAAATATGAAATAAAAGATTGCCATTTTTTAAGAAAGCTACTCCTCCTAGAGCATCTAATCTTTTCTAGTTTTAGAAAGGACATGGTATCTATAAGCCATTGAGATGCACTAGGAGGCTTGGCAGATTTCCAGTGAATCAGAATACGACGCCTCGCTATTAAAGAGGTAAATGCCAAAATGTCCAGTTGTTTGGAACTGAACTGAGACCTGACCCGTGGAACCCCAAAAATTGCAATAGCAGGGCAAACGTCAATATCAACCCTGAGCACCTGTGACATCACTGTAAAGTAGTTAACCCAGTAATTTTGCAGTTTAGAACAAGTGAAAAACATGTGACTTAAAGTACACTGAGATGATTGACATCTGTCACATCTGTCCTCTACAGCCGAATATATTGCAGATAGGCGGGCCTTAGAAAAATGAATTCTGTGTAGTACCTTAAATTGTATGAGGCTCAGACCAGCACATATTGTACTAGAACGTATTCTGTCCAAAGCAGCAGCCCACCATTCCTCTTCAAACTCCTCTCCAAGCTCCCCCTCCCAGGCTCTTCGAATTTTATCAATAACACTCCCATCTAAAGATAATAACCGACCATAAATTCTTGAAATTTGGGACTTATGGTGAGGGTTAAACTTCAAAAATTCTTCCCATTCTTGCATAGGAGGTAAAGAGGGGTAGCCAGGAAACAGAGTGGCAGCACAATGTCTAACCTGTAAAAACCGAAACAGATGGGAATCAGGCAGCCCCAGTTCTGAAGACAACTGTAGATAACTGCAAAAGGTACCTTCTTTATATAGGTCTTGAAAGCATCTAATGCCTTTTCCGTACCATTGCTTAAAAACAGGGTCAGTAATAGATGGTGGAAACATGTGATTGTTCTGTAACGGCATTAATGATGAGGCAGAGATCAATTTGAAATGCCGCCTGAATTGACCCCAGATCCGAAGGGTGGATATGACTACCGGGCTATGTGTTAAGGAAGTAACTTTACAAGATAGGGGTGAAGTAAGCAATGCCAATAATGAGGTAGATACACATGAACTTGCCTCCAATCTGCACCACAGTGCATTAGATGGATTGAGCCAAAATGTTAATTTATGAACATTTGCTGACCAGTAATAAAACATAAAATTGGGAAGAGCTAGCCCACCACTAAGCCGACATCTCTGAAGTACTGATTTACGAATTCTGGGCACTTTTCCACCCCACAGAAAGTGGGTAACAATCTGGTCGATAGATTTAAAGAAGCGCTTAGGAAGAAATAAAGGAATGCACTGAAAAACAAAAAGAAATTTAGGTAAGATATTCATTTTAACTGCATTAATTCGACCCGTCAATGATAAATATAGACTTTTCCATCTCTGAAAGTCAGACTTTTGCTCTAACAAAGGAGAAAAATTAGCGGATAACAGAGAGGGCAGGGATCTGGTAATATTAATGCCAAGGTACCTAAATCCTGTTTTACTAATTTTAACTGGAATGTCTGTCTGTAGGAGTCCCAAAGCCAATGTATTAATAGGGAAGCATTCACTCTTCTGAAGATTCACCTTATACCCAGAAAATGATCCAAATTTTTCTATAATGGATAAAATATTTGGCAGACTCAATATTGGATTAGAGATATATAATAGCAAATCATCAGCATAAAGTGACAATTTTATTTCAATACCCGCACGGACCACGCCCCGAAACAGAGGTGACGACCTCAAAGCAATCGACAATGGTTCAATGGCCAATGCAAACAACAGCGGGGAAAGTGGACACCCCTGCCTTGTTCCCCGTCTCAGATTAAAATAGCTGGATTTTACGTTATTGGTGTGTATGCTAGCCTGGGGAGAAGCATATAATAGGCGTATCCAAGAAATAAATTCATTCCTAAACCCAAATTTTTGAAGCACAGCAAAAAGATATTCCCACTCCACTCGGTCAAATGCTTTCTCTGCATCAAATGTAATCACAACCTCAGGTGTTACAGCAGAATGTTTGGAGTGAATTACATTTAGAAGAGTGCGAACATTAAAATATAACTGTCTCCCCCTAATGAAACCTGTTTGTTCCTCAGATATGATCTTTGGAAGTATGGTTTCCAGGCGAAAAGCCAACACTTTGGCCAAGATCTTGGCATCGACATTCTGTAACGACAGAGGTCTGTAGGAGCTACACGACTTGGGATCCTTATCCTTCTTTAAGAGCAGAATTATGGATGCTTGTGTTAGTGTCTCTGGTAGGAAACCCTTCTCTAAGGATTCCACATACACATTTAAAAGTAATGGGACCAATTTACTTTGAAATTTCTTAAAAAACTCAACTGGAAAACCATCAGGCCCAGGTGCTTTATTACACTGCATCATTTTAATTGCTTGTTTAATTTCTTCCACATCCAAAGGAGCATCAAGATCTGCAGCAGCAGCCGTATCTATTGGGATGACATTTAAATCCTTTAAAAATGAAATCAGATCGTGGGTGTCTGATGGAGATTCAGATGAATATAAGGTAGAATAATATGATTTAAATACAGCATTGATGCCTTCCGGATCAGATATCAAATTACCTGATGAGTCCTGGATCTGTGGAATCAAGCGACTGCCTGCCTGCCGTCTTAACTGATGTGCCATGAGCCGACTAGCTTTATCACCGTATTCATAATAAGAACTACGAGTATGCAACAGGAGCCGTTCAGCATCAGTTGTTAAAATGATATCAAGTTCAGTCTGCAGATCCAGACGCTGTTTAAAATGGACTTGAGAGGGGAAGCTAGCCAATTGTTGGTCAAGGTGGAGAATAGCAGAAGTAAGTTCACGTACTCTTGCAGTGCGACATCTATTTAAATTTGCAGAATAAGAAATAATCTGCCCTCGGAGGTATGCCTTAAGTGTCTCCCACAGTAAGGAATAAGAAACTGTGCCGTCCTGGTTTGTAGCCATAAAGTCATCAATTGATGTTACAATAAAATCTATAAATTTTTCATCAGACAAAAGCAGAGAATTAAACCTCCACGATGAAGAATATGGAGGTTGTACAGACAACTGCAAATCAACGCTGAGAGGAGCATGATCAGAAATAACAAGAGCGTGGTATGAAACTGATGTTACTTTAGAAAGTAATAAGCTATCTATAAAAAAATAATCAATGCGGGAATATGACTGATGCACTTGGGAGAAAAAGGAAAATGCCTTAGCTTGAGGATTATAGAATCTCCAAGGGTCAACACATCCATTGCTAGACATAAACTCTGCAACTGACCTTGACATCGATGACACAGCCCTTACTTGAGAGCTAGAGCGGTCCATAACCGGATCCATTACACAGTTCAGATCCCCAGCGAATATCAATGAGTGGCTATTCAGTGAGGGCAGAATCCCAAATAATCTATTCATGAAGCCAGGATCATCAAAGTTCGGCGCATAGACATTAACAAGAAGTACAGGTTTCCGTAACAGCAAGCCAGCAACGATCAAGTATCTTCCATTTTTGTCAGCTATTACCTTATGACAAATAAACTGAACCCTCTTGTTAATTAGTATTGCAACCCCTCTAGCTCTGGAATTGAAATTTGAGTGAAAAACTTCGCTGACCCAGGGGCATTTCAGTTTAATCTGATCCTGACTTCTTAAGTGTGTCTCCTGCAAAAATACTATATCAGCACTTAGCCTCTTCAAATGAGAAAAGATCTTTGACCTTTTAATTGGATTTCCCATGCCTTTAACATTCCATGTTAAAAATCTAATTGTCGAATAGGCTGGATTGGACAAAGAACCAGAAAAATGTGCCATCTACTCCACTAATCCACTGAAAAATAAAATCAAAGACATATTCATACCTTATGCGAAACAAAACAAAAACCAAAGACACAAAAAACAGGCAAACAAAAAACAAGCAAAAAACCAAACACCCACCCCCTGCAAACAATCCCACCCATAAGCACAACCAATATTCACATCACTAGTTGATGTGAAACTATGTGCAGACTCCAGTTGGAGCCAACCCATACTGCTCACTCTCGCGATTAGAAACAAACAAAAAAAGATGGAACCCTGCAGACTGTCCCACTAATTACTAATAACAGAAATGCACAATATCTCAATCATTGCAACATTAAGCCCATTTTACTCCAACTTAGCCACCAACACCCTACATACACATATACTTCAATCAAGAAACTCTGACAAAGACTACGACCAGACTCTTCATAATATCTTCTGTAAAACACTGGAAAACCCTTTAAACAGAGTCTGGACCATAATAGCTTATAACTTAGTAATAATAATAATAATAATAATATTAATAATAATAATCCTACAGCACAGTAGTATGGAGAAACTACTTCACACCACTCACATGCTCAGATACTCATGAAACATTTGGTTCTGTTCGTTGAGATAATAAACTACTGACATATTCTTTAGCCAAGTCTGGTGAGTTAAACTGTTTCTCCACTCCATCGTAAGTAACACGCAGCTTGGCTGGATGAAGAAATCCAAATTTCACCTCCGGAATCTTCCGCAGCTGCTGACGGACATCATTGAAGGCAGATCGAGCACGAACAGTTTTTACAGTGAGATCCGGAAAGATGCTAATTTTCATATCATCAACTATAAACTGCCTCACTTCCCGCGCACGCTGCAGAACCGCAGTACAGTCTGAGTGGTAATGCAACCTCGCCACAACCGCTCGTGGACGCTCTCCCGGCTTGGGCTTGGGCTGCAGCGTGCGATGTGATCTGTCAACCATAACGTCCCTGTCAGTATTAAGGACTTTTTTGAGCAATTCCGAGACAGCTAGGGTGGTACATGGTTTGTCTTCTGGAATTCCTATGATCCTTATATTATTGCGTCGAGATCTGGCTTCCAGGTCTTCACACTTATCTTCCAATTTAGCCACAGTGGCCATGAGGGAGTCCACCTTGTCCTCCAGCACGGTGACGTCATCAGAGCAGGTAGAGAGTGACTGTTCCATATCCTTCACTGTACTTTTCAGCACAAACATGTCCGTTTGCACCGAAACAAGACTATTAGAAAACTCCGCTTTCACCGCCTGAAGTTCACTCTTAATAGTCGATAAATCGTCACCGAGCATGGACCGTAACTCCGAACGAAAGATTTCTGCCAGTTCGTTACGTAACGATGACAAAATTTCAAATTTTAGTCGCTGAGTGTCGTCTGAAGTCATCTCGAGTCCGGTCCGCTCCTCGGCGCTGGCTGCGTCACTCTCTGCCATGGATGGACTAACGGTAGCAGGCCGCTGTTGGGTTGTCTGTTCGTTACCGAGTTTATTGGCTCTAGTTTTCATTTTAATTTATCCAAAGTAAGGAAAAGTAACCCGAGCCTACTAAACTTTATTACAGATACTCGGTAATACAAAAACTGTGCTTTAATATAGATTTTTAGTGGAATTCTACAGGACCCTCCGTAAACACGCTCTACTCCATCGAACGCCTAACCGGAAGTCTCATTTTATGTATATTTACACAGTTTATATTTGAACTCTTCAGTTATTTGCCATGAAAGACAAAACGCCTACTTGTCCTCAGTGTACAGGTTTATTGTTGCCGGATCATCTCATCTATTTTTAATCCGATCAGTTGGGAGGGTTTTTTTCCGTATGGCCAGAATATTTTCCAGCCGTCATAAAGCGACGCAAACATCACTAAACGGTACAAAACGTGTCCCTATTTTTTGGCCCTGGGCTTACAGTAGGTTATTGTCTCCAACTCCCCAAAACATGCTTAATCGCCTTTAGGTGTCTGTCTGTGCGTCTGTCTGTGCGTCTGTCTGTGCGTCTGTCTGTGTGTGCGTCTGCGTGTGCGTCTGTGTGTGTGTCTTGCACATGCACTGGACTAATCCGAAATGCATTTCTGCCACACACACACAGCATAAGGTGAGAATACACTCTGGAAGAAAAAAAAAATGTAGCAGCAATAAATACACTTGACATAATTTTTTTTTTTTTAAGGTTTGGGAGTGTCTCTAACATGCTGCACTGACAGAGATCTCTGTGCTCCTTCTGTTCTCCTGAGTAGTTTCTCATTGTTGGTAGGAGTGTAGAGACTCTCTCCTCTCTCTCTCTCTCTCTCTCTCCGCCCCATGTGTGTGGGACTCAAGTAAAGGCCTCTGTTATAATCTCATTACTGTGAGTGTCATGGTGCCCTGCAGGGATGTCCTCTTTGTTCTCCTAGCACGCTGTCTGAGTCCAGTCTTCAATTGTTGTTTCTCCTTTCGCATCTCGCCCTCTCTCTCTCTCTCTCTCTCTCTCTCTCTCTCTCTCTCTCTCTCTCTCGTTCGCTGCAGATTTGATGAGTGATAATTACCGCAGTTTGACCTTGTATGTGTATCAGTGCTGGAATGGCAGCAGTGTCCTCAGTCACACTGGATTACAAAGCTTATAAGGCTTACTGTATGTGATGTCGCTCTCATTGCCTAAATAAATAACCGAAGTATTCCAGCTTTACTACCACAAACACAAGTATCGATGATTTTACATCACTTTATTTTTAGAACAGTCCAAGTATATATGGCTTGTACCTTTTAGTCCTTTTATTAGGACTCTTTATATCTATTACAGTTCCCCATTGTCGTTTGTGACCCTGGATGTGGAACGGTCATAAACACAGCAGTGTGTGCCAAGCGTCCACTCATATTAACTCAAATCAAGGTCACCCCATCCAGCCCAGCTGCAGCTCATCCAGAGGTCGTCTCATATCTCCCCATTTCCACCACCACAGCAACAGAACTGTTCTTTTAATGAGACATGAGAAACTATCGATTTTTCCTTCTCTCGCTCTCTCTGTCTCTCGTTCTTAGTCCTGGAAGAATATGGAGAATGGAATCTTCCATCTTTATCCTATTTCATCCATATATTTTAGATGTGCCATTTTTTTCATTTGCTGATCTCATAAGCTGTAACTGTTCTTCAGTCTCTAATACTGGCATTTCAGATCAATCGTTTCGACAGTATGAGAGTGACGCACCGTGTGTGTGTGTGTGTGTGTGTGTGTGTGTGGATGCATTATGCTCTTACCAACTCAGAGCTCCTGGATGCTACTCCTGTTTAAAACACGGCATCGATTTGTTGGCTTTGTACCCAGGATGCCTTTTTTCAGCATCCTGAAATAAACTCCTTTTCCAAAGGAAGTTTGATGTACTGAAAACTCTATTCCCTTATATCTCTGTTAGCACCTTCAGCTGAACTCTATAACATCACGCATCACTCAAGTGAACACAATGTTAACTTGGTAACACATTTTTCTTATTTTGACAGATAAAAAGTGTGTGTATGTGCTTGCGTGTACACACTGCAGAATGTGTGTGTGTTTATACATATATTACACGTATCTATCTATCTATCCACATACACACATATATACACACACACACACAGTCGTGGTCAAAAGTTTTGAGAATTACATAAATATTGGAAATTGGAAAAGTTGCTGCTTAAGTTTTTATAATAGCAATTTGCATATACTCCAGAATGTTATGAAGAGTGATCAGATGAATTGCATAGTCCTTCTTTGCCATGAAAATTAACTTAATCCCGAAAAAAACTTTCCACTGCATTTCATTGCTGTCATTAAAGGACCTGCTGAGATCATTTCAGTAATCGTCTTGTTAACTCAGGTCAGAATCTTGACGAGCACAAGGCTGGAGATCATTATGTCAGGCTGATTGGGTTAGAATGGCAGACTTGACATGTTAAAAGGAGGGTGATGCTTGAAATCATTGTTCTTTCATTGTTAACCATGGTGACCTCCAGAGAAACGCGTGCAGCCATCATTGCGCTGCATAAAAATGGCTTCACAGGCAAGGATATTGTGGCTACTAAGATTGTACCTAAATCAACAATTTATAGGATCATCAAGAACTTCAAGGAAAGAGGTTCAATTCTTGTTACGAAGGCTTCAGGGCGTCCAAGAAAGTCCAGCAAGCGCCAGGATCGTCTCCTAAAGAGGATTCAGCTGCAGGATCGGAGTGCCACCAGTGCAGAGCTTGCTCAGGAATGGCAGCAGGCAGGTGTGCGCGCATCTGCACGCACAGTGAGGCCAAGACTTTTGGAAGATGGCCTGGTGTCAAGAAGGGCAGCAACGTCGTCACATATCTCCAAAAAAACATCAGGGACAGATTGATCTTCTGCAAAAAGTATGGCGAATGGACTGCTGAGGACTGGGGCAAAGAAAAAATAATAATTCTCGGATGAAGAATGTTCGGGCCATCTGGAAAAAGGCTTGTCCGGAGAAGAAAAGGTGAGCGCTACCATCAGTCCTGTGTCATGCCAACAGTCAAGCAGCCTGAGACCATTAATGTGTAGGGTTGCTTCTCATCCAAGGGAGTGGGCTCACTCACAATTTTGCCCAAAAACGCAGCCATGAATAAAGAATGGTACCAAAACACCCTCCAACAGCAACTTCTTCCAACAATCCAACAACATGCATTTTCCAGCATGATGGAGCACCGTGCCATAAGGCAAAAGTAATAACTAAGTGGCTCGGGGACCAAAACGTTGAAATTTTGGGTCCATGGCCTGAAACTCCCCAGATCTTAATCCCATTGAGAACTTGTGTTCAATCCTCAAGAGGCAGGTGGACAAACAAAAACCCACTAATTCTGACAAACTCCAAGAAGTGATTATCAAAGAATGGGTTGCTATCAGTCAGGATTTGGCCCAGAAGTTGATTGAGAGCAGCCCAGTCGAATTGCAGAGGTCCTGAAAAAGAAGAGCCAACACTGCAAATACTGACTCTTTGCATAAGTGTCATGTAATTGTCGATAAAAGCCTTTGAAACGTATTAAGTGCTTGTAATTATATTTCAGTACATCACAGAAACAACTGAAACAAAAGATCTTAAAGCAGCACGACTGTTCATACACACACACACACACACACACACACACACACACACACACACACACACTACTCCTGTTTAAAAGTCCTATGTGTGTGTGTACGTCTGTAATGTCATGAAAAAGTATTTTCCCCTGCCTAATTTAATTTTTATTATATTTGTCACACTTAAATGTTTGAGATCTAATTTGTATATTACACAAAGATGACTAAATACCCGAATAATCTTATTTATTGTGGTATTTTATGTGTTAAGTTATCCTGTACAGCTTGGATAGCTTTTTTCCCCTATAATTAATGTATAAAATTGTATTTATTTGGGTAAATTTGTCAGTGTGACAAAAATGTAAAAAAATATATATATATATGTGTGTGTGTGTGTGTGTGTGTGTGTGTGTGTGTGTGTGTGTGTGTGTGTGTATATATATACACACACACACATTATTTATGAGGATCTGAGATGTAGCAACAAAGAGTGACAGCAGTGCAAAAAGTTTGGTATAAATGTCAGTGCAGATTGAGATACCTGATGAGTAGATGAATATGTGTGTTTGTTATGAAGGAGAGCCACATGCAGTACATGTATAACTGAGACAGTGTTGTAGCAGAGGGACTGTTACGACCAAGAATCCCAATTACGTCCCCCGGCGCTGTAAAGAGGTGTTAAAACAGCGCATGTCCCCGGGGACAAAGGACTTTGTGAGTCTGTCAGTGGAGCAGCTCTGCGATAGAAGTCTGTTAGTGAACATGCTCTTCTGCTTGGCAGAATTACTCATCCATACAGTGTTGGAAATCATGGACAGCTTACAGTAGTTACTGTTTAAGTGGATTATATAAGGCTTCGACAGTTTGTCAGTGTGTGGCTGATGTTTTAACATTAGTGTACCTTTCCCTTATATCCCTGAATTCCAAAGAATCAGAATTTCTGTTCCTTATCTAGTTAACATTTTTGTTTCCTCTTTTCTCAGATAGAGTTTTAGGACATCCCTAAACAGCTCTCAATGCTCTTTCTTTGATGGTTGACTGGGAACGTTTTCTCATTTCCTCTCCGAAATAATGAGGAAGGCACAAGCAGATCGCGGATAAATACCAATCTAGCTTATTTAGCTTAGCAGCCGTCTGTGTGAACGTGCGGATCATCTGGCGTAAACTTCGATTAGACAAGATGCGACGGTAATTATTAAGATCGAGCCTCTCGCTTTTCACGAGGGTCATGAGAGGGCTGTTCATAAACCGGTGTGAGATTATTCATCGAGTTAATTGCGTAAGAGATCTTTTGTAAGGGAAAGGTCAGAAATTCAGTTGTGTAGGCGGATCTGACGCAAAAAAAACAACAACCTTTTTCCCAGAATCAGTTATTGCTATTATTTTAATAGCTTCTAAATTCTGAGGTTTCTGCAATGAGAGTTAATTTATCTAATAACCCACATGGCTGTAGCTTGACATTTGTCACATTCAAGCAGCTTTTGCATTTTCCCCATCACTCACTCAAAAAACAAGAACCGTCTTAAATTATAAAAGGAACTTAAAGGCTTTAGCTACTTCCACCTAACTTGGATGTGACTGGAAAAGTTCTAGCGATGATAAATGTTCCGTCTTCATTCCCGCACACAACAGTGTCACCATACCTTTGCTTGCTTGACATGAATTTGTTGTATCATGTGATGTTTAACTAGCCGCTAAGTTAACGCTCAGCGACTATTTGTCTAATTTAATTTACTAAATCTCCGGGGTTGAGCTTTTTTTTTTTTTTTTTCAATGAAAAACAAGATCAAGTTTCGTTAGCTGCAAATCAGAAAACTGCAAATCAAAGTAAGTCTTCTTTATACCTGTAAGGAAAAAAGCAACTCGACTGGACAAGTATCTTTGTTGCTCATCGTATCAGATGTTTGTTTTTTTCTTCTTGCAGAGATAAACTGTAAGAGGTTTCCTGACTTGCATTACTCAAACTAGACCTTGATCTTGTTTGTCATTGACCTTTCAAAGCTCAACCACTGAGGATCTATAGCATCTGCTGTATGAGCCGGAACAAGAAGAATCCATTTTCTGGCTCGGTTTATGGTTGTTAATGATTAATCACGGTCAGAAGGAATTTAACAGATTAAAATGTTTTCACCGGTAATGTTTAATGTTTTTGCATAAGAATACATTTCTCTGTAGCGTATGTATGTATTAACTTGTGCACCACAAGAGGGCGCACTTCAGACGATGCTCGGTATAGAACCTATAATAGCCTACAGCAGTATGTCGTGATTACATCACAGTGTTGGCTTGAGGCAAAACAATGAACAGTTGCATGGAAACACAAATAATCTGAATAATTTCAAATAAAGGCTGAATACTGATGTACAATATAGACCACAGGATTTTGTATGAAGTGTGCCAAGTGTTCAGTTGTACATCAAAGTCACATTTGACACGTCAAAAGCAGTTTTATTAAAACAGACCGGGTTTTGTTCTCTGTTTGAACATTGCTGCTTCCTCTGAAAAAGTAGGCAAGTTGTCTCCTGAGGTCGAAATGAATACATATTGAGGGCATATTGAATGTGCTTTCTTTTTCGGGCAGTGAAGGCTTCATGGCACAAAGTAAAACACTGCAACGCTATGCTGAAGAATATTTGAATGCACGATTGTTTTACTTTTAAGTATAATGCTGCGTGTTCACATCAACACTCTAGCAGATTAAACGCAGGGTTTATACAAGGGCACGGAGAGTAGATTAGGGGCGGGGCTGCGCAGAGGCGCGGGGCAAGCGAGGAATTGGGGCTGAAAAATTGGCACGATTTCACAGATGAAACGGGTCATGTAACGCAACATCAAAGAACAAGTGGGGCTTTAAAGTCACACAGAGACTTGTGATAAAATTTCTCCTGAATGACGCCGTAAAACTGATTGACCTTTACTGACGGTTACTTAAAGAAGGCGTACATCCATATATGACCTGATCCTGACCGATGTAGCTCGGAGCGCACTACAGTTGTTCCAGGGAGCATTAAGCGCTCCAGAGTGGAACACCTGATCCGGGAAAATGGACCGATAAATTGTCGCCAACAATGACTCATGAACACCACTTGTACTTTACAGTAGATGTACACCAACTTGTCTAGGAGTTATTGCCACATCTCCTGTACAGTTCTGACCTCACTCCAAGCCATTTCCACATGTTTGGACCATTAAAGGAGTTCCTGGCAGGCCAGCATTACAGACGTGAAGCAGGCAGTCTGATCATGTTCTCTAATGTACTGAGAGAACTTTCTACCTTGATGGCATCCAAGCACTAGTGTAACACGGAGATTGCAATTCTTCATGCAAATTTTTCAAACTGTTTTAAATCTGGACTATATGGAAACATTTTCTTATTGCTTGCTTAAACGTGAGGCCTGTCAGTGTTGTACAAGATATTTAAGGTTAACTCTCAATGCTATAATAAACAATTATTTAAAGCTTGGTGCAGGGAAAAGCAGCTTTTGGCACACTAAGCATATTTCCTTTAACCAAAAAAATAAAATAAAATTGTATTTCTTGTTGCTAGATTGATTTGATAATGGGGGCCATTTGTAAAAAATCCATTACAGTTGGTGACTTATCTAAAAATGGAACATTTATTCAATTCAGTTTTATTTGTATAACGCTTTTAACAATTGTCGTTGTCACAAAGCAGTTTTAAACAACCGAAAACTATGGAAGTTTATATGAAATATGATATAATTGAAAATGGTCCCTGATGAGCAAGCCAAGGGCGACGGTGGCAAGGAAAAACTCTGAGATGGTAGTAGGAAGAAACCTTGAAAGGAACCAGACTCGACAGCGAACCCATCCTCATTTGGGCGAAACAGAAAGCAGGAATTGATCTGCATTCATACTATGCGTTAGGTGGCAGGCAGTTCAGTATAACAGTTGATGTTAATATGGAGTCCAGTTAGTTTTGGGAGGCTCAGGTAGACTTTCAAAATTCCAGTCCTGAATTATCGAGCGAATGCAGCCAAGTCAAGTCCTCAGAGAAACAGCTGTCAACATCAGCCGAGGCCAGAACTGTCTTCGTGGCAGAGTGAAACCGTCCCCCGTCACCACACGCATCCCAAAGAGACACACGGGCATCCATGTGACGAGATCTCCAACCAGAAGCGAGGCACCAGGATGAGTCATGTGACCAGAGGGCAGAGGGGGTCTGGATCACTGGCAGCTCAAGAATGAGGAAAGGAGAGGGGAGGGACATTTGTTAGTTTTGAGCCTAACTTTCACTCACTTGTACTCTATACCGCTCATGTTCAGGGCTCGGGTGAGGCCTGGAGCCTATCTCTGGGCACAAGGTGGGGTACACCCTGGACAGGGTGCCAGTCCATCGCAGGGCACACACAGCCACACACACACCCACAATGGCAGATTTGTATTAGCATAATCTGCATGTCTTTGGTCTGTGAGAGATTACGCAGGGCACAGTTTAACCATGTGCTATAAAATAATGCTTAATGCAATAGTTTATTGCATTATTTATTTATAATATGTTTGATACTCAAGTGATCCAAATAACAGACAATTCACCTGAAAACGAAATTCGGTTGATTGGAGCTGCTGTAAGGAGGATGACTTCTCTGCAATACTTCGGGAATTTTCTACAATTTCCCTGAGTAAGATCGTACAAGTTAGAGAGACTAGGCTCCAATCAGGTCACAAGATGTAAAGGAATGAACGATAGCAGGAAGCTGTGTGCAGAAAGGAATAAGGAAGGGAGTAGAAATATTCAAGCTACAGTATAAGACTGATTTTTAGGAACATGAATTTTTCATCACATCAGTAAAAGCACAGTGTCTGACCTTGTTTCTGAGTGCAGTCCTTGTTGAAATGTACTGTGCAAACCTAAAAATAAAATCTGCCAGGAAAACAACTAAAAGAGCGCTGAAGCCCATCGGTTTTATGGAGATCATTTTGGATCGTCTTTCTTTCCTTATTTATAATTTTAGCCTTCACGCTAAGTGCTTACTATAGATTCCCGTCTTGTGTCCCTATACTGCTTAGAAACATGACTTGTGACGGATTTCTTGGCTAAAATCTCAAGCATCGTCACCCATATCCAACATGGGTCGAATGCTCACAGTCTTGATGTCAGCTGCAATAATGCAAGACTTTATTTGGGGTTTCTCTCTGTTTTTCCATATAATTTGTTGAATTGATGCTATACAATTCATCATAATGATAATCGTTCTTCATCATCATCATGCAATTTCATGTGAAAAGTTGCTGCTGGCTTGTAAGAAAATGCACCGAAACCTGAACTCTCACACTGACTGGTGTTCAAACAGCACCTTCTTCCATTTAAAAATTAAACATGAAGTTCAACAATTTTGCAAGATAATCGAAAAATACATATATAGTTCTATTATAATATTATATTGTATTAATAACATACTGCATGAAGTCACAAGAAGAAAAAAGAAAAAAACATTCGAACCACATCAGCATGTTACAGCATGTAAGACACGGATCATTGTATGTTGTTTTGTTCATAGATTTGGTGCGATAAAAATCACACTCCGGTCCTCTGACGTTTCAGCAGCAATGAGCCAATTGTACTGTAGCGATTACGAAATCAAATCATTTCGCATCTCATAGCCTTGCTTTCTTTTCTCCCCAGGCTGTTTTAAAGATGACCGAATTGTCTTCTGGACATGGATGTTCTCCACATACTTCATGGAGAAGTGGTCACCCCGTCAGGACGACATGCTGTTCTATGTGCGCCGCAAGCTTTCTTACGTCAGCGCCGAGAACACGGAAGGGAAGAAGGTAAGAAAAAATCTTCACACTTCCTTTTACTTGTTCTGTAATTGATGTGCATTATGTAGTGTTTAGGTACAAAGATTTTTCTCGTAGTTTAAATGTATTTTTACTTATGATGAAAGATAGACTTTGAAAAAATTTTTTATTTTTTTTTAGAAATGCTGAATATACTATCACAAACAAGAAGTCAGTCTTGGTCGTTCTTTGAATCATACAGTACTGTGGAAAGCTCCTTAGCTGCTCCTCGTTTTTTCACTTTTCATAAAATAAATTATGTATGATGTATAATTTTTTTTTTATTAAAACTTCAAAAGCGGGCCTCTGAGTCGCGCAGTCTTTAAAGTGCTCGCCCTTTCATCCGGAGATCGCCAGTTCGAATCCCGGGTGATACTGTAACCTCTCGCAGCTGGAGGTCTAGAGAGAGCTGATTGGCCGAGCTCTCTCAGAGGGGCGGGATGAGAGGTGCTTAGTGCTCCCACATTAATCACGGCTCTGCAGCCAGTCAGGGGCGTCTGTGAGCTCGCGCAACGGAAGGAGCGGATAGCGCTGTCCTCCGAGTGTGTTACTCCGCCCCCAACGGTGCGCGAGCGAGCAGTTCGAAAAGATGCGGTCGGCTGGCGTCACGTGGTCCGGAGGAAACACGTGATAGTCTTCGGCCCTCCCAGCTGAAGTGGTAGTAGTAGCCTTAATGTGGGAGCCCCCTAGTGACGGGGAGGAATTGGACACGACTAAAATTAGGGAGAAAAATCGGGAAAAAATCCAAAAAAAATAAAAATTTTCATTTTTCTCATTTCCCCTTTCGTCTGTCCCAACCATTCAGCATCAGCAGTATACAGTCCTAATCACCAACCTGATCATCTGTCATCATCTGCACCTGTTTCTCACTGGGTCACGCCTAAAATTCAGGTCACTGTGTAGCTAAAAAAACAAACAAAAAAAAAACATCCCTCTGAAACTGTAACTGGTGTAAGGATTGGACTGAAAATGAGAGCCAAAAAAGCCTGGAGAATGCACGGCTATGGTACAGTACACTGAATGTTGGGATGAGGGATGCATCCATACTGATACTGGTATTAGTTACTGTAGGTATCTGTCCATGGTAGTAAAAACCGCTCCCAGTCCAACACCAGTGTAGGATGAACAGACGACAAAATAACACTGATTTAGATTTATTTAGCTGTTAATCAAGGCAATCAAACCAGATCGGACTGTGAAAAAGATACACCAAGATACAGTGTTCATACAACAAAACATAACTTAAACTAAAACCTCAAGCACGGCATGAGGAGCAAAGATGTCGAGACAGTGCTAGGTGAGTGCAAATAACTGGTCTTTATAATAAACCATGGTTGGGAACTGGGACATCATGAAAACCAGAAATGAACCTAACTTGATTTACTTATAGCTGTACAGAAGCTTGTGTGCAAACTGAAACACACTCTCTTATAAAATACAATCCAGCTGGCTAATGTACTTCATTTATACATATAGCAACAAAAATACACTAATGCTTGTGAATTACAATATACAAAAATGAAATTGCGTTAAGTTTACCTGTGACTCACAGGTCTAGAAGACATACTCGTACTCATGCTTGTGAAAAATGTAAAAATGTTATCAATGCATTTATTTTTCCTTTTATCATCGACTTATTTCGCAGCTTGTTTCAGATCCACTGGTCTCATCATCATTGAGACGCTTTTCACCGAGAAAAAGCCTTTCCAAGCCCTCCAGTTGAGTCCGATTTGCAATTCCCTTCCCCATGTATAGAGTCCGTTCAGGTTGGAGTTGTAGCAGGAGTTGTACCAGTAACCTCCTGCGTAGGAAACTGCACAATTTCCTTCAAATGAATCCTGGTCTTTGTCAAAAGTTGAGAACTTTGATCCACTGTGGTATGACAAGGAATCCCCTACAATGCACAAGGAGGATGCAATGCAGACATCAGATGATAATTTATCAGTATCACAAACTTTGCGCTCCACAATTAACCGATCATTTCACATCTTACATCTTACCTGCACCGCCGTCTTCAAAACCAGATACGTGCAATTTGTAGCCATCCAGTTCTGCATTAATGGCCATTGGAGAAATACCAAAGGACTTGTATTTAGCATGAACCTTCTTTCCTTCGAAGTCTTCGAAATTAATTAGCAGCTCATAATTCTTCTTTAGTGTGAGTAGATGAATTGTTTCGAGTCCTAAAAGTCAACAGCAAATAAAGAAGAGACGCTGTAAATTTGCCTAAAGCTACAAGTCAATCATTCAAGATTAATAATGCAAACTGCATAAGATAAAAATGCTTAATAAATTTCACTCCGGTTAATTCAGTACCTTACCCAGCCAGTATTCTCCGGCTGCATGTCCAAAGCTGTTCTTGTACTGATCCCATCCTCTGTAGAAGTTCACACTACCATCTATTCTTCTCTGGAACACCTGATGGAATAAACTCCTCTACATCAGACATGAACATTGATGATAATAATATTGAGATTTCTTACTTGGGATGTAATTGCATGTAGGGCTAAAATTTTAGGAGGTGACCTGAGGAACCACACACGTACATACACAACATGGCTTAGTCCAAGTACTCATTCAAGTTAGATGTCTGGATTTGTTTCTTTACCACGTCATATCTAATTTGCATATAACAGGAAATATTGATTTGTCTGTAGTGTATATTCGTTTGTCTCTTGTCAGTGTGAATGTGGGGTTGCATCAAATAAATTGCGTTTCTATACGGATTAGGTGCTAAAATTCGGTTAATAAGTGTGTTTTACTTCTCTCTCAACCTTTCTGCGCATCTTTTAAGATCGGATGTGCTTCCTAACATTTTCCTATTCACAGATCAATATTTTGGATTCGTTCATTTGAAATATTCTGCCGCTCAGGAATTTCTGACGTAGAGAATCGGTTTCCCGTCATCCAGATATCATAGCTTGCCTTTGTCTAGTCAGGTCTGGAAATCAAGACAATCTTTTGCTTACTCATCATCATGTTGTTATAGATTTTTTCATGTAAGCCTTTGCACTCTCACTATAAATCTTAGTTATATTTTCTTATCATAAACGCTTTGGTTCAGATTGCAATCAAAAATACACAGTTTGCACATACATTATACATTGGAGAAATGAATAACCAATAGTTACTCACGGTCCATTTACCTCCGTCAGTGGACATGTCACAGTACGCATAGCGACCGGAGTTTGGACCAGCAGGGTAGATCATGTATACTCCATTAGTCCAAGAACTGTCGTTATAAATGTCTGCACAGTCCAGAGGTTGGAACATCAGGCTTTTAGACTGAACCCCCATACACATCCATAAAAAGACTAATAGCTTCTGTTTAAAAGAAGAAGAAGAAAAGGTTACAAGTACTAGTCTTCTTCAATACAATCAGTTAAAACTAAAACTGAAATGAATTTTTTGTATAATATGAAATATAATATGAACTCCTACCATCATTGTTCTAGCTGATCCCAAAGCGCTCTGTGGAAAGTAACAAATCTGCATTCGTCCATCTGAGGCTTTTTAAAGCAGTTTATAGTGACATGACCTTAGCTCAGTCAATATTTATTTTACATATTGTTGTGCAACTTGTGCCTTTCCACCTTATAATGGACTTCATTACATCAAATCCAGTTGATTACATCAACTCCTCCTGCTTGTTTATGTGTAAAAATATGTAATCCTGGGAAATCCACTATTTGTTCAAAATATACAGTACTTGTCACTTGGCACTGTCGCCTTGTACCTCCAGGGTTCGCATGTTCTCCCCATGCTGGGTGGGTGTCCTCCGGGTTTTCCAGTTTTCTCCCACAGTCCAAAGATATGCAGGTTAGGCTTGTGCCATAAGTCTCCTGGGATAGACTCCAGCCCCTCTGTGACCGTGAACCCAGGATAAAGCGGTATAGACGGCGAGTGTATAAGTTGAAGTAAACCTTAAACTCACCCGGCAACCTATAGGGTCATGTCCTGCAAACCTTCACCTCTCACCCTGCCTTGTTTTATCTGCTTGTTTGGTCAGACGAACATAAAAATGACAATTTATCATTACTGAAGCATTGGAGAAGCAAAAAATGCAACCGAGTCATTAGAAATGAGTCGATGAATTGCACACACACAGAGGTATTCACAAGAGGGAATCAGTGATGAGCATGCAATAAATGATGTGACATGCGAGAGCAATTACGTTCTGTGAGCACTGAGATACATGCTCGTCTTCCCCCCCTCACTCACCTGGGGCTGTGCTCTTCTATAGAAGTTAAGCAATCTATAGACTAAATTATTCAGAATCTTTCATTATTATTATTATTATTATTATTATTAGCAAATATGTATCTTCAGCACAGGCCAAAATATTTTTAAAAATTAATGATTTCGCTTATTAAGCTAATGAATTTATGTATTATATATTACATCATATATATTATATTATTTATTATATACACACGTGGACACAATTGTTGGCACCCTTCGGTCAATGAAAGAAAAACTCACAATGGTCACAGAAATAACTTTAATCTGACAAACGTAATAATAAATAAGAATTCTATGAATGTTAACCAATGAAAGTCAGACATTGCTTTTCAACCATGCTTCAACGGAATTATAAAAAAAATGAACTCATGGAACAGGCCTGGACAAAAATGATGGTACCCCTAACTTAATAGTTTGTTGCACAACATTTTGAGGCAATCACTGCAATCAAACGATTCCTGTAACTGTCAATGAGACTTCTGCACCTCTCTGCAGGTATTTTGGCCCACTCCTCATGAGCAAGCTGCTCCAGTTGTTTCCGGTTTGAAGGGTGCCTTTTCCAGACAGCATGTTTCAGCTCCTTCCAAAGATGCTCAGTAGGATTGAGGTCAGGGCTCATAGAAGGCCACTTTAGAATAGTCCAATGTTTTCCTCTTAGCCATTCTTGGGTGTTTTTAGCTGTGTGTTTTGGGTCATTGTCCTGTTGCAAGACCCATGACCTGCGACTGAGACCCAGCTTTCTGACACTGGCCAGCACATTTCTCTCTAGAATCCCTTGATAGTCTTGAGATTTCATTGTACCCTGCACAGATTCAAGACACCCTGTGCCAGATGCAGCAAAGCAGCCCCAGAACATAACAGAGCCTCCTCCATGTTTCACAGTAGGGACAGTGTTCTTTTCTTGATATGCTTCATTTTTCCGTCTGTGAACATAGAGCTGATGTGCCTTGGCAAAAAGTTCCATTTTTGTCTCATCTGTCCATAGGACATTCTCCCAGAACCTTTGTGGCTTGTCAACATGTAGTTTGGCATATTCCAGTCTGGCTTTTTTATGATTTGTTTTCAACAATGGTGTCCTCCTTGGTCGTCTCCCATGTAGTCCACTTTGGCTCAAACAATGACGGATGGTGCGATCTGACACTGATGTTCCTTGATCATGAAGTTCACCTTGGATCTCTTTAGAAGTCTTTCTGGGCTCTTTTGTTACCATTCGGATTATCCGTCCGATAAAATTGATTTGTCATCAATTTTCCTCCTGCGGCCACGTCCAGGGAGGTTGGCTACAGTCCCATGGATCTTAAATTGGGACTAACAGCTGTTTTATTTACTACTGTGCAAAAGTCTTGGGAACATCCAAACAAAGGCCATATGCAATGATGCTTTTGAAAACATTTTTACATTAAAAGAAACTTCTATAAAAGTCAAGTAATAAACAATAAACGGTCAATATTTGGTGTGGAAACTCTTTGCTTGAACATAAGCGGTAGTGTTCAATACAGATGTGTGCAGTATTCTAAGTAAAACAGCTGTTAGGTTTTACTGAGCATGCTGGAGAATATGAGTTCTTTTGGTAACTTTGTCACATTCGCTCCTTTCTATTTGCACAGTACTGTGTATATTTATTTATTCAATTAATTTGGTTGTTTTTTTTCCCGTTTCTGCTTCATTAATTTATCTGACTTAAAACGTTTTAAAACTGTTTAAGTCAAACTTACATTGACGGAAAAATGTGGTTAAGTATTATCAATGATTATTTAATCATTGACTTTTAACTGACTATTTATTTATATATTTTAATTAGCTTTTCTGATTTTTTATTTCCTAACTGTTGGTTAGGAAATGTAAGCGAAATTTGCAACCATTTGACTTTTTAGCAGCTTTTTATGGTAAAACAGCTGTCACCAAATATTTTTTCGCTTGTGCAGACATTTAAAACAGTTTAATAAATGAAGCCCAGTATCTGTGTCCAGTATTAGCTTCAGTGTGCAAATGGCTACGCTTTATAAAATATATACCTTAGTGAGTCGTTTCCGTGCTACTTGAGCAGTAGTTCTCTAGCAGTTCCATTTTTCCACCACTTTCGTTTAAAACGTCTGATTTATGCTAATGCTGAGTCGCTTCTCTTATCTTACATGTAGATCAATCACCGAGCACGTGATGTCATTTCTATGGCCGGCCTTAGGAAGTTTGTTTTTGTTTTGTGTTTTGTTAGGAGCAGACATTAATTCAATTACATGAAATACAAAACAATCTCCCTGACCTCTCCTCACACGCTCTCTGCCCTTTTTTTTTTCCCTCCTGCCTTCATCCTTTGTATCATCCGTGCACTCTCTCATTTTCTGTCCCTCTGTGGCCGAATTTGCATTTAAATTAAACGCCGCGCACAGGTGCATTAATGAAGTTCTTCCTGCCGGTCTGGTTTGTTTCTTTAATGTTACAATTCAAAGGGCCTCTTTTATAGTCTTCCATTTCCAAACAGGGTTTTTAGGCAGCCAGGTGCATTTACTAATGAAGCACATGCATTCATTATCGATCTGATTTTGTGCTGCAGAGAAAACGTCCCTGTCAAAATTTGCCTCATCGTAGTTAGCTGAGGATCTAAACGCTGTTGATACGAAATGTTGACCGCGTGAACGTGAGGCCACACCTACTTTACCAGGAAGCAGAGGCAGAGATAAGGCACAGCAGTTCTGGTAATGACGAGCTCAGCGACCATGCCTCTTCCACTGGGGCTGATAAGCAATGATGATTTGAGCGGTAAATAAAGAACATGAAAATATATGGAGAAGGAAATGCATTCGATAAATGTTTCAAAATATTATTCGATTCGCAATATAAAGAGCTGTGTGTATGGTGTCTATGCCGTTGTGGTTGGGAGCTTGAACACAAAGTCATAACGGTTTGTTGCCTGCATGTGCTCTTGCTAGTAGGCCTGTGCAATCTATAGAATTTAATTTTCAATTACAATTTTGGTTATCAGTGATTGTTGGGGGGGGAGGAAGATCAAGATTAAATGATCACTGTGATTTTATTGTGCGTCATCAGTCCATCAACACCCTTTCGCCCCAGGTTCTGTTTCCAGTTAATGTTGCTGAAATGTATTTTTGGTTTTGCTGTCGTTTACAGGCCATTTTAGAGAAGACGTCCATTCAAAGATATGCCGAGTCATCAAAATTCCATCCGAACAACTGAAAACAAGGGGGAACTGAAAGCAGAAATGCAGTGGTTTGAGTATAATTTAAATAGACATGAGCTATAAGGCATCCACTCGGTCATTGCAGCATTTACTATTTGGTTTTTGTAACAGGCTCTCCGGCTGTGGATAGGGAGAAGCTTTGAGGCCGGGCTCATCTGAAATGCCAGCTTCTCAGCATGGCCCACTACTTTCATTGCTCTATATTAAGGGCATGGCAATCATCGCAGCGTGAGATTGGTGCTCAGAGCCTTTCCCAACAATCAGCACACATTAGTCCAGCGTTCTCAAAATCTGGCTCGGGATTCTCGGAAAATCAGTCAACGATGTTAGAACGTTACAGTAGATTTTGTTCTCGTTCCTCACCAACAGACTAGTTTATGGTCACGTTGTCTATTATTTTTTTATTTATCCATTTACTTCCATCTGCCTCGGTTCCGTCTTTATACAGTACACCTTGAAGGTGTGAGACCTATGAAGGTCAGCCACAGTTCAAGACGGGATTTGAACGCTGACCCTAGAGGTGCATGGCTTAAACACTGAGCCACCATGAAGTCTACTAGCATTATGGGGGCTAAAAACTGTCTTTCCCTCCCCAGACTTTCTTTTTTGCTTCTCTCTTATAAGTATTCTTATAAATAATTTTAAATGAGAAGCAGAAAGAGAGAACCAGTATACAGTACATGTATAATTCCATTTATTCCATTCAGGTTTTCCATTTTCTCAAGATAAAATGAATCATGTCATGAATACAGTATGCAGTATTTGGTGAGGTGGACAAAAGTAATATTTAATTAATTAATAAATAAATAAATAAATAAATAACAGTGAGAAACACATTGAAAGAAGTTAGTCTTTCCTTCTCCAGACATTTTTCCCCCCCTCTCTCTCATAAGTAATCTTATAAATAATTATAAATGCTGCTTGCCATGTTACTAAGATAATTGAAAGTACAAAATCCTGTCCTGAAGACATTCCCATGCCGGAAGATTTTACAGAGCAACTTCTACTTAAAACTTTATAAGCTTTGTCATATCAAATTTTAGTTTGTATGTATTAAATAATGTCTGTATGAATTGTTAATTATACAGTTTAGGTCATGTGACATGCTCACCATACAGTACATAATCCCTATAGATTAGGTGTTACTATAGAAACAATAATGGATTAGACAAGCCACAATAATAAGAAGAACACCCTGTGGTTTACGTTAAAGTCGTCTCTGTCAAAGCTGCTGGTGTAGAAAAGTAAAATCAAATTCAAAATCAAAATCAAGTTCTGATTGGTCAGAATTTACAATTCCACTGCTCAGTGCTAAAATATTAATCCATTGTTATATAAGGAAGGGCGGCACAGTGGTGTAGCGGTTAGCACTGTCGCCTTGCACCTCCAGGGTCCGGGTTCGATTCCCGTCTCTGTGTGCATGGAGTTTGCATGTTCTCCCCGTGCTTGGTGGGTTTCCTCCGGGTACTCCGGTTTCCTCCCACAGTCCAAAGACCTGCAGATTAGACTAATTGGCCTTCCCAAATTGTGTGTGAATGAGTGTGTGTGTGTATGTGAGGGGCCTGCAATGGATTGGCACCCTGTCCTCTGAGATAGGCTCCAGGCCCCCCACGACCCTGTATACAGGATAAAGCGGTATAGACGATGAGTGAGTGAGTGATGTATAAAGAGTGTCCAATTCAACCTTTTATATATTAAAAAAATATATATATATGTGATTGTTGTCTATTCTTTACAGCGTTAAAGGAGTAGTCTATAGTTTTTACTGTACATTTACTCCTCTTATCCCCATCCCTGTCTTCACTAACCAGCCATAAAGTATAAAGTTTGCCCATGTCGCCCCTTTGCTCAACACCATACAGTACGTCCTAGTTCACCACTCTTTTATCACCATAACGACCATCAAGATCCGAGCGTGTGTCATGCCCTTCACGTTCATGCCCTCCTGTGTGTTTCCAGCACACTGGGTGTACAGGAAGACAAAAGACTCAAAATATATGCTTGGGGTCAGAGTGAGAACAAACACAGCCTTCATTTCTGAGAGGGTAGACTGTATTAGGTCCACAAAAGGACGGCCTGTCCTGGCAGTGATGAGACAGATGGCTCAGATCCAGTCTGTGTTCGCTGTGCCAGGTAAATTAGATGATGGCATCTGAAGCTCATAAATAACACTTTGTTTTGCTTTCAGCTTGAGCACTTGGTCTGTCTGTGTTGCATTAGGGCCCACATGCTTAAGTGAACCAACGTCACCCCCTCAGTCAAGGGGAACAAAGGCCTGAGCTGAATACAGAGGACGACGGGACCGCATAATTGCAAGCTGTACTGCTCTATTTTGAAAAAAAAATAGGGGTTTTTTTATGGCCATTATCTGCTTCAATAAGCCAGCATATGATGGAGGTGTTACAGGCGTAGAAGTGGTTTAAATCATGTAGCATATTGCACAGCATCTTAATATGATCGAATCTGGATGCTACAGTCTATGAATTTAAATGAGTATAAATCTCTTTTTTGGTTCTCAGGTGGAGGTCGAGGTGTACAGAAGGGACTCAAAAAAGCTGCCTGGATTGGGGGATCCAGACATAGACTGGGAGGAGAGTGTATACCTGAACCTCATCTTACAAAAGGTAAGCCGGGGTGCATTAGCAATTACGTGCTCTGTGCAGAAGCAAATAGTAAACCAGTAACCGGACGCATGAGTTAAACCAGTTCTTTTTAGGTTAGGATATAGGGCTGGTCGATGACTGTGTAATGTTGGTAGTGTGCCACAATATGCTTTCTGATGTCTTGAGTAACATGTGCTACCTTTGTATAATAATAATAATAATAATAATAATAATAATAAATAAATAAGCATACTAATAATAATAAACAGATTATTGATGATATCATAATTATCATCAATACTCTGTTTATTATAATAATTATTATCATTATTATTATAAAGAATAAACAGATGATTGATTATGATGATTATATTATTAAAAATAATAATTATTATTATTATAACTAAAACAGATTATTGATTATTATTGTCTTTATCATAATCATCAATAATATATTTTATTACCATTTATAATCATGTTACAATTAATTATTATTATTAATGATTATGATGATAATGATGATGACTTATTATTATTATTATAATCATCATCAATAATATGTTTATTATTAATATTTAAAATAATAATAATTTATTATAAGAAGTAGCTGAGAAGTAGTTCAGCCATCCATTTAATATAAAAAGAAAAGTCACACCCTCTAATATTTATTTGGACCACCTTTTGCATTGATTATAGTTGTGGCATCATTTCAATAAGCCTATGCAATGTCACAGCATCACACTCATTTCTCTCCAAGATCTTGTATTGATCATAAGAGAGTCGGACCACTGCTGAAGTCTTCTCCAGTACATCCCAAAGATTCTCAATGGGTTCAAGGTCTGGACTCTCTGGTGGCCAATCCAGGTGTGAAAATGATGTCTCTTGCTCCTTCAACCACTCGTTCACAATTTCAACCTGATAGTTATCTGTCAATATGTCCGTGCCATCAGGAAAGAAGAAAAAAAAATCTGTTAAAAAAATGGTTCAGCATATTCAGGTCATTGGCTAACCTCATTTTTTCGGCACATAACGTTGCTGAACCATATATTTAATATTAAAATTGCATTATTATTTTTGTGGACATTATATAAATACTTTTTCAAAGTTTTTAAGCAGCACCGGTATAATTGACAGTTCATGACCAAACCTATGAATATCAGTGACATGAAAACGCAACATTAATCGCACATTATAGCACGGACAGCTGAGAGAGATTCATTCTGATTTCTGTTGTTTTACAAATAATAACCTGATTCATCTATAGTGTCTGGTTTTACACACGAACCATTTCAGATCCTTTATCATAGTGTTGGTATGCTCTAGTCCTGTGTGAAGATGACGGGTCAGATGCAGTATTTGTACAACCTCACAATGAGGGTATTGTCTGTAATCTTTTTTTTTTTCTCCAGTTGGAGTGTGGCTGTTGTTATAGACAGAAGTATAAGAAGTTGTTTAAGGATCAGTATTCAATACAGCAGGTTGTTGAGGCTTATTTCTGATGGTTTCATCCCTAGCAAGCAGCCATGCTTACTCAGAATGCTTCATTATGAAGCAACACTATTAAATATTGCACAATATTCTCGCCACCAGCTGGACTACGTGGTCACATGTGCAGTGTGTACACGCTCAGACGCAGGAGACATCCACATCCACAAAAAGAAGTCGCAGGTAATGCAAGCAGATGTGCTACTATAGTACTTCTTGTAGTGTGCAGATCTCTGCAGCACTGTAAATCATCACAGATGTATTTCTACGTATGGTAATTCTTATATGCATTATTTTGTACACATAAATGAATGAATGCAGTTGGGATAAATGAACTGGTGTTAGACCATTACCGATCAACACCTGGGATCTTAGTCTCAATCCTCTGCTTGTCTGAGCAAGCGAGACATTTTGGTGATTTGTTTTCAGATAATTACCGCACTGGCCTCCTCAGTGGCCACTAACCAACAATGTTCTGGGTAATGAGAAGCTCTAAGCCAGCATTGCTGCACCTCCCAGCACAGCAGACACAATCAATAGTAATGAAAGAATTCAACAGAAAACAAACAAACAATAAAATAGAAATCATGTGGTTATCTTATTTGTAATAAAAAGGAGCTACAGAAAATCAATAAACTAAATAAAAACGTCTATCTATCTCTCAGCTACATGTGGTCTTGAAATCAATAATGTTCTTTGACGTTATGTATTAGTTGATTTTATACAACACATTCTCCACAAACACATATGTATATGATTTTGTGCTCTTAGATTTCACAACACTATAACATGCTTATTATTATTATTATTATTATTATTATTATTATTATTATTATTATCTCAAAGAAATAAGAAAAAAAGAGATGTCGGTGAGGGACATCAAAAAGAGAGAGTTAAATTGGCGGTGCCATAGGAATAGTTAAGCATTAAAAAACAAAACAAAAAAACAAAACAAAGCATAATCGATTTTGTGGTAGTAAAAGTGATTCCACTCCATGTTAAACCATGGTGGTCGTGACTTTCCTAAATGCAACCTACATCTTAGCCTTCCCCCCTTGTATTATGTTCTGATGATGGGTTTGTGCTGTTATCCACATCAGTGTCTGCTGTTCACCCAAACTCTGTATCACTCTTTACTACACAGCAAGTGTTCGCTTCTCCCAGCAAGCACCCGATGGACAGCAAGGGTGAGGAGTCCAAGATGAGCTACCCGAACATCTTCTTCATGATCGACAACTTTGAGGAGGTGACCAGCACGCCTGTCCGGTTTCCATTCATGCCTAGAGAGATCTTAACGTTTAATCCACCGTAGTCTTAGTCTTCCTGCCAGGGAAAAAAAAACAAGATGTAGTGAGATTGATTGTGTATCTGGTTAACTCATGTTCCTATGAAATATGATGTTAGAAAGTCAAGGTGCTGAAATTGAGGCTTTATGATGAGCAAACGTTCAATTGTTCCAAATGTACCTAAACATTTCTCACCCTCAGTGCAGTACATTTTTGCAAACATAATTTAGCCTGATTATTTGTATAAGCACAATAATGACAGTTTATTGGAGCTATAGAAGGTTATATTTCTGATTATTACATTTTAATACATTAGGTCCAACATGGAGCTAACAAGGAACTCCAGTTCATGTTTTCTTTAATCATCGCATAAATAAAATTTAAAACATCATATACCAATTATCACAAAATACAGGTCATAAAGAGATGCATACACATATACATTTTCGAGCCAAAAGTAAGTGGACACCTCTTTCCCAAAATGTGCAAGCACACGATTATGTGTCTCAGTATGCTGCAGTATACTCGGTATACTTAGTGTTCAGTGGAATTTATTGGAACTAATTGACCTAGAGTATCGCCTGCTATAGCTGCAAAAGGGTGTGATGGTCAGCTGTCCATGTACTTTTGGCCATATACTGATGTGTACATGTGGAATTGCCATTTTATTAGCTATATCTCCATGCTCGCTCTGCTCAGAGAGTGGTACATTATAGAGTGACTCACCACTTAATATCAGGCTGCATGACTCACTGCGCCTAAGAACAACCTCAATAACCCTGTACTGTACGTACATGTGCCTACAATGCCTGGCCAAAAGAAGAAAAAAAAAATCACTCTTTCGGAAGGGTCATATTATTGGCCTCCATTAAGAAAATGAAAGAACTGAGGAGATTTTAAATGACTGGAATTAACATCATAAAAGAATGACAGAGCTACAGTATGTTTAACAGTGGAAGTGAAAAATCATTCCAGCATGCGCAGTGTGATTAAACCTCGCATGATTGGGACTAAACAGCTGTATGTGCATGAGAAAATCGCTTGATAGATTTCAGAGCGCATCAGGGTAAGAAGGAAAGTACACAATGTGACGTAATCACCATGCCACTGTACAAGCCTCTGGAGGCAGTGTTATGATCTTGGGTTACTTCAATTGGTCAGGTCTAGACTCAGTAACGCTATGTGGCAATAAAATTAAGTCAGCTGACGACCTGAATGCACTGAATGACCACTGTATCACATCATTGAATCTTGTCTTCAGATATAGCATGCTCAAACAAGCTTTTTTCTTCCTGGTGAGGCAGTATGTATGTATGTATGTATGTATGTATGTATGTATGTACTTCATAGAATGGACACTGAGTCTAGTTACAGGCAGTGAACCTACAAAACTCACAAATCCCATTCAGTATCTTCAACACTGTCAATGTTACATGCAGGTGTTCAGCGATATGACTGTTGGAGAAGGAGAAATGGTGTGTGTGGAGCTGGTGGCCAGCGACAAGACCACCACTTTCCAGGGAGTTATCTTCCAAGGCTCCATCCGCTACGAAGCCCTCAAAAAGGTTTATGACAACCGGGTAGGACGAATTCACTGACACACTGTCCAATAAAGACCAATTCTTCTTTTTCTTCTTCTTATTATTTGTATTATTATTTTTTAAACCATGTTTTCCTGTCTTGCTGTACGTATGTAAGGTGAGTGTGGCTGCTAAAATGGCCCAGCGCATGTCATTCGGCTTCTACAAATACAACAACATGGAGTTTGTGCGAATGAAGGGCCCTCAGGGGAAAGGACATGCCGAGATGGCTGTGAGTCGAGTGCCAACTGGAGACACGTCACCCTGCGGCACAGAGGAGGACCAGGACTCACCTCTGCACGAGAGGGTCGGTACAACACTCATAACCATATAGCCTTTTTAAAATTAAACTACCTCTGCAGTCCAGTTTATAACAGTCAATGGCTCCATTTAGGTAGCTTTAAAAACATTTGTTATTTAATATACATTTCATTTTATGGAATAAATTTGCAGATTTAGACACTTTCCCAAATTTTCATTAAAACTGATTACTGCTCGTTGTGTAGGTCACATCGTTCAGCACTCCCCCAACCCCTGAGAGAAACAGACCGTCCTTCTTCTCTCCCTCTCTGCGCCGCAAAGTGCCCCGAAACCGCATAGCCGAGATGAAGAAATCCCACTCCGCCAACGACAGCGAGGAGTTCTTCAGGGACGAGGATGAAGAAGGTGAGGCCTAACCCCACTCTTCAGGTCTGTATGCCGGGCTGAATGGGACGGGATAGGGCTGCACTATTGTTGATAGGTGTTCACTTGAAACTTCAAGATGTATCATGTTTTCTAATGTAATGTACACAACCAGTCAAAGGTTTGGTCACATCTTCTAATTCCATGTTTTTTTTTTCTGATTATTTCTTTCTACAATGTAAAATGATGTCGAAGGCGTCCAAACTATGCAATAATCTGCTTTACACAGCTGATACTGTACTTAGGCTCTGTAAACCCTTCATAACGGCTCTAATCTGGTAACTCTAAATGAACTTAAGTTTTGGTCTCGCTTTTCCGGGATGGTCTTCATGAGAGTCAGTTCCATCATGGTGCTTGATGGGTTTTGCAAATGGACTTGACAATACTGTTCTTGTATGGACTATTCCAGACCAGCTCACCTTCATGTCATAAAATAAATCTGGCCGTTGCTGCTGCTGTTTGTTGGACCATCCGATCCGCACACAACTTGGCACAGGTTTTACGCCAGATGCACTCACCCTCCTGTTTTATCCGTTTGAGCATTGTGTGGGAATTGAACCCAGGCGCTCTGCATGGAAGATGGTTGTTGTTGTTACTTAATTACCCACTGCCATATGTGTTATTTCTTAGTTTAGAAAAAAAAAAAAATCAGGTATTGTTCTCAAATCCAAACCTGTGTCCAAACTTTTGACTGGCTAGCTTTGTAGCTCGACTCTAGTTGAGAAATTATTACTGTATATGACTAGTCTAGACCAAAAAACAATAGAAAATTTTTAGTACTTTCTTTGTTATTGTGAACAAATACAATTAAAGATGGAGATGATGAAGTCGTTGACTAACAAGCATTGTGTGTGTGTGTGTGTAGACCTGTGTAACACCACAAACCTTCGCTCACGCTCTCTTTCGGGAACTGGCCGCTCACTCGTGGGCTCCTGGCTGAAGCTGAACAGGACAGAGGACTACTTCCTGCTCTACTCACATCTCACCTACGTCACTCTTCCTTTACACCGGATAACTACAGGTACAACACTGACAGCCAATACTTACACACACACACAATGATTTGCAGAATCCTGCATGATTTGGGTTTTACTCAAGAAATAAAATCTATACACTGACTTAAGGACATGGTTACACCATGTTTGTGGGATGATTGTTTAAAAATAATTCTTTGTATGGTTTATACAATTTCTTTAACAGATATTCTGGAGGTGAGACAAAAGCCTATTCTGATGATGTAGTGGCTCCTGACTTCCTTAGAACTTGTGACTAAGTGCCTCTCCACATCAGGCCCCTCAGACAACAGCGCCATCTAGCATCCATACAGAGAACCAAAAAAAAGAAGATAAAAAAAGCCCACCACTGACTAAAGGAGAGGAGAAGAAACGTGAGAACTAAGGACTTATTAAAAACAAACCAGCCAATCAAGAAGTGCCTCTTCCACCTGTTTTCTGTGACCGTCTGTATGTGGACACGAGCGCAACAGCCTGAACACCCACCGTCTGAAATGCCTCGTTCCATCTGATCAGCTCAGGCTCGGATGGCAGGACTGGCTAACGTCCCACCTGCGAGCGAAATGGGAAACGCATCAAAGAGAGGAAAAAAAAAAACATGCAAAAGAATGTTTCCTTGTAAATATACTGCTGCTTAGAATACTCAGTGAATCTACCAACCATGACCCTCTCAGCCTCGTGTAAACAGACTCTGCTGGGTCTTTCAATGTTGTTGATTTGTGCGTAGTGCTTTTTTCCAAAGGCAACCCGATATCCCGCTTCCCCTTTGCCACCTCACTCCCTCACCCAACCTCATCCTTAGGCCTTAACACGTCCTAACCAGCTAATGTGACATCTAGGTTCTGTTTCATGGCGTACTCCCTACTCAGAGTCTGGAATTGAAAATGCTGGATGTGTCTTAAGTTCAACCTACACATGAAATGGGGGGGGGGGGGGGGGGGGGGGGTGGGAGGAATAGCTGCACAAGTAGATTTCTTTTGTTAAAAAGACATGATTCATTTGTATGTTTGGAGATCTTTGTATTCATTGTGATATTTATTACTGAGTTTAAGGAGTTCAAGTGCAACCGAATGACGAAGAACCGGAAATGGTTTGAAGAGCAGGTTTCCCTGACGATGACGCAATCGATTTCTTGTGTAATTCACCATCTGTAGTTATTAGATCTTATAAAAACACACCTGTCCTACAGAAGCCCTGAAACGCAACATTTTGATTTAATAACTTGTGACATCACCTTATATCTCTCTTGTATTTTGTTATTTGAAATTCTCATTATTTAGATTTATTTTTTTATTCATTAGCTTATGAAGCATTTAAATGAATTAGCCATTTAGGTGTACTAAATTCATACAGAAAAAAAAAAATCACATAATATTCATTGAATTGGTCCTATTGATAAATTGTACGGTGAAAAATATTCTCTATATATCCTCACACCTCCAGGGTCAGGGTTCGAGTTCCGCCTCGGGGTCAGTGTGCCTGGAGTTTGCATGTTCTCCCCGTGCTTAGTGGGTTTCCTCCCAAAGTCCAAAGACATGCAGTTTAGGCCCTAATTGGCGTTTCCAAATTACCCGTAGTGTGTGAATGAGCATGTTAGTGTTTACCAGAGGTCCCACCAATAAATACAATGGTCACCATTGGCCTCCTCTGTACGTAGTTGGACTACAGAGGTTCCCAGATGGATCTATGTTAATTCCAACATATGATTATTTTAACATGGTGGTATATGATACTGAATTATGAACTGTATGTAACATCCTGCAAAAAAGTTACAAAAATAACAAAATAATATAATGTATAACAGCATTAATTTGAAATAATGACATCCCTTCAAGTGTTTTTTTTTTTTCTTTGCATTTCAGGACATTGTCACATTTTGTTCTGTCTTGTCTGTTTGATCTGAACCCATAAATGTTTGAGGGCTTCAGGAATTCTTTAAACCTGAGCAGAAACCTTTGTGTTCCTCCAGTCCTGTATTTCCTTGTAAAGTGTTTAATTCCAGTTGCTGTTGTGTTACAACCCATTTCTGTCAGTCGATCGGCCTTGAACATGAAGTGTTTTTGAAGAAAGCGAGGAACAAACCTGATTTGTCAGTATTATGTTGGATGTCGTGAGCTGAATGTATTCCTAGTGACTGCTTTGAAGGCGGCTTTAGTAACCTTTTAATAATCGAAAGGCTGCCTGCTTGGTCTGCAACATTTTTCTTTCGATGCTTCAAATACTCTATTTGTATTTATTTTCCTTCTTCTGTTGAAGCCTATGTCAACCAAATCAAAAACTCTTCGCAAGAGAAGTCTTGTGGTACATACACTGTTCTTTAACCGCTTTAAAACCACATTTTTTGTATTTGATTTTTTCCTTTTCTTTTTAAGAAAAAAAAAACATGTGCATGTTTATCCTATATTTATGTTACGCCATAAATAATTGTACATTTTCTGTACCTCTTATTGAAATACAAATTATCAAAGAAAAGAAATGAATTTTGAACTATTTACTAGTGGAAAGGACATGAAAAAGTATTGCGAAGAAATGCAAGCTACACAAACAGGTCATGCACTGAACGATGTTAATGACTTCTAGTGAGGGGTAACGGGTACAACCTAATAGCCTTTATATAATTTTTTTAATTAGCCTTTAATTAGATAATTACTGCAGTGATTGATATTTTTCAGATGGCATTAATTCCTTAAACCATATCTGAGGCAGTACACGTAGCTTCTCATATATTCTTACACAATCATGTCATAAATTCTTTTCTTTTTTTCTTTTCTTTTTTAACGGTGTTTCAGAAAATATTGGCCTGCATTAAGCAAAGAGAACAACTAAGGAATTACCTGGTAGGATAGTGTTCAGCCATCAACTATGAGAATGATTTGGGAATGACTGATCTAACTGTGTTTAGTTTTTTTTTTTTCTTTCCTGATGGCATGGTCATATTTCAAGACGACCAAGCAAAGATTCCTTGGACTCAAATTATGAAACAGTTATTCTGGATGCATGAGGAATCATTTTCACGCATGAATTGACCACCATGAAGTCCTGATCTTAATCATATTGTATGGAAGCAAATTAGCATCATAATTACTTGAGTTCTTGCATAAAATCTTTGATGAACTGACGATTGATAGCCTGACATGCGCATCAAGTGAACAATCATCATCCTCATCTCCATTGTGAAGCCAGGTGATATGCTGGAGAACAACCTGTACTGAAAGCAAAAACAAAAAGATCAGGGACTAAATCAAAGTTCAACATAATTATATCTAGCTTTATAATAATGTATACAATGGTGGACAAAAGTGAAAGTCGCTGCTTTCATATCAACCTCAAACATTTAAATAATGACTATACAGAGAAACTTATTTTATGCTACTAAAGTGCCATACAACTATTAGTATTTAGTTTGAAGTCATTTTCTTCTAAACCTGAAGGTTTTGTACAGAGGTGGACACCCTGGCTTCAGAAAGTACAAGTCCTGCCACTTATCTGCTTCATCAATTAACTAAAGCAGCTGATTTTAATTAACACAACTCTTCAGTCGGACTTGAACTAACTGGTGACGTCACCTAGTCTGTACAGAGAGAGAACTAAAACATGGCACGTGCTGTCTTAATACTTTTGGCCACCACTGTGTATCTCTCTCTCTCTCTCGCGTGTGTGTAACAAAACATCAGTCTGTGTCTCGTGCTCACTAGCCCCACTTTAACTAATTTCCTTTATCACAGTAAAATGACTAAAATATCTGACAATATATAATTAGTGTAACACACTGCAGGTGCACTTACCGAGCCGCTGCCCTCCGCCATGTAGCGAGACTCACTGGGAGCCGGTATCGAAGACGTCCGCTTCCCTGGGTCACGTGACTGACGAACGGATTCCGTTCTGGCTCGATTGCTTTTCCTGTATTGAATTTGTGCTTGAATTTTGTATTGAATTTGCACTTGAATTTCTAAGCTTGAATTTTCTATCTGAATTTCACAGTTGAAATGGATTGTTGAAAATTTCGTGTGACATTCAGAGCACTTAAATTCAAAGATGTTGCTTTTTAAAGTCAAATATTTCAGTTTAATAAATTAAGTAGTATTTAAATTTCAAAATTAACAATTCAACAGTGATTAAATTTCAAAATGTATTTTTCAAAGGCTGATATAATTCAAGTAATTATGATGCTAATTTGCTTCCATAATATTGAACGTCAAAACAGTGCCACAGTGTGCCATCATCAAAGCTGAAGGCGATCCAATGTCACGTTTATTAAAAAAATACGCACTCACACACACACACACACACACACACACACAAAAGGGTCTTTCACTGACTGACATTAAGCCACTGGTTGGAGGATTGTGTCCAAATCCCAAAGCTGCCGCTGTAACGCCATTAATCCCCAGCTGCTCGGTTGTATGTTGCCTTGGATAAACATGTCACTAAACTGATACACATTCCTTCATCTATGATGTGTTTCCATTTCCAGTATATCAGACACACAAGCAATAAAGTTAGGTGCTAAAAAAGTGCTATATTGTGTCCACACACTGATCAGAACACACAGCATTCTGCATCCTCACGCAAACGTCATATGGTTGACGCAATAGTCATTTGTCATCTGTCTTAATGAATCTAATACATATTCTTAATTTTAAAGACTATATAAAACTATATTACACAAGCATTTGTTTTATTACAATATTACAAGTAATGTAATATAGCAAGTTTTTAATTTTAGGACCACAGAAGTTAAGTTTCAAGATTGTTTGCCTGGTCGACACTCAGAGATTAAGATTTGTTTTGGTAACGCTCAGCGACCAGCAGAATAAACAAACAAGAATTGCATTCAAATATAATAAATATAACAATATGAACAACTGAATTTACGTATGTGAAGTGGGACTTGGATCTGAAGCAAACATTAAGAGTGAATGCATTCTACAGTCACAGCAACATCCCACTAATAGCAGAATGGATTTATGGGCGTTCCGCACAATTAGAGAAAGATGCGGAAACTTTAGTTTGCGCATGCGCAGTGAGCGTGTAAAGGACGGATTCACAGGTAGGGTGACGTTATAGAACACCGGCTGAAGACCTGATTGGTCAAACGGTGTCATGTGAACATGCTTTCTTCGTCTGATTGGTGAAACAGTCAAGCGCGAGACCCACCAGCTTCATGTGTAGTAGTGATGGGAACTTTGAATCATTTTAGTGATTCGGTTCTTTGAATCTCGTTCATCTAAACGAACGAATCTTTTTTTGAGTCATTTAGTTCATTTCGTTCTTTTGATCAGAAATAAAGTAAAATGTTACACTTTCAATGAACAGACCTCCAACACGTCTACATATAAGAATTGTGGCTATAATTCCAGTAATACATTTTTTTTTTACCTCTCATATCTTCTAGTCTGAGTCGTTCGTTCGTTCTTGTGAATCTATTGAACTGCATAGCGTCTATGGGAGTCACGTCACAAAAGAACGAACGACTCGGAACAAAGACTCAAACGTAACGACTCATTTCTGTTTCCTGTACATAACCTACGGAGGTTTTGCGGTGCTTTGCGCATGCGCGCCCAGTAGAAATTGAACGAATCACTCTCCGAGACTACTCGTTCCTCTGAGTCACGTTAAAGATTCGTTCAAAAGTAACGAGTCGAGTGTAGCTGAATGTAGCGGAGTAAGAGTAGCGTTTCTTCTTCACAAATCTACTCAAGTAAAAGTAAAAAATATGCTCCAGTAAAACTACTCATAGAAGTAATTTTTTTTTCTCAAAAAGTTACTTAAGTAAATGTAACTCGCTACTACCCACCTCTGGTTTTTAGTTACATGATTTTATTTTCTGACCGTAATAAATCTAACATTCATGTTTGTTAGCTAGCTGATCATGAAGGTAAATCTAGCCGAGATAGCTGGCTGTTTAACATGAGCTGACAGGATTTCAGACAGCAGTTCTCAGTTACACTTAAATATTCATGATGTTTATTCTCTGTCTAAAATGTTACCTGTTACATCTTTTTAGGTTTATCATATTTAGCTAGCTGGCTACCCATGAAGATTATGAACATTTTATAAATACTGTATCTCCTACTGACAATATGTGGTTAGCTGTATGCATGGAAATTGGATGTCCTCTCCGTGCTTGGTGGTTCCTTCCGGGTACTCGGGTTTAATCACACAATCCAAAAACCTGTAGATGAGGCTAATTGAGGGACATATCTACTGCATGTATATCTATAATGTTACAAAAGGAACAGGTTATTTCCTGTGAATATGGCTGATCTCATGTTTAATTGCTCTTTTATTGTAATCTTATAGATGTGATTGTTGTGAGAGTGATGATACCCAGGTAGGCTCTTATTTTAAAATGGGATCAAAAAAGGAACTAATCTCTGCGTAGGTGACAAAAAGAGCAATAAGCTCAAGGCCAAAAAAATAAATAAATAACTGTAACGCATCTCTTTCCAAAAAGAGCTCATTTAGGTGCTTGACTGCACCGTGAGTGAGTCTTCTTGAATCAAAAGTTTTATTTATTTATTAATTTGTAACAATTTTACAAAATATATACAGGACAACACCGTGCAAAATAATTAGACAACGCAAATGAATCCCTTAGAGCAAGGATTTCTTAAAAAAAAAAAAAAAAGGCTGTATAGTCAGTCATTTATACATAAATGAAATATAGATGCCAGTGTTTGGTGTGACAACGCATTAAGGAACCTCATTCTAGTCTCAAGTACAATTTGTGCAGTGTTGCAATAAAAATAGCTACAAAGTTTTACTGAGCATCCTGCAGAACCACACACAGATCTTCTGAGGATTTAACTGTTGCACCTGTTCCTTTGTTTTCCCCTTTATTCATTGGTATACAAGTTTATTTATTTATTTATTTATTTATTATTATTATTATTATTATTATATACCACATACTTTTAAATGTTTGTGGTGAAATCCTGATATTTAAAAATCAGGAATATTTTTGTTCTAACTCATTAATAGCTATTAAATACATAATAATAAAATATAATCCATAGGAATTTTTGTACTAAAAAACACTGGGTGCTTCAGACGTTTACACGGTACTGTAGATCCCCTCATGCTATGGTAGAGGCAGATTCTGATAATGAAACAGGCTGTGAAAAATGTGCAGCCTTTAGTTTTATACTGGATGAGTTTTCAGTCGAGTTAACACTATCCTAACATGTACTTAAGTCAGTCATTCTCCATTCCAGATTGCTTAGTGGTTAGCGCTGTCGTCTTGCACCTCCAAGGTTCGGGTTCGATTCCCAGCCAGGTTCAGTTCCTGCCTCTGTGTGCATGGAGTTTGCATGCTCTCCCCATGCTTCCTCCCACAGTCCAAAGACATGCAGATTAGGCTTATTGGTGTAAATTATATTATATTTAAAATATACAACAAATTTGTTCATTTTTTTTTGTTTTTGAATGCTAAAACGATCATGCTTATTCTTCAGCTTCACCCACTTGTGTAGTAGTGTAGTAAGACAGGTGTTTGTTGGACAGCTGTTTGGCTCCACCTTGTGTCCCAGTGTCAGAGTTAGAGGCAGGTATAATAAATTATTAGTTTAACCATTTTAACAATATTTATTTGCACAGTACTGTGCTCTTTCCACCTTTGACCTTATGGAAATACAGCAAAAACATTGATTTTACATGATTTTTTAAATTATTATTAACCATTGACAAGGATTACACTTTTAATATTTGCACATTATATTGACTTAACCATGCAGGCAAGGACAAAAATAATAATTCCTTGCTGTGCTGTTAAACTTTTTTGAAATTGCTAGAGCCGTTCAGCTGTTAATCTGATACTAAATTAAACGGGTCGGGTTAAATGTGTCATAGAAATAGCAGTAAAACAGAAAATTCTGTTAATGAGAACAGACAAGATTTCTAGATAGAAAATATTGGTGGCTTTAAAAGGGGGAATCCATGTAAATGTTCTAATAATCAAGGAGTTTAATGGGTGGACTGTCATTACATGGTGAGTGACATTTTACACTGAAAATGTTTCACAACAGGAAATGATGTCATTTCCCAAAGTTCTGTATTTGCAGACTCTTTAAACAGTCCAACTAATGACCAAAAGCCTTATAAACTTCAGATCATTTAGGCTGGTGTTGGTGTGTTTAGTGTTCTTGTACCAGATAACTGCTGATGTCATCATTAAAACTATCCTGTGTTTATCCCAGGACTCTTATTTACAATATGCTCACACCGATTGTTTCATCACACACAACACTCTCACATAAACATACGAGTTATATGTGAATGAGTAATGGTTTATAATCAGAATATACAGTGTCACCCAGAAGAGGATGGCTTTTCTTTGGAGTCTGGGCTTTCTCAAGGTTTCTTCCTGCTCAAGGTTTCATCTCTCACCACTGTCACCTCTGATTTAAATCTACATCAGGAATTATTTAACACTTTAACAAAATATGTCTGTGGTTAAAAGCACAAAACAAATCAAATAAATGGAATAAGTCTTTCTGCGATGATACTTATTGGGGAAACACCAATAGTTTACATGCAGCACCAGCTCTCTCAAGCTGCACTGTTACTGTTTGACTGAGACATTAATGTCGTCATAACTAATGAATCATGAGATCTTACACTTCCCAAAAAGTAAACTGGAGTCTGGTATGAAGAAAAAAACAGGCCATGTCAAGCTAGATCTTTATTAGATTTTAACATGTATACCGGTATGTATGTAAATATGCAAGTGCTGCACCCGTGGTCGCAGGGATACATGGGTTTAGTTGATGCCCTGATGTACAGTGCTGTCTTTTGTACCATGATAAATTTGAGTTTTATCTGGTGTTTAAACAGATTTATCACACTCTTAGGCTTACCACTATGATGCACGATTTATTATTAAACAATTCAATAATAATTTGACTGTAAGCTGTATCTGAGCGTGATGGTGTAATGGGTCTTTGTGGACCAACTAAGGGACAGAAAATGTGTCCTTGTCTCATAACCAGACATTTTTCATTTGCTACACTATATACAATTACCCTCTGGGATTAAGAAAGTTCATCATGAATCTTGAATTGATATGATTGACATATTTCGCTTTACATATTAACTCGTTCCAAGTGCATGAAGCTTGAACAATAGCAAATTGTAGCTATAAACAATCCCTTCTTGTTAACTTGATCAGAATCAGTGCAAATATGAAGAAGCAAAGAAAAAAAAAAACTAGTCATGGCTTATTGAATACACTGATCAGCCAGATCACTAAACCCACCTGCCTTATACTGTATGATGCAGGTCCCCGTAAGGCTGCCACAATTAAGACATTCAGCAAGACCTCAGAAGTTGTGAACTGGTTTCTGGCTGCAGACCCTTCAAGTCTTGTAAGTGGGCATGCCTCAAATTCTACAGGTCTACAGCAATATTTAGGTAGGTGGTACATGTCAAAACAACATCAACATGAACACCAGGATTGAAGGAAATTACAGATTAGCCATAACTTTAAAACAGCTCAATATGGTGTAGGTTTTTCTTGTGCCACCGAAGCAGCTCTGTTCAATCGGGCATGACCCCCACATGACCTCTGGCGGTGGGTTCTTTCACTGGGACGTTAGTGGGGGATCCTTTGGGTGCTGTGGGTTGTAAGGTGGGGAGGGTGTATCTGTCTTGTTTGTCCAGCGCATCCCACGGATGTTGGATTGAAAATCTGGTTAATTTGGATTACTTGAATAATTAGGGTTTTTCAGTAATTTGTGCTATATTGGCTTTTCTGTGAGATCAGACTGGACGGTCTGGCCTTTGCTCCCCACAGGCATGAATGACCCTTGTGTGCCCATGATCCTGTCACCTGTTTACTAAAATCGAATTGATGATTGTTGACACGTGCCACTGTAACAAGAGACTGTTATTCACTTGTGGAATTAATATTATTGCTGATCTGTGCACACTTGCAGTGAGTTAAAACGTTTGTTAATTTCATTTGGTTGACGAGCGTTGTATCTGGACTGAATAGCTCTTTTTGTTTTAATGAGTGAACTACCAAAAGCAACACCTAAATTAGTTTTGCTATTTTGTCCCTTCCTGCTTCCAAAATTGGACTGTTTTTAAATGATCAATGTTTGGTTTATACAGGAATCTTCAGTGGCTGAGTTTGAAATCCCAGACATATGCAAATGAGCAAAGATTAAAAAACAGCAGCCTCCTTATGCTTTTTAAATATTGTATTTTAAAAACTTATGAGAATACATAAGCTACACAATATTACCTCACACCGAGTTAATAAACGAAAGAAGCAAAGAATATGATCCCTTTAAATTCCAGAGTCATTAAGTCCTGCCAGTAGTCAAGATCATTCATCAGATCCAACTTTTGCTGCCTATGCTTAAAACTCATTTTAATTTATCAGTAATAACAGTAATTTAATCAAATCATTGTGCATTATAATTTATGCACATACACCAAGTACTCATGAATAGCCATCTGAGTCATACGACTTAAAATGTGATTGCTTAGCCGAGGTTGCATTTTTTCTTTTTCAATAAAACTTGGAGAAAAAGTTGTATTGCATTTTGCTTCTCAAGGCATTTAGTGGTTAGTTCTGGCGTATTTAAAACTATTAAAAAAGGGAACATAGAGCCAGGTATAAAAGTAAGCAAGCAAACATTAGTGTACACAAATGTAACTCAGATGTTGTCATGAGTTTTGTATCATACCACATTTATAAAATGGCAGCAATAAGCATTTAGTGCACAGCAACACAGCCGTATGTGACAACGAAAGCTTTAAGTATTTTTCACTTTGATTTATTTGCCAGTTAACAAAGCTGCAAAATGTATTTGGTGCTATTGAATGCATGCCTCGTGTTCTAAGGCGTTACAAAGGTCACTTTAGAAAAATAAAAATAAAAAAACAACAAATTAAAACCAAATATGAACAACTTTTTACCAAGATCCACTTAAGACAATTACACTAGGAAGCTCAGTTACTTGCAGTCTTGATAATGCCGTAGATGATGTTTTTTTGTTTATGGATGGAAGTTTACAGGACTCATTTACACCAAGCACTCTACAGGACCAGAGAACTCGTTCAAAATAAATATCAATAATAGCAAACACTTTGAGCAACACATTAAAACAAATACTTTATTCAGGCCTCGTACAAGTTAAAACATTAACATCTATCTGCCTGCATGCCTCCAATCAAATAATTAGCAAAAAAATACTTAAAATTTTAAGAAAATAAAGTATTCTTTGTGGGTTATAAATGTCCCATACACATTTGTTATGTTTCTGGGAAGAAGAGGGCATTAAGCCAGTCGAATACTTTTTAATTCCTCCCTAAATTAATCCTTTTTATCAGGAAGGTCCAAGTACAAAGCAGAACTCCAATTTAAATTTTAAATCTAATTTATTTAATCTGCACAAAATCCTAGATTAATAAAAGAGTTCCTCAGCTTCACCCTTATCTGTTTAATTATAGCAGCAAAATAAAAAATAAAAAACCTGACGGAATGTTCAGAATGCAGGCTTTTACACCCTGTAGTCTCACTTTAGTTTACTTTAGGGTGTAAGCAGTATGTACTGTTTAATTTTAAATGTAACCATCAAACTCAACCAGCATTTTTACGCAAAGGATTTCACAGTATCTGAATTGATTTGTTGCCAATGCTCACAAAAGATGTGTGCTGGCATGCAGGTCAAGACTGCTCAAATGGACAAGGATAAGCATGAGTCAGGTATGTGTGTTTTGTCATACAGCCGTGCAAACCACATTCAGGCAATATGTGACATGTACATTACAAGGGTGGAAGGGAGGGGGAGGGGTTGAGGAGTCTGTGACAGGGAGGAGGGCGCTCACGCTTTCTTCTCCTGCAGAAGTTTATGCAGTTCATCGGCGTCCTCTGCTGTTTTAACGCGGATCAGCATCGGTACGGGGGTGCTGGCGTTCTTGTCGTCCACAGGGGGATTTGGCACACACACCACCATGACGTTGTTTTTCCCTGCCCGTGTGCACGGCATGGAGGCGTGAACCATGATATTTAACAGGATGTTACCTGAAGGGAAATACATTTTTGGTCAATTTGACACAGAAACCACAATCCATTAAATCACTCCAGTTTTAGATAATCATTAAAAACCTCTCGTCAGTATTGTAACTGGAAATGGCATCTGTGCATGGCATATTTGTAGAATAAGTAACGTTCTTGTTATATGTATGTATAACAATGTGATATTTGATGTGATAACTGCTTATGATATTTATAAGGTTTGATAGTTTCTTTAAATGTAAGATTTAAATAGTCTTCCACTAATGATTTTCTGTCAACATTAAAATGTAATATAAAAAAATGGCAAAGTTGAATTTACATTCCCAAATTTTACATGCAACCCTGGGCTCAAAATTCTAATTAAACTGTCAAGTTAAGCCTTTATTTGTCACATATACATTACTGCACAGTCAAAGTCTTTTTTCGCATATCCCAGCGTAACTGGGGTCAGAGCGCAGGGTGAGCTGGAGGAGACAATGTTAAGTGCCTTGCTCAAGGGCCCAACAATGGCAACCTGGTGGAGCTGGGGCTTGAGCTACCGACCTTCCGATCAGTAACAGTGCCTCAGCCCTCTGAGCTACCACTGCCGCAAATATTTAACTACGTTGGCCAGGAATCTAACCCAAGTCAACTGCTTGGAAGGCAGCTATGCTAACATTTACATTTGAGTATTTGGCAGAGTGACTTACTTTTTTTTTTATCTCTTTTTTTGTTTGTTTGTTTGTTTTTTTACATTTACACAATCGAGGGTTAAAGGGCCATGCTCAAGGGCCCAACAGTGGCAATTTGGTGATGCTGGGGTTTGAACCAGTGACCTTGCCTTAACCACTAAGTTACCCCTGACCCCTAACCACTATACCACCAACGCATATTACATTTACATGCTTAATTTGATGCAAGATTACTGAGATTTCATTTACAAATGCATTTTGGATGCTTCACAAGTATCTGTATTTCCCAAGTTGAATGATGTTGCTTTTGATTACACAATTAAGGCGTCAAAGGGATTATTAAAATGTTTCTGATCTGCATCTGTACTTACTAGTAATGTTTTACAGTTACTCTAATTGTGTTTTAGAGTTACCTTATTTTAATCATTAATTAATTAATCACCACCTGATAGCAAGATTAAAAAAAAAAGAAAACAGCACATCCCTGATTTGCAATAACATATCTGAACTATCTGTGTCAGAAAAAGTGTCTTATAAAATGCATTCTGAGCCAATTGCATTTTTATTTTCATAGCCTACCACCGGTCAGAGATAAATGGCAAAAATATGGCATGCCAAACTGAACGTGGGTGTTTTTATATTTGTATTTATTTTAAGATACATGGCAACTGAGCTATTGCGTCAATTGGAATACCTCTTCCCATGGGAGCCACAGCTGTCAGTCTACCAATGAAAATATTGGTGTCAATGCCAGAAAAAGCAGAGGATTCTGCTGCTCTTTCCAGTAAAACTTCACACTGATCACAGGTAAATGCTGCGATTTATGCCAATCAGCTCTACAGCAGCAGCTGCCCAAAAATAAATAAACCATGTTGTTTAGCATACCATTGTTCCACCCTAAATTATGGCAGGCTTTGAAAATAAAAATACAAATGGCTCAGAATGCAATTTCATTTCAGACACAGTTAGCATAAGCATGTTAATGTAAAGCAGGCAAGTGCTGTTGTCTACTTTAAATTTTGCTGTCAGGACATGGGTTTAATAAGTAAAAAACCAGGTCCATATAATAAGATTTCACCTGGCATTTAGACACCATAATTGCATAACCAAAAGCAACACATTTTAATTTAAACAATAGTTTTTTAAAACTATTTTTGGGGGGGGGGGGGGGGGCAAAAGTTGCATATACAAGTTAGAAATGTAAATTTAATCATCATTAAATTATATTTAAATGTGAATTTTGACAGGAAAACTTCTATACTAACTTGCCTTTATTAAAAAAAAAACTAAAAAAATAATAACATTATAAATATTCTAAATAAGTAATATCACAGTAAAAAAATTCCTTTTGCCTACCTCAGTGCCTGGCATTTTATACTGACTATTCAACAGCTGTGAAATTTGTTGGTAAAATATCTGGTTAAAAGTTGGACGAAAATATTTGTGTAATATGAATCTCTGAAATTGTTTGCTCAAACAGAAAACCTGCGACATGTGGTCCAAAAGTGGCTGCATTGCTTTTAATGTCCACCTGGGGGAAATGACCGTCTCTAACTGTGGCTGAACACAAGCTGCTAAGACCCACCAGACTTTCAATTCCCCACACCCTCTCAGTATACTGTGCCTCACTGCGCTCAGTTATAATAACATAGTTAACATAATAATCGGCTGCCTTTGTCAGTTAAGTTTTTTTCTGAATTAAAAAATTCTTAATTTTAAGAGCAGTCTCATGCCTCGCATCCCTTAATCTGTGACTCTCAGTCTGACTGCAAAGACATAAGAGAAACTGCTACAGAAAATGCAATCAGAATCTGTTAACTTTGGTTTTATATTTGAGGTGAGGAAACTGTTCTAGTTTAAATTATAGAAGATGATTTTGTATTTATTTGATCAGTAGCGTGATTTACCCAGGTTTGTGTCTGCGCGCACTAGGAGCTGCAGCTTGCCCTCAGAGACCAGTTTCAAATGCAGTGTACCAACTCCTTTCTCCTTGAACTTGCTTTCCTTTTTATAGAACAGTTTGCATCTGTAATATGTAGAGAAAAATAAATATTATAGTAATGGAATGTGTAATAAATGACCAAATTCATTCTAAATGATGCATTTAAAAGTGAGAGAAGTAAATTATAGGGTACTTTTTAGAGTAGAAAGCGTCCTTCTCCTTGATTTCTCTGACTACGGGAACTGGCGGCTCTTCTGATTCTTCATCAGCTCCATTCTCATCTGCAAAGGAAAAGGACAAGCAATCAAACAAAAAAAGAAGAGTATTCCTTCTCTCTTTGATATGCCTGCATTAATTTAACAAAACTAAATACTGGGCTAGAAGATAATCATTATCTTAAGATCAAGGCTGATTCTCAAGAGAAGAACTTAAGAAATGTTCTTATGTATAATTTGTCTTTGATGAAATGCCTATTATTATTAAAGCCTCATTTATTGCCATAGGCGGCACTGACAGCCATCTCAGCAGAAACAGAATTAATGACTTATAAGATCTTAACTTAAATCTTAATTGTATAAAAGCTTGGTTGATTATTTAAAAAATTGTGTTCCAGTAAAAATAGAAAAAGATAGCTGACAGATTTTATTAAATCAATGAAACGCACACACACACTGATCTATGGTTAGGGATGCACTGGTCCTTTTTTTTTTTTTTGATGTAACACCATTGCCACATCTCCCTCTTCCTCTTACACACACCACATACCTGCATGCTTTATGACTATTCGTGACCGGCCAAAGGCTTTTTTCTTTTTTTTAAGATTCAATGTGTTCGACATGAAATAAATGATTTGATGTAGAAATCAATAAATCACAAGTGACAAATTAAAGGAAAAACCAGCATTTCCTGTCTCAGTGGATAGGACACAAGTCTTGTTATAGATTTTACAATTCTCTGGTGCTGGAGCGAACACCATTCGTTCAAAATAATATTCTCAATGAATGTATTGGTCTAAAATCACCAGACGAGGGTCTCCCACAAGATACTAACCTGGCTGTTGCTGGTTGAGCTCTGGTGATGAACTACATCATTCCACCATACCACTTCCTTTAGGATGAACATGTATATTTTTTCCTTCTAAAGGAACCATAGCATCTATTTATACAATTCATTTGCAATAATCCTAATTCTATAAGCTGTGCCATCGATATATTAAACTGACACTTAATAAACACTTTGTCCCCTTCAATTGGTCTGCAAGTTAGTTTGGTTATTTAAAAAAATATATAAATATAATATAGAAATAAGCATTTGTAATGTATAATGAGTATTTAGAATTAGAACTTATAATGCCAGTTTTCATATATTAGTTTTTTTTATTCAATTAAAGCTAAAATTCTCTTAATGTTCACCAAGAACAGAATAACATGGTGCACATTTGCTGCACTTACTGGCACATTATAATAATGCAAATATATACCTATTACAAAGCTGCTGCAAAAAGCATGTTTTGTCAACATCTTCATACAGCTTCAATATAAATCTCTACTGTAAAATCAAGCCTCAGTCAGTGATTTGACAGACAAGCATGGCATATTTCTCTCCGCTGAGAGCTGGCAATGTACAGGTTCAGATATCAAAGTATCTGAAGGACCCCATCTGTCAAACTGTTTACCTGCTGCCTGGCTGTTGCTGGCTGCCTCGGTCTTGGCCGCAGTGAAAGAGAAGTTGCCTGTAGAAGAGGCTGTGCTTGCTGCACCAAACAGAGACGCGGTGGCGGTGGAGGAGGTGGAGGTTGTGGTGCTAGAAAACGAAAACCCGGAAGCCCCTGCAGACTTGATTGAGCTCAGCACGGAGCTGTCCAGCTTCTGGCCAAAGTTGAAAGTAACGCCTGCAGGAACTGAGTTTTTCTCAGGCGCAGCACTGTCCTTGTTCTTACTGAATGAGAACAAAGCAGGAGCGGCCGGTGTAACGTTACTGCTGGAGGAGGACGATGGTGTGTTTGTGGTGGTGTTCGTCTTTTTCCCTGGCTGCTGCTGCTCCACCCCTGCTGCACCACTGCCGTACTTGCTCTCGATGGTGCTCAGGTGCCGCTCATAGTCGCGAAAGATGGGGTTGAGGTCGCACAGCGGGTTGTCATTCACATGCTTGGTGATCCAGTCTCGCACGGAGCAATTGAGGGCTGTGAGCTGCCGGTTGTACTCCTTACTGCTGCTGCTGCTTCCTCCAGAGAACGCAGGCAGGCTGGGGGAGGAGCCGTTGGCCATGATGTCACCTCTGTCTATGGAGGAGGAGGCTGGGCCATTGGATGATGAGGTGCCTGAGGGAAGAGGAGGGACAATGAGCATGACTGCACTGAATAGTATAGTGATGCATTTACACACAGGAGAATGAGGAGGGGAGAGGGAGTAGGAGCAAATGCTTGTCCCGTCTCATCTCTCTCTCACTGTCTCTGATGGATATGACAAGTTATTTACCCAGCAACAAAAAGGCTATTTAGAAAAAAATTAATCAGCCTATTGTAATCCACTAAACAAAACAGCAATCTACACACACACACACACACACACACACACACACACACACACACACACACACACACACACACACACAGTAAATTCACTTTCCTTAACTATAGTGTATTTCCAGATTCAGAAATGATGGAGCAAGATTTAATACATTTATTTAACGGTGGCCAAATAAATAAATAAACAAATAAATAAAAACACACGAGGATTGAACCATAGAGCAAAGATATTAATCCCATTTGAAGACTCAATCTTCTCATTTGTGAGACAATATTTGTAGTGTTTGGTCCCTGGTGATTAGCATCCCTAACACAAACTCTACACACATACACAAGAATATATATATAAAAAAACAACAAAAGGTGTTATTCAGCTTTGTAGTATTTTACCAGAGAACCTCTGAAAAAAAATGTCCAGAGGTTTCTTTTGTGTTATTTATTCTTATTCATTTACCAATTTACAACTCTTTTGGGAAAATTTGCTGGAACATACAGAACCTACATTTTGATTAAACCCAGATACAGTCAAGTTGTTTAAGTAATTCATGAAATTAACCACCTGTCAAATATTGTTGTAATAAAAATAAAAGACACTCTGCAATAAGCATATGTAATGTTTTGGATTCACTGTAACTGTACTCAAGGGAAAGGTTTGACAATGCGCTGTGATTATCCATCATATTAATGGTGATATCCATATATATGATGATATGATATGCACAACTCAAATAAATAATAAAAGAGTTTTCTCTAATTAAACTCTCAATACCTTTCTCTTAACAAAAGAGCAAGTTTTTCTGTCATTCAAACAAAACACACAACATGGCTCACCCACCAGTGTTTGCCTTGGCAGTGGCAGGGGAGTTGAAACCACCAAACGTTGGGGTGACAGATGCAGCACTGCCATTGGTCAATGAAGACAGGGGTTTAAATCCATCTCCGTTCCCAAATGCAGAGAATGATCCTCCAGACACTGGAGCTGACTGGGTTAGAGCGAAACCCTTAAAGCTTTTAAAAGCTCCTCCACTCTCTCCCTGAGGCAAAAACAGAGAATTCATTTATAATTAATATTCCAGCCCCATGCTCTGAATGAACTAAATCACACACTTCAGCTCTAAAGCACATCATATATACTAACACAGACTTCAGCATGACGATAGCCCTATATGATGTTTAACTGTTTAAATGAAAACGATTTATTCTTGAAATGAATAAGAATTTCAAGAATATCATTACTGAATACAAGAGGGAAAATGTGTGCGCTATGAAGAAGAAAGCTTGAAGGTTTGTGTTTGACACACCTTTAGTGTACAAAATGACTTTTTTGATAGTCTGTCTATATAGATAACTATCACTACACCGTTATATTTAACTAATGGCTAGATAATAAAACAGGAAATAAAGACATATAATAGACACAAACTATGAGAAAGTCCCAGAAAGATGGCATCTTGATTACCTCTGAGGAAAGATTTCGACGCTTTGCTTTCTTAATGGCTCGGTTTTTCATCACTTCCTCACTTGCAATAGAAAATGTTCCTGCCTAATAGAGAGAATTCAAGAGAATTACAGAGTTAAATGTGGATACTGCAAAAACACTTCACATCTCAGAGCTGGGTAATATAGGAGGATGAAAATATGATAATTCAAAGAAAAAAGCTTATAAACTGGCTATATTACCAAAAATGTTTTTTAAATACATTAGAGGATTTTTTGCTGGTAAGTGCTTGGGTGTTAAACATATTATATTTAAATATGCAGAAGGCTGTTCAGTTAGCACTGAATGCGTTGTTTCAGTTTTGTTCTGTATCCAGCACTAGTCTAGACCTGCTGAATATGCAGTAAGCTCCACATCCTCCCTGTTTTCACTGGAAGCTACTTTAAAGCAACCATCATTTCTGTGTGAAACAGAGGGACAGATTGATTTTGATGCAGCAGCAATGAAAACACTGGATTTTTCAAACTTATTGTCCATAACAGTCAGCTTGCATTCTGGCATTTTTATTATTATCAAAGTCAGACACTATGTTTGTGGCAAAGCTCAAGGTGTGAACATGTGACTGCAACCATTCAGACTACTGGTAACGGCACAAAGCTTGAACTAAGCTTGCGCTTTGGGATTCGATAAACCCCTAGGTGTGCGTGCTGGTGATCGCTCAGAGTTTTAAAGCATGACCAACTCTCTAAACAAGGATTTTAAACCTGTATTCTGCTAACAAGTGATAGTAAATATTTGTAGACAGCATTAGAATTAATTGATTATGAAAATGATAGAAAGGTCTTCTGTAAATGCTTGCATTGACATTTCACAATGGCAAGGAAGGCTGTAAGTATAAAATGTGCCTGCAGATAAATTTTGTAAAAATAAAAGTTGTTTGTTTTTTTAACATAGCAAAGCATAACGACAACCACCACAAACTCACTCTCCTCCTTATTTTTGCTCTGTTGCTGTAATTTGGCTGTGTGCTGAAATCATAATGGTCACAAAATTTGCATAACTTCTGGTGTTTGAATAATGATCATGGTCTCTGTTGAGCAATGAAAATTCAAAAGAGAAACTAGCTCATGAACCATGTGTTTCTCATTCAGAATGTTATTATACAAATAATTAGCTGCAAGCAACCTTGGAGAGAGATGCTCCATGTTATTTACTTGTTGCTACAAGCTATACAGAGACTCTTTCTTTTCTATTTTCACACAGCATAAATACCCAACAGACAAAACAGCAAGCTGTGCTGAACTCAAAGAGATTTAACAAAAGAATGGACTTGGTCGTTCTAAAACACTGTCTGTGTTTCTGTTCCTTCTTTGTGTTTACTCTGCATATGTTGCTTGTTTTTGTTCATCATTTTAAAAGGGAGAAAAACAGCATTTGGTTACTTCCGTGGAATTCTTTTATTTTTTGCACATTTTATGTTTACAATATAAATGTGCCTTTATTAATGTTTTTAAAAGTTGATTTTTAAAAAATATTACCATTGATGGCAGAGGAATCATATTCCTTTAAAGTGCACCATCATTGAAATACTTGGAAATTCAGTTTCAAGACAGACACTCCCCCCAAAAAGATATTTTTAATTTTATTGTTGTTTTTACATTGGAAATCAAGGTCTGTGAAGTTACTATATACTGTATATGGGTTATCATCTGTTGAGGCAGGGTCTAAGGTATAGGATAATATATTATATATGAAAACATTTAAAACACAAATAAAAGGCCAAAATATTTAAACATAAAAATGAGCAAAAATACAAAAACACACAATTATTTTTGTAACTGAAAATCTGTTGACTTTTTAAAAATATGCAGCAGAGGTATTATTTTCCATTCCCATTACAAATTAACTTGGATTACAAAACAAGGAAGGGATCTTGTTTTTCTCTCCTCGCTTATATACAGTGCGCTGAATCAATAGTGAATATAAATGTCGAGAAATTTCCCTAAAGCCATGAGTGATTTTGTTACCCAACTGCATTAAAAAAAATTAAGAGTCCAATTCTGACAGGTCTGAAACAAAGCAAACCTTAAAACGATGAGATAAGAAAACACACACAAGTAGTGTTAAGACTTTCCCATGTGCAGCTGCTTTACAAATTATTTTTTTTTTTTATAATAATGGGAAAGTCATCCAGCTATGTCTACCTGATCTCCAGAACTATGATTTTAAGAGGCTCTGATTTTGACCGACCTATCAATAGCTTTGGATTAATTTTGATTAACTATTTAAGCTAGTGTAAGTCAGTCAGACAGGCCCGCCCAACAATATTTGACAGCATGGTAACAAGACAGACATCACATGTGAAGACTAGATTTTTTTGTTTTGTTTCGCATCTCATGATACGCCTCAGAGAATTAGAAGCTTCCATATATGTCTCACATTTCCATGCTCTTACCTCTTCTCCTTCATCTTCCTGATCCCAGTTCCTGTCCGTGAGCTCTTTCTCAGCAATCCGCTTTGCCATTACAGATCTTCTCAAAGATTCAAATTAACACATAAAATCATGCAAGCATTTAGAAAACAACAACATATTTTAAGCAACACTGAAAAACTGTGTGTTAAAGTAATATTAAAAGAGTTTGTTGAATGATTTTATGGTAAGGGGAACAGTTGACACGGAGATCAGTCTTAGGGTACCCAGTTTTAGTTCAGATTGCACTAACTTCAAGACCAAACAAAAATACATGTGCAGACTTCACTAAAACTTGTTTAAAGTCTGACTAATCTCGAAACACTTAACTTCAGTTTAAGGTTTAATTGGTTCCTGCATAGGAAGCCTCAGGCTGAACAAAATAATTACCATCTTGGGCATAAAGTCTCCCCTATAATCATACATTTACTAGAAATATGTTTGTTTCATGACCTAATAATAAACCTCCAGCACGTTGTCTCTGAACAGTGACGTCATTAACTTCCGCGAGCTCGACTTTTCAGCTCTTCACAGCGTTACAGTTCTCTCAACGACACTTAGCATGAATGCTGCCTAAGCTAACCTGTCTGGCTTACAAGCCTGCTACTCTGGTCAGGTTTATTCTTTAATCCTGTGAAATAAAATCTAACTCTCTGCGTTGCTGCGTTTAACATCTACACGTTCTGTGGTAATTAAGGGGCAAATATCAAATTAAATGCCCGGTCATTTCTTTCCATCGCTCTCCCTCTCGGACTAGCATGTTAGCTCGTAGCTAGCGACAGACTACCAAAACCAGTTACCTCGATAAGAAATAAAATATATTTTATCTGTAAAGACGAAAATATATTTAAAAATACACACCTTTTTGACAAGTCGCAAAAACGTTAATAAATATTACTGTAGTTTATAACCCGGAGACTAGCTTGTGATTTTACAGGTTTTAAAACAACAACCGGCAGTTTCCACCACACGCCACCATTTTAGAAAAACGGGATATTCGCGCGTCGTGCAGGAAATGTACGCATGCGCAAAAGAGGCGAGCTCACTCTGGGAAATGTAGTTTAGGATTAAATTACATTAATGGAAACTTTGGAAGTCCTTCAATTAACATGGCTGCAGATTCATTTATATATTTACTAATGAAATTTCATGCTACAGTATCTGGATTAAAATGAAACAATTTTGCTTAAAAAAAAAGAAACCAACCTCAGTTTCTAATTATGTTTATCTATATCACAATCGATAAGTGTGTTTACATTTTTGTTTTTAAATAAAAATGGAAACATTGATTGTTTCATATTATGCCTGCTTGAAATGCAGGTTACTGTAGATTGGATTAAAATGTCTTATGAATAACAAGATGTGTTTTGAAAATCGCTAGTTTATTTCAGGTAGAATGAGACTACAGGGCCATTCTACTAAAATGGTGGAAAGTGCTGTCATTTTTCTTTTTGCTGATGCCATTGTACATATTTTTGTATGGTATATTAAGAAAATATATTATATTATGTACTTTCAATCAGGAAATACATTTTCTTACATTAATGTTCAATATTTTATTATTTGAAGGTCAAATTAAAAGAAATGTCTTGTCACTATGATCATACATTGAAGTGGGACTATATACATTTCATTTAAATATATTGTTTTCAAGAAATAAATCTGATTCACAATACCATCATCAAACCTTATAAAATAAGTTAAACACTCCTGAACAAATGCAAAATGTCGGTTAGATGTCTCTATTCATTTGTTTAGAAATGCCATCATTTATTTTTGCAATTGTATGCAAAGTTTATTTTTGGTTTATGGATAAAACCGACTATATCCAATAATTTATAGATTTAAAACCATGTGGTCTTACATATGTATGACATTTTGTAAATAGTTATGAATTCTCTAAATTGTCATTGGTGTTATTAAGAAAAGAAGTAACAACAGTTATTAAATGTTTAAAATGTTGTAAAGTGTATTAAATGTTAAAAAAAATGCATTAAGCTCTACTTTTTGTCGATTTATAATTTTTTTATACAGTTCTAGATGTGAAAGAAGAAATAAATTTCAGGAGAATGTTATGATCCAAATTCCACCCCGCAGCTATTTCAGAATTTTCTTTTTTTACATTTTTATTAATATTTAATTTTACACTATCAAAAGATGTCACGACTCAATAAAAATATCTAGAAATATCGTTGTTCTATAAACATTCTTGTCCACCTGGGAATGCTCACACCAATTTAGTAGATTTATGTTATACCAAAAAAAATAACTTACACACTGACTTTTCCTTGTCACTCAGGTGCTAATAATACAAATGTTATGTTTCTAGTATGTATATTTGACTTGGTTATGTCCACATGCCGTCTGGCACATCCGGCGAGGGATACTCTCCACAGATATATCTGTCGTTTCCTGCTGCAGTTACTTGAGGGGTTGGGTTGCCAGTCTGATGCTTGATTGTCATTCGACACTACAGGAAATTTGGGAAGCCTTACCAGCAATTCTTTGGGAGAAAACCGGAGTACCTGGAGGAAACCCACCAAGCACAGGAAGAACATGCAAACTCCATGCGCACCCGAGATGGGAATCGAACCCAGACACCGGAGGTGCAAGGCCACAGTGGTAACCACTAAATCACAGTGCCTCCTAGTGTTTCTGAAAGACCAATTTTGTAAAACACCACCAGTGTTTATTTGAGATGGATTTACTGTACAGCCCCTAGACAGAAAACTTAGACTTTACCATTTTGGAAGATGAGATCGTCTTCAATCTTTCCAGGCCACTGAATGAATAGAATAAAATGAACCCCATGCTTTTGGGCTGTGCAGTGTGAGCATAGGCGGCAGAAGTAGATTTATTTTCCCAGCCTGTTTGTTCTCTTCCCAGGTCTGTTGGAGATCTCATGGAAAATGCCACAGAGCTGAAGAACAGATGGCTGTGTTCCAAACATTCAGAATCCCTCACTGCTGGGGCAACTCAGAAACAGGTGCGGTAGAAAGTACGAGGTGAGTTCCAGCCCGTGGGCAACCACAGGAGATGTTTGACCAGCTGGCCACTAATATACCCAGAGGACAGGAAGACAGGGATCAAGGCTTCCATAAGAGACAAAAGAAAGAGAAAGTATAAGTGTACTACTTTCCATTAGCACCATGATCATTGATGTGGAAATCACAACACAGAGATTAATAACATCATGAAACCAGGAGTATGTATAGTATGTGTGAAGGTGTACATTTCATATCTTCTGAAGAAACAAAATATACAGGTGCACTCTGACTATACTGTAATTGTAAAAATTGTAAAAAAAAAAAAAAATTAAAAAAAAGGAAATAAATACAAATGGTCACTATTGGCCTCCACTGCACACACAAAAGTGTGCGTTCTATAAGAGCTGGAACAGAATTTTAATATTTAATTATGGAACAGGCTTTCAATATTTCATTATGTCTTACTCACTCATCTTCTATACCGCTTTATCCTTTATTCAGGGTCACAGGGAGCTTGGAGCCTATCACAGGAGACTCAGGGCACAAGGCAGGGTACACCCTGGACAGGGTGCCAATCCATCGCAGGGTACACACACATACACTCAAGGTGCAAGGCGAGAGGGATAACCACTACACCACCGTGCAGCCGTTATGTCGTAACCATATTTTGAAAAAGCTACTGTTAGTTGTAAATGTCCCATTTTGCTGGTTATGGTGATTCTCGCCCACCCTATAGTGAGTTTTCCCATTGTGTATATAGCACTAAATTGCAACCACGGAGCGTGTATAAAATCGTGTTGATGATCAAAATGGACCCTATTCAACAAAGCGGAGGCCTCACTAGGTTATGATGACAGAGCTTTACTTCTGATGATAAAAATGGTTGGGGTATGGGCAGGCTCTAATGAATGGCTGCTTCCATCTTACACACAATTACACATGAGCCACCGCCGTAATGTTCTTTACATGTCACGAGATTGATTTCAGATTTTTTTTTTTTCCACCCAATCCTCTACTATAGATATCCTATACAGACTCATTCTGTTTCACTGGTGCTATTGATCACTATTTTTTACATCAGTGATTACACATACATAGTTTATTTCAAGCCAGTCAACTATATCAGCTCATCTTGGATCAGAATTAAATCATTTGGATCTCCTCTGTAGCTGTGGTGGCACCAGAGGGTTTTTTTTTTTTCAGCACCGTTCTTGCTTTCAATAGAACTTGGAGCAACATCTTTATCCTTCTTATTTTTTTTTTTTTCAATTAAATCATGGAGCCATGATTATAATTTTTCTGCCTGCATTTCTAATTGCAGATCTGCTCATAAGACATGCTTAAATGTCAATCAGGCACCACCGATAAGTGATACCCTAATTATGCACAATTAGTTAACTGTCATATGGAGTAATTACAGGAGTGAATGGACAAATTAAGAGGAAATTTAATTGGCCGCTCTTAATGGAGTCAAATGTACGTTATCTGTCTGTGTGTACTTTGGCAGGGAACTGTAAACGTTTCAGTTGGTATTCATTATCAAAAACGTTATACAAATATGGCTATTTTGTTCTATTTATATTCAAATGAGTGAAATGTGCAGATCAGCCTCTGTGATCATGTTCCTGCTCATTGAAGCTCTTCTATAAGGTAACTAATAATTTGTATGAAAATTAAATGATCTAGGGGCATCGTAACTCCACAGTTAGAGTGAATAGCCTTTCCAGGGTTGGGGGGTTCAAATCTCACCGTGTTCGTTGAGTTTACGTTCTCCCCATGCTTGTAAGGGATTCTTCTGGGTACTTCAGGTTTCCTCCTGCAGTCAAAAGACAAACACTGTTTAATGATAGTGTGTGTGACTCAACGCCCTGTATTGGGCTGACACTCCATGCAGGGTGTACTCTGAATGAATGAATTGAGTGATTAATAAAATGATCTATTATTATGTAGTGTATAAAATACAGTTTCAGGTTTTCAATCAACTAATTTACTCATCTAAATTTTCTTCTGCTTTCAAGGTTATCTGTATTTACTGGATGACGTACAGTATATACAAATTAGAAGCTGTGATTTTGTGCCATTTTGGTTAATGGGCTAATATGCCCTACCCATAAGTGCATTTATGGAGAGACTTCTCAGTTTAGTCAAGGTCAGGTTGAATCTGGATTCTCTTACAAATGCACAAATACTGTCAGTCAAAAATCAGTCAAGTGCCTTCTAGTGGCTGCTCCTGGTACTAGAAGGGCTAGATTAAGACCAATCTATTCATCTAGGTTTCAGCTGAGCATGTGAGGTCACTGCACTGGTCTGACATGTCTCAAAAAGGTGTTAGATAACAGCTTACTGGGAAAAAAACGTTTTAGCTCAAATTCAGTTTGAGTCTAGAGGTTTTATTCTAAAATGATTTTAATGGCATGATTGAATTATGTTTATGAATAATAATTTGTATATTCAAATATTTTGAATCCTTCAGAGCAAATACTGTATTAAAGCTCTCACAGAGACTGGTGCATGTGTTCAATTAAAAGATTTTATAATTTATATTTTTTATTAAATCTTCGATTCAGCAATGTTAATAATGATAAGGAGACTAAAACCTAACATCTAATGTTATATTTACAATATCATTGGCATAACTAGCAGTGCTTTTAAATCTTAAAGGAACTGTTGGTAATTCTTTTGGGTCCTCTCCTGTTTGCAAAGAGAACTGTGGAAATTGAGGAAAATTCTGGGCAATTGTGTTCTCATTCACTTACTCACAATCATCTATGCTGCTTATGCAGGGGCACGAGGTGGGGTACACTCTGGACAGGGTGCCAATCCATAGCAGGGCACACATACACACATTCATTCACACACTACGTGCAATTTGGGAACACCAATTAGCCTAATCTGAGGGAGGAAACCATAGTCCCCGGAGGAAACCCACCAAGTACTGGGAGAACATGCAAACTCCATGCACACAGACCCAATATGGGGATCGAACCCGAACCCTGAAGGTACAAGACACTCGAAAACCCAAAAGGTAACTTTTCCCCCACTAGAAATTTTTTCATAGTTTAAATAAAAATAAAATATTTAGGGAGTGTTATGTACTACATGACATAGTTAGCGATGTAAGTAAGCATTATGGATTGGTAACATTTAGATATTTAACATGTTGGCTAAGCAAGCTAGCTAGTTAAATGACATGGCTGATTTTAGTTATAAAGCAGACATGACAATGCGAATCTAGATTCCAGCGATGAAATCCATCTCTATGCAAAGTAGACAGCAGCCATGCTCAAAATGTCAACAATATTTGGAGTCACTATAAATTCAGTTGTCTTTAATATCTAGTTGTTATTATATATATAGTTGCTTACACAAGTTGAAGTACAGGTATTATTGCAGTTCATGAAATGTTTACAAAGATCAAGGAATATACAATTTTTATTTATTAAAGAATATCTCATATGTATGACGTCTCATATATATACATTTTGTGGAGCATCTGTGACAGGAACTAGTTCTTGTTTTTACTTGCTTTACAACACCTAATGTTTATTATTATTATTATTATTATTATTATATGCCTTTGACTGTCCTCTGAAGATCTGACACACTCTCATTCTCACTCACTCACTCACTGGGAGGGCCTGGAGCCTATCCCAGGAGACTTAGGGCAGTAGGCAGGGTACACCCTGGACAGGGTGCCAATCTGTCACAGGACACAAGTACACACACTCGCACACATACAGACACACTACAGGTAATTTGGGAACATCAATTAGTCTTTGGACTGTGGAAGGAAACCATATCACCCGGGGGAACCCACCAAGCAATGCAAACTCCATGCGGAATCGAACCTGGGCCCTGGAGGTGTGAAGCCTTCTGAGATTTCGTCTGCATAAATAGAAATCATCACTATTTATATTTGGAAACTATTTACGCAAAGGTTCTACCATACAGTACGTTTCCCCTGTATAAGTCTCGAATATAGAAAGAATTATGTATTAAAACAAGTGCATTAATATAAACCTTGCCGTAGAAACTACTGTCAGAGCTGTTGTTATGGAGAATGAATCACCAGGCATTCAACAGCACTGTAGTGAAATAGCAATTAATATATAGTGTTAGCTAGATATATTAGACTGTTGGGGATGAGAAGGCATGGTGTGTATCAGAATTATACAGTATATTAATGTACTCGTTACATGAATACACACATAATCTTGGCATTACCAATGTGAATAAAATACTAGATTTGTTTAAAGTCAAATGTAGCACTGTAGTTTCTTTCACATGTTCAAAGTATTTGTTATATGGCACTAGGGAAGGCATTCTGGTGAATTTAATGCATACATTTACTTGTACTCAGTTACTTGCTTGTTTGCGTCTGTAATTAAAACTGCTTTTATACTTGTTTATAAATGCACGACCCACTCACTGGACTTTTTTTTACTTTTATGACTCCATTCATTACAGTTAAGCCAAAGTTCGTATTTTAATAATTAGACATAAATGCATATGCATTATTCTGTCCAATATACAGTTCTAGGATGAGTTATTTATATTTTTTATTACAGAAATATTTGACCCAGTCAAATCTACCAAACCTGATCCCAGATCCTGATCTGACAGCGGTCCCTAGAGCGTTGCCTGTTCCCTGAACATCCTCCTCATCTACTGATGACTAATGCCTCACGAGCCTGATGGCCTATAAACGAGTGTTTGTTTGTTCTTCCACTTGAGTAGGCAAAATGGTAATCATGCAACTGTGCCGCACAGAGAGTTCATCTTCATGATAAGGAATTAATTCATCCTTTGTGTGTGTGTGTGTGGGATAAAGACGTGGCAGCTAAGTAAAAGCCGGAACGAACAGAAGCGCGAATGGCGACAGCATTCAGATTCACGTTCACTTTGTTGGGAAATAGTCTGTGAATTAGTCTAATGATTTGATTGATCGGAACCAAGATAAATATGCAGGGCTCCTGAAGGGTGTAATAGCAAAAGCTTTCAGTCTATCGTAAGGTACTATGCAAGTTCGAATAATGACAGCGCTTCAACAAGCAAAATTGGCCATGCTCTCTGAACGAGAAGAATGGGGTTGTTCTCTTTCTTTTCAGCCGCAGTGACACCGGCCGCTTATTGTATGTTGTCGGCACTTATTGTGCAGGTGTCAGCTATCATCTTAGTGTGTTGCAATACTCTGCGACGCACAGCATGAGAAAAAAAAATGCAATGTGTCACAAAGGAAGCGTGTTAGGTCCTGGTCTCCCTGGTTGGGAACCAAAACAGTACTGATTAGCACTGTGACCTCGGTTTGATTCCCGCTTCAGGTCTGTTCTTCCCAGGTGAGTTTCCTCCATGTGCTCCACCTACAGTGAATAAAAGCACTGGCATGGAATATCTCACAAAGCTCGAGGTACATGAGCCAAGCAAGGTTCACTTTACCGAAACACATTATGCTGCTTTTAATATCAGTAAGACATTCAGATCTGACTGTAAACATTACTCACATGAACATACCAGTGAAAGGTCATGTGCTGGGTGAGCTCGAGATTTCTTTACTTTAATTACAAGACATTCAGAAGGACGCTCTTGCTCTTCGTAGTACCCAGAAAGAAATGTTTTTGTGTTTTGTGTGTTTTAAAGTAAAGAAATCTCCAGCTCACTCGACGCATGACCTTTCATTACGACACACAGTGCTACTGCCTTTACATGTTCATGTGAGTAATGTTTACAGTCAGGTCTGAGTGCCTCCTGATATTAAAAGCAGCGTAATGTATTTTCATTAACGCAAAGTGGACCTCGCTTGGCTCATGTACCTCAGGCTTCGCGCGATATTCCATGCCAGTGCTTTTATTCACTGAGGCAACTAAAAATGACAGAGCACCACTTTAGTGATTGAGCACCTCTACAGTAGTTATAGGATACGAGGCGGCGCATTACTATGTGAAGCGATGTTATGTTTGACCTGCACACAGGGTTAATCCACGGCATCTCTTACAGAAAATGACCGCAAAACAGGGTTGCTTCATCTTCTTTCTTTCTTCCTTCCTCTATTTGTTTATATATTTATTTATGTATTTATTGTACGCATGCATTTACCGAATGACTGGACCAGTGAAACATTGTGCTGCTGCAAATTTTCACTTGAGCCGAGATCACTACTGAGGCTACATTTCATAATCATTTGTCTCTGAGGCTTAGTACTCCACTTATCTCTATTTATTACAGTAAGTGCATGACTGTAAACACTGCTAGACAAACAGAATGACAGAAGCTTGGCTCATATTCTAAAGACAGTTAAGAAAAAATACTTTTGATTCAGTATTTGAACCAAGTTGTATGGGGGGTTGTTGTATGGGGCTCAGGAGCCTATCACAGGAGACTTAGGGCACGAGGCAGGGTAGACGCTGGACGGGGTGCCAGTCTATCGCAGGGTACACACACACACACACATTCATTTATTCACACACTATGGGCAGTTTAGGAATGCCAGTTAGTTTAATCTACATGTCTTTATACTGTGGGAGGAAACCGGAGTACCCGGTGGAAACCCACCAAGCACACTAGGCAAACTTCATGCGGAATCGAACCTGGCCAGGAATTGAACCCGGATCCTGGAGGTGTAAACCACTAACGCCACCTGGGTTTGATTTTGTTTTTAACCCAAAGAATAGACTAAAAAGTTGTGTTCTACATTTTCTTATACATAATTTTACTTTTATAATACAGGAAGATCAGCAGCAGCAACAACAATAATATTGTTCATCATTAAAAGGCAGAGAAACAAAATGAACGAGGATATTATTACACACACAATTTACTTTCTGTGCCATGAATGTGTGCTGGTTATTTTAGACAGTTTACTATATTCAGTGACATTTTATTCTTCAGAAATATAAAGAAATTACTTAGTATGCACAAATAATAAATCAATAGCTAAACGCTGAGCAAGTTAATATCCCCATGTAAAAAAAAAAAAAAAGGCCAATTAAAAAAATGCTAATGCAATTTGTTTTTCGTGTTATGATGGTCTACTTATCTGTTCGAATCTATTAAAACAGATTATGTGAATAATCAGATTCCTCAGGTGGGAAGGCTTCTGTGTAACACATTATTTTCTATCAATCACTATCAGTTTTTGCTGCGCATTCCATTAGCTGCTTGACGGTGATTCATTAAAAACTATGAATGTCCAGAATGCATCATTAATTGATATACGAGGTGTACAAGCTGGAAGTAGTGTATGGTATTTTATATAGTACAATATAATACATTACTGAACATCATCCAACATACTGTACATATCCAGAAAAAAATGCTTTGTGATTTTTTTTATTTTCTTGGTTGACTGAGGAAAGGATTCTGGTAACCACTTTTAAAAAAAAAATCCTGCCATCTACAGTAGTCATCATTAAACCTCCTAAATAGGATACAACATTTTCCAGAGTATACTGGAACTTTTTTCACTAAATCTCATGCATAAATGCTTCTGTAGATGTTTTTTTATTTTTTATTTTAGATAAATTTGTTTGTATCCAGTGTGATAAATGAGACCGTGTTTGTATGTGTCTTGGGTTGTGGATTTGGAAGGAACAATTAATTAAAGGGCTGTATTGGTATGGTTTGTTAGGTTCAAACCTAAACATCAGCACAATCATTTATTACCTTTATATGTGGTGCATACACAATCCTTAGCTTGATCAAGCTCTGGTGAGCTTGTAGGTGTGATGAAAACTGTTCTCTTTTTTGGTGATCCAGCATGTTCAGGACATCTAAAAGGCTGATACAAATGGTGTCTGGTAAGAAGCATGCCTGCTTTTAAGACAGCACTATTTATAAAAGCAGGGTTTATGCCACAATTTGGAGAAGTTAACGAAAGGCAGGGTTTGTAATGTGTCCCAATACCTCTCTTTCTCACACCTCCCCTCATCTTTCTCTTTCTTTTTTTGTCTCTGCTGTTTTCCACTTGGCTAGCTGACATGCTTACTCATCCAGCAGCCCGGAGGAAGCAGAAAGCTTGGCAGATTATAATGTAAGCTAAGCACAGCCCAGGGCGCCTCAGCCACGCTCACCATGCATGATGTGTACAGTAACAGCAGAGCACAAGTGACAGAGACTGCTCTATTCCAGGAAGCAGTGTTATTCACTCAATCAGCCATTAGACACATATAGGGAACACCTCGACAAAGAATCAGCAGCAATCTCTACATCATACCAAACTCATATTATACTATAAGTCTACTACAGGAAAATATATGTCCTAATATTTATGTAATATATTTATTAATAGTGCAGTAACAATATTTTGTGTGTATAAGTGGACACACAAAATGGTGGTGAGAAAGACTTATTTGCCCGTTATATATTTTACATTTTAAATGTCAGATGTAATTGGTACATTTAAGGATGTTCTGACATACAAGGCCAGTCAAAGGCATTTGAAGGTCACTCTGGCCCTGAGGTAGACCTACATACTGCTACTCCTGCATAGGATATTTAGTGTATAAATTAGAGTGAAGACTTGGGCCATATATATATATTTCTTAATTGGTTTGTTACTCAAGATAATGTACAAGTTCTTCTCAACACATTTCTTGCACCACACATTCTTTGATGGTTTAATATTATCTTTAAAAAATGGTCTTTGATAAAAATGTCTGAAAGGTTCAGCTTACCTATTTATATCTATCATTATAAATGCTGCTGATGTAAAAATGAAAGTGAGAAAGTGCTATAATTTCTTGACTAAACTAGGAAGCAAATTAATTTGATTTATGCCCATATCAGGACTTACCCCACACAGAAAGGCTGATTAAATTCCTGCTTAATTTATCATCCTGGGTTTAAACAATGACCCACCATGATACAAGTCACCTGATTCCAGTTTTGTCCCTTTCGCAACCCAGAAATAAAATTCCATAAATATTTATTTTCCTCTTGACCAAAGGTATGATTTGATATAGTAGGTTGAAATAAATCTTTTGTCATTATCCCCCATAAAATATTCCCCTTACTGTAAATGGTGAGAAAATATAGCAGAAGGAAGTCAACTTTTTGCTGTGATCCTGCAGGAGATAATAGCCTTACAGTTGGCATGTTGAAAAAAAAAAAAAAGCTGCTCATCTGCTGAAAGGAGATCGAGAGTTTCACTGCTGAGCCGTGAAATGAAAGTAGCAGCTGATGTAGCAGCAAAGCAGCAACAGAAAAGCAGGCCTCCCTGTGCAGGATGGGGGAGGAAGTCTGCCTGACACAGTGAATCATGACTTCCTTTCCAAAACCTCTTTCAATACTATGCCTGGGTCTCGCACATTTAGCATGGATGTATGTACACACACACACACACACACACACACACACACACACACACACACATTATATATATATATACACACTGTTCAGCCATAACATTAGGAAACTGTGCTACATTCCTGTTTCTCTTGGATTGGACCAGATGGGCTGGCCATTGGATCTTGTGGGCATAAATGAGTTTTGAGTGCCAATGACCCTGTCAGTAGTTTACTGGTATATATTGTTATTTAATTCACCTTGCAGTAGTGTTAATCTTATGGCTGATCTGTGTTGTATATCTATCTATCTACCTATCTATCTATCATAGATAGATAGATAGATAGATAGATAGATAGATAGATAGATACAGACATACACTTCTGTATCTACAGTATCTATCAGAATAGTGTGCCAGAATAGTAAAGATTAGCTTATAGTAGCTGAAAAATAGCAAAAAATTAACTTATAGTGGCAAAATATAGAGCCAGATCAAACCATGCTTCTTGTCATGGGATATTCAAGGCAAGGAAAAGAGACTAGAAAAATCAGAAGAGTACATGATGTGTGGTTGCTATGGCACGTTTTACTTGCATGTTTATTATTATTGTTGTTATTATTATTATTATTATTATTATCATCATCATCACCATCGATGATTATGTTGTTGTGGTAATTCCACTCTCCTTTGTTCTTTGTCATAAAGGTGATGATATATATTACTTAATACAGTATGTGTCACAAATTGACTCATTAATAGATTATAACTTGATGCAGCCTACACAGGTAATATACTAAAAAATTATTATAGAGTCTCACGTTTCCAATAAAAAACTGATGTCTAAATAAAAACAAAATACGCAAGACACATGCCTTAGCCTTAGGATGTTGCTCAGTAAAAACGAGAAGCGGTTTCAGGAGCTGTCCATGGTGCTGGAGCTTGTTCAACAATGTATTGCCTTGGTTCTTGAAGTTGGGTTCATGAACCATAATCAAAGTGTCTGTAGATTTTTTTTTACAATAACAAAAACACATTTACATAGTTATTAAACCTGTAAATAATATAAACTGGAATCTAATGTCGATATTAATAAACATTTTTTTTTAAGATGCCATGTCTGGAATGTTAAAGTACAAAAAATAGTATGAATAAATAAGGCAAAATATTATTGTACACAGTTAAAAAAAAGAAAAAAAAAAGAAGTACTAAGGTGACCTGTACTAAGGTTCCAGTGCATCTAAGATGTACTGTATTGCTATAGCATCATGGTTCTCAAACTTTGGGGCTCCCAGGGGTCTATGATGTACAGTCAGGGGGTCACCCACTATCCAAACTAATCAGCCAAGTTGTTATATTTTTTGTGTATATTGTATGTAGTATATTTAATAAAATCACGCTGCCAACGTTCATTCATAAAACACAAGGAATTGGATAAAAGTATAGCAAATAGTCAAGATAATTATTATATACATGTACATAATCAGGTTAGATTTGAACGACTGGCTTGTGTTCATAAAATAAATCTGTACCGATGGGGTAAGTTTCTGCACAGTCAAACGGGTAAACTCCTGTGTGTTACAGCACATCTATTCTAGGTTACACGTTCATTGTTTACTTTTCCACACAGAGGTCGTGTAATCATCCTAGTTGAATGAAGACATACAGTGCTGAATAAACTCTTCCGGTGTTTATTTGTGTCACTGAAACGTACTTTGTTACAGCAGGTGGCTTTTCAACACAGGGGGCTTTTGTTTAAAAAAACGAAACAAACAAGTGCTGAGGTTATAGCGGCTCCGTATCAAGTTCCTGTTTGTCCAGCCCGTTCCTGTGGAGCTGATTGGTTCTCTTCAGCTCCTGTCTGTGGACGTCATGCCCCAAACGCAACTCCTGATCGGCTGGGGAACTCGATCACACCGTCTGGAGGCGGGGGAAAGGCGGAAGTGGGAGGAGCGAGACAATGACGTGCAAAACCGCATACTACTTTATGTACTACAGAGTGTGCCAGGATAGTGAAGATTAACTTATAGTGGCAAAATATAGAGCCAGATTCAGACCATGCGGCTTGTCATGGGATATTCTAGACAAGGAAAATTAATAATAATAATAATAATAACAATAATAATAATATGTTGTGGTAATTCCACTTTTCTTTGTTCTTTGTCATAAAGGTGATGATACATATTAAGTAGTACATGTCACTCAAATTGACTCATTAATATAAACATTATAACTCCAACACTGTATTATATATGTATATGATTGATGCAGCCTACACAGGTACTATGGTAAAATGACTTATTATAGAGTCTCACATTTCCAATTAAAAAAACTGATCTTCAAATAAAAACAAAATACACATGCCTTAATGTTAAAACATATTCAGTTGTATGAAACACTAAAGTAACACAGAAGTAAAAAAAAAAACAAGTTTTAGTGAATATATATATAGTTGTACAATTAGTGTCAACCACCAGATTTGTGATCTACCCAAGTGCTAGTAAAGTTAAAGCACAGTGGTGCATATATTTGCATCTTAATCACTGAAGAAGGAGGAGTGTGGGGGGGGGGGGGGGTGTTAATTTAGGTTGGAGGTGGGGAACACTGAGGACAAAAAGTGATGAACAGCCCCAAGGACAGTGGGCTGTAGCGAGGAGGGGAGGGGGGGGGGGGGGTCCTCCCTGCAAACCTAATCCAGCTCAGAAAGGCCATTGTGTGTCACTTACTGCCCATATTAATGCCTGATGCCTTGCTTATTCACTCAGACCACTTTTGCTGGTGGAATGACAATGCTACTTAAGCAGACGGGACTACACCCGAATCAAAATGCACAAAAAGATGCATGCTTGCGTTGCGTTTATTTATATTATGTCAGTGTGTAAAGTATGTTTTGTTAATTCAAACTGAAAGGGATGATACATCAGTGCTTGAAAGATACAAGAAAAGCAAACTTTAACCACAGACTGCAGCGTAAAACACAACGTGAAAAATGAAAGAGATTCTTTCGTGTTGTCCTTTTAACAGTACTCATTTTGCCTGAACATTGCACATGTATACTGGAATGTATGCTAGTATGTTTGTGTGTGTGTGTGTGTGTGTTCATGTTTATGCATTTGGGTTGGGTGGGGTGCATGTTTTGTATGTCCTCACAAAGATTTGACAGTTCTGACCTTGTGGGGACATTTAGGTGATGTAAACTTATAAAAATCAGGGACTTTATTAGAAAAGCAGAGAAACAAAAAGAAGCTGAATAAAAGATCAAACAAGTTCTTAGTGGTTATTAGCTGTAGTAATAAAATGTTTGTAAAACAAACGCGTGAGAGAGAGAGAGAGAGAGAGAGAGAGAAGGAGGAGGGGGGAGTTCCGCTCTTCTTTCACCGCTCCATCCGGGAACTTCCGAATTAGCATTGACAACCGAAGCGCAACTTTTTTTCCTCAGGCAAAGTGAAATCCAGCCGCGGACTCGGACAAAAATCTAGTCCCTCCGATTTCAGTTCTAAATTAGCGAAAGAAATAAAAACATATCGACCAAAGGTATCTCGGACGCGGGTAAGTTGTGTCGGTGGGAGTGTTTGTGTCGGAGTGGCGAGGTGTTTCCGCGGTGTTTCGAGCACTTTGTGTACAGGCTGAACTGAGCGATGAGTCTTGTTGCCCAGTAAAGAAGCGAGAACTTGCTTTTGGCAGCGCGAGGAGTTTCTTCTTTCCTACTGTTCGTGTGGCTTTTTTAAAAAAAAAAAACACACACACAAAAAGAACACATTTCAAGCTCGGTGTACGGAAACTTCTCGACGCATCGAAAGTGGACGAAAAGTGATTTTGAAGTCGGAACATGGAACTACAAGGCCTTCCAGAGGCGTTGAAAGTGGAAATCCAATGTCATCAGGTACTGAAACATCGCCGTGTGTCTGTGTGTGTGTGTGTGTGTGTACATGTGTGTGTGTTAGTTCTTCCACCCTCACTGGCTTTTCTAACCGAGTGTTCAGATGAATTCATCGAGTCCATGGTGACATTTTGTGAAAATGACAAAACAAGTGGTGTTAACGTTTACACTTCAGGGTGTCTGGAGTCTCTATTACATTAGATTGTTAATGTACTTTTAGCACACTTATTTTTAGGGTCATGATTCTCTCCCCCCCCCCCCCCCCCCCGTCTTCTTCAAAGCAACAGCAGTGTGTGTGTTTGTCCATGTGTGTGTAAGAGCTAGCTTTCATGCTCTCAGGCTAGCTGTTAGTCTAATAATGCGGTGTTTTGTGTATGTGTGTGTGTGTGTGTATAGCCAGATCAGCACGAGACTTGAATATTTATGAGCGCGAGAGTCGCTGTGTGAGCCGCGGCTAACGGCTTTGTTCCTCCCTGATACATTCGAACTTCAACACTTTTCCAGTTTATTCCGGTTTCCACCGTTTGTTTTCTCCTGTTTTGTTTTTGTACAAACTAGTTGCACAGATGAAGCGAGAGCCGCAGGTAAAGAAAAAACAACAACAACAACAGTCGTTGAGTGTATAAAAAGCAGGCAGGGAAGTGTGTGTGTGAGTTAAACTTTATCGCCGTTAAAATCTCGCCATGTTCGCGTTAGCAGTTAGCTCGTGTGGAGTTTGTTGGGATTTTCACGTCCTTGTAGCGTGACTTTGCTTATAATAATACCAGTTCACCTTAAACTAAATACAATATTATATATATATATACATATATATGTATATGTCATTGTGTTCAATTGTAGGACGGAGAGCTTAAGAAACAGCTACACGAAAGGCAGAGCAGAGTAACAGCCCTAAGCGAAAAACAAGTAAGAAACATTATTCCTCCTATTTCCTCCTCCATAGTTTGCACTGATGCTCTTCTCTTCATGTCGCGACCTCTCACTCACTCACTCACTCTCTCTCTCACTCACTCACTCACTCACTCAACACACCCGATGTGGATAGAAAAAAAAGAAGTCTAGGTTTAGGAGAGAAGACATGCTTGTGTGGGACGCGCTACTTTAAGTGCGTGAAATGTGAATATTAGCGTCCATTTTGAGCAGGTCGACATGTCTCTTGTTTCTTCCATGGTAGTTTGCTTGCAATGAAAGGGCGCTTTTTAAGTGTTGACACATTCACATACACATTTCCGCTGGAAGTATTCCAAATTATTATTGAAAATGAAGTTTAGACAAGCACTTTTTTTTCCCAAATTAGTCACTTCTTTCTTTCTATGGCCGGTTGTGAGCTTATTGCTGTCATTTCTCCTCCTTGGTCACATGACGACGTGGCTGCGTTTGATTCGAGCTTTCACTTTTTCTTTTTTTTTTTTTCCTTCTCGATCCAGCACAGTTAGTTATGAGATTAACTAAGAATTAACTACGGCGTTCTAAAAAAACGTTCTTTTTCTTCCGTTATTTTTTTTGTTTCCTTTTGCACGCGGAGTTGTTTTTGCTGCTCGGCTCTGTTTCAGCACCACGAACAGATCCCAGTGTTCTCTGTCCTTCTTCCTGGTCATAAAGTTAACCTTCTTATTTATTTATTTATTTATTTATTTTAATCAAGATGACAAAGTTCAATACAAATCTCCAATCGCATTCGTTTTACTGCTGTGTGTGTGTGTGTGTGTGTGAAACGTTTTCTGTCCCACTAAGTTTAATCGATCGCGTTTCCTCCGGAATGCAGTTTTTCAGCACTTGGAACAGCGCCTCGGTTTCTCTCTCTCTCTCTCTCTCTCTCTCTCTCTCTGTGTCCTCTGCAACATCACACTGTGTCTCACACACAGCACCGAACTCCATAAACCTCATTAATGAATCCCTGTGTGTGATAACGCGCGTGTGTGTTTAGAGTTTATAGAGGTGTGTGAAGTGTTTATTTATTTATATATATATTTTTTTTAGAAAAGGGGGTTGGTTGTTCGTTCGCCTGTACTGTTTTTCTCCAGCGTTTTCAGTTTGATAGTGGAAGCTTCCATTTTGTGAGAGAAGAGGGGGGAGGTGGCGGTGTTTGGTTTTCTTCCTAACATGGAGCAAAAAAAAAAAAAAAGTCTGCAGTAGCAGAGAGTTTGGCGGTGGTGGGTGGGGGATGGTGGTCTCATTCATACCCAACATTACCATTTTGATGGCTTTGATGCTGTTTTTGGAGGAGGAGGAGGGGGAAGGGAGCTAAAGGAAAAAAAAGAGAGGGAGAGGGATGGATGGAGAGAAAATGCGAGTCAGCACAGAGCGAGAGCTTTTATCGGCTCTCCCATTTTTTTTTACAACACAGGAAGGAGTGTTGTGACTATGGAGTGTTACTATGGCTACGTTTGAAAAAAGTGCCCTCTGCCGCCCTAAGTAGTGTGTCTATGGTGTTGTTCGTGATGTAGCTACTGTTTTTTGACACCCTGTTTAGTACGCTAGCATGAATGCACTCATTATTTCCTACCTTCCTTCATTTCTTCCCCGTCGTCTCTAAGAACACTTACAAAGCCCGAAGAGTAAACACTGAACCTCCATGAGTGTACAATTTGTTTTCAAGGTCATGGATCTTTTTACAACTCAGTGATGAGGTTTATTCTTCACACTAGATGATTTTTATCTGTTGTATAAGTATTCAGATGACTATGATTATAATGTACACACATCTGGGTATTGTACATTAATTTTAGATCAATATTCCACTGCTTGTCTGAAACATCAGGAACCCGATGAGAACATGTTGAGTAAAATGTGTGAAAAGCATTATAGAGCAGCTGAGAAGGTAAGGTCGAGGATGAAGGTGAACATGTAGTAAATCACAAATACAAAAGGAAGTGCAGTGTTTCATTTTGAAATGAGAAATGATTTCAGAAACAGCTGTGATGCTCATATTCAGAAGTTGCTCATTTATTCATTAGTTACACAGTTGCACTTTTTGACTACACATGAAACAGTTATTTAAGGGAATGATTAATAATTCTCTTTTGAGTCTGGTTCCTCTCAAGGTTTCTGTCTTATGTCAGATCATGTCTCACCCCTTGTCTCTGACCTTCTCATTAGGGATACATTTACATCAGGAATTTACTTATATCTGTAACTCTACTTTGTTACTGTGCATGTTGTTTTGGATGACGTTTTTCAGATACCATTTAAGTTATTCTCTCTGTCTCTTTCTCTCTATACCACAGGGTTCATGGTCTTTCCTAATTTTTTTTCTTTCTACACTGTAAACAATGCTGAAGGCATTCAAAATATTAAATTATTTTCTTTCAACAGTTAGTGTTGAGATGTTTCTGCTACTTATGCTCTGTAAAGCCTTCATAATGTTTCTGATGTGAGGTGCTGTTAATTGGTGATTTCTGAGGCTGGTGACTAAACGAAGTGAAGCTTTGGTCTTGTCTTGCTTTGCTGGGATTGTCTTCATGAGCGCCTGATTTATCATGGTTCTTGATTTTCTTTTGCAAATGCACTCAACAATACTGTTTGTGAAAAATTTTTTCTAGAAAATCTGACCTCTGTGTCTTAAGTATTTTAATACTTAATAAAATACTTTATTATACTTAAGAAAATATTAAGCTGTTTTTCTCTCCACTTACTTATCTTTTGTCCTCTGTTATTAAGTATTCCTTTATTTATAGTTATTATCTAACTATTAAGCAGGTTTTTATTTTATTTCTTGGCTTTTTTGGTACAGTGCTTTTGTCAACAAAGTTGTTAAGTCTACTGTATAAAAGGATTTGACATGCCTTGTCTTTATACAGTGACATCGTGTCTCTGAGCATTGCAGACATCAACAGCGAAGAAGTAGTCAGTAAAAACATACATGATAATTAGTATATATGCTAATATATAGTTGTGTATTTATTATAGCTTAATAAACAGAACATTGTTACTAGTTAATACCTACCTATGAAATACTTCACCTTGAAACATTTAGTTCAGTGATGCTTACCTAAACAGTTTGAGACCATAACTATTTTCCATACAGCAGGTAGCCTTTAATTTCAGATCCGCTTCCAAAATGAAATGCAGTCAGCAGAAAAAACGGCTGAGTACACGAGCATGCAAATGTTCCAGTCTGTTAACTGAAGGAAAAGGACTGCTAGAGCTGGAGCAATGTAGATGTAGCATTACTTTTTAGAATATTAAAGTCTGCAAATCATTTGCTGATTAAGTAGTAATTCATACATGTTAGTTTCTGAACACCGTGACCCTGACCAGGATTAGGCAGTTAGTGAAGATGAATAAATGACCTGTTTTCATGCTTTTTTTTTTCTTCCCCCCTCTGTTTCAAGAGTATAATTTAGCAAGCTAGCAAAAAATGTAGCCGCATTATGACTTTTCTTCCAAGAACACATAAGCGCCGGGTACAGTTACATAAAAAATATACACATTATTTTTATTTACTAAAAAAGAATTCTGATTTATACCGCAGATTATTATATTATCGTTGCAGGTGAGAGACGGCGTTCTTCTTTAAGTTTGTTCATCTCAGATCGAAACGTCATTCGTTTCTAATACAGACCCAAACAGACCCCCCCATCTCTCAGTTATAATTTCACCTGTGCAAACACACACACACCTGCCATCCTATCAGGATTGTGTATACTGTTCAGGAGTGAGATGAAGATAAGGTTAAATAAATGTTACAGTTCTGTTGCACTAAGACATAAGAAGAAGGCGGCCTGGAGCAAGGGTACACAGCGAGATTAAACATCGAACAGAACGCGAAGGTTAAATTATGGAGTTGTTGCAGTTCGTTGCGTCAGAGAAATAAAGGTCCCGACCGTGTTAAACACACTTCAGGTTTTTTCCCCCCTCCTTTATATTTGGGCGACAAGAGTTTGGTTGTGTTTTGATTTAATGTTACTTGGGGTAATAAATGGGTGCTGGTTTATATAAAATAAATCTTTACTTAGCAATGTGACGGCAGCACAACATACAACAGTTTTGCATTTAAAGTCTTTGCTTGAGAACATGAATGGAAGGTGTTGTATGAAAGTAAAACTGGACAAAGAGAAGAGTTTAAAGGTTTAATAGAGAAGATAATCAGGAATGTAAAAGGAGTAATGCTGAACATAACACAATGTAACACAGCTTTGTATTTACAGTATAGAGTTGTAGAAGAGGCTACATGTATCATCACACAATCTAGCGTCAAACAGAAGACAAACAACGATTTCACTTTGAGTCTTACAGTTTCTCTCTCATGGAGTTTTGTCCTTGCCTGCTTGCTCATTAGGATGGAGTAAAATTTATAAACATGCGTACGCGTGTACACAGGTTATTAAAATTCACAGAGAATTCACAGCGTTCAAGGGAATGCACAAAAACACAGCAGTTGGTTGACATGTTTTTGCATAACAGCAATACAGGATTCTGTCAGGAGTCATTCGTGTAGACCATATGATGTAAGTGGAAGGCGACCTGACACTCGCAAGCACGTGATTGGCTGATCAAATTTGATTTGATCCTAGTGACTATCGTACTTCTTTTTCTTTCATCACTGGCTGATTGTGGTCTTTTTACACAACAGCGTGTTAACTCATGAGCATGTGCCCGAGGGCTTCAGCCTCTAAAGCAATGCAGTGAGAATATTCATGCCGTTTAGACACGCACAGTCACCATATTATTGTTTAAACGAGTTAGTCAGTATTTTGCTTTCTTCTTGCTCTGTAAAGTCAACATAGATCTCAGAATAAGATAACGATTAAATGTTCACCTCCCGTTCACCTCGAATAAAATCCGTGGCTTTTGGAAGGCCGTTCCTAGGTTAGTAGTTTGGGGAGGGGCGGATTGGAGCGAGCGCGGTGAATAATATGCTCCCTGGTCCTGAGGGAGCTGAGAGTCCCTTCCAGATGCTGTGTGTGAGTGGCAGCTTGGGCTGGGTGAAAGGTTACAGAAATCAGGCAGCGTCGGCAAACACCGCCACGTCTCTCTCTCTCTTAAGCTGTGTTTTCAGTGTGTGTGTGTGTGTGTGTGTGTGTGTGTGTGTGTGTGTGTGTGTGTGTGTGTGTGTGAGATAAAAGTTTACTATATGGGCTGTTTGATTAGTGACCTTTTTAAAAGGGTAGAAGCACGTTATTAGGACAGAATTACATTTATAATAGTGAGAATAAGAAGCAAAAATAATTCAGTGTACATCCTGGACATTTTTAATGTATTGTGAAGAATCATTTTCAGGAGTTTACTGCATGTTCTTTTTTGTCAATGTAAATTTGCCTATATTACTGCATACTAGAGAGACATGCAGCAGCAGCAACAACAACAACAACAACAAAAAAGTGCCCTTTTAAACTCCATCGGTGTGTGTCTGCATCTGCTGTAATGGAATTATGGATGGAAGTGGTCCACTACGTGGAGTAGACGCTGTGTATTAAAATAACTTTGTGGATCGCAAAATGTCAGGTTTGCGCACGGCGGTGTAGTGGTTAGCAGGGGCCTTGCACCTCCAGGGTCCGGGTTCGATTCCCGGCCAGGTTCGATTCGCGTCTCTGTGTGCATGGAGTTTGCCTGTTCTCCCTGTGTTTGGTGGGTTTCCTCCCACAGTCCAGAGACGTGTAGATTAGGCTGATTGTAGTGTGTGAATGAGCGTGTGTCCTGCAATGGATTGGCACCGTCTCCAGAGTGTACCCGCTAAGTCTCCTGGGATAGGCTCCTGTATACAGGATAAAGCGGTACAGGAGACAGCGCAAACTTTCTACTCTTTCTGCTCCGCAACCCTGAAACACCTCATGAGAAGGCATTTTTGCTTTTCTTCAGGTTATAGTTGCGTCAGAGGGTTTTTTTTTCTTTTTTCTGGAGCACAGTTTTAAAAAAAACATGAGTCTAAAAAATTGACGCTGTGGCTTTCACACAAATGCAGAGAATCTGCATCTACTGTACATCTGATGCTCTCCATACGTACTGTGAGCTGTAGTTTTAATTATTAACGGCTCAGATACACATGTTTTTCCTTAGTGTTTTGGACTCTGGCGCAAAAGAAAGCTAATGCAATGCATGATTCATCATAAGAGTACGTGTGTGCTAGAAAACTCCAAAGCAAGTAAACACACCTGTGAAGGAGTGTTGCTGTCCATTTCTGCAGCTTTTAAAAAGGTTAGTAAGGTGCCTTCAGGATCATAAGATATACACGAATGTCCAGAAGTGTCACCACTGCACAGGCCAGACGTCACGTGGCATGCATACTTGGGCCTGGTTTCATCTCAGACGTATGCGTCCGTGTTAGACGTGTTAAAGGATTTAGATACGAGTTTAAACCCGTGCCGAGGGAGGCACGAACCAGTAAAGGGCATCCAAATGTCATCCCGAGAGATGTAGTGTGGTGGATGGATGGTGGAAGGCTTTTTTTCCCCCCCACACCCCGAGCTCTCGCAGGTCTATAAATCTGAGTGCTGCTTTCTGTTCCCAAGTACTCCTGGCCATGCCAATCCCATCTTTGTCTGCCATTTCCTTTAATCACTGTGCAGGGCAGGCCATGTGAAACAGTTTCTAAGCTTAATTAAAAGAGCATTGTGAGAGCTTTGCTGTTACTTCTTCAAGGAAAACAGAGTGGAAGACAGGGAGAGGGAAAATAAAAAATGCTGGATGGAAGGGGTGGTGGTGTGTTTACGTTCATGCTGCAGGATACAAACCTGTTCATACCAATACATTAAAGGCGGCCGTCATCGGCAGGGCTTATAACACAGAGACACCTTCAGGACGCCTTCAGTGCCACGGAAAGGTCACGGAAACGAACGCTGTCTGACAGAAGCCGATGTGTTGGAGAGCTATGTTTCTCAGTTTTAAGGAGCTAATTATGGAACAGTGTTGTAAACACGTTGCGCGGCACCTATCCTTAGCACGATGTTCTTCTTCTAACGACGACAAATCCCGCTCTCTTCTCTCTCCCTCTGCGAGCTGCCAAGCGCCTGGTTATTATCGTGCGGCAGGCATTTCCAAGGAGTCATATTAAAAGTGCTGATGTGGCTCCACTGGCGAGCCAATAGAGGGCGAGAAAGGCTACAGCGAATTAACCCACGGCTACCGCCACGCCAGGATAAATGCTCTCCCCGCATCTCTCTTCTCCTTTTCCCGGATAAGTAAAGGAATGTATATATATATATCTGATATGATAGCATCTAAAAAGCATTTGCAGCAATGTGAGATTTTAGATTTAGTTTTAGTTTCTCTCATAACCAGGCATGAAACGAGGCATAGTAATAAAGTGGCTGAGGTTAGGCTTAATTCCAACTCTATAATCACTACTTGTTTTTCCACCGTAGTGCATGATCAAGCCCGGGGCAACACCGCTCTTTATTAGTGCCAGAACGTTGTGTGTAACCTTGTGCGTTACGCTCTTTTTCTCTCTTCAGCTTAAAGTCCGATATTAATTATCATCATTACCTGAGGACAGGGTTTTAAGAGAAACATAGACGACAAGCTCCAACAGCTCAAAGCTATCAGTTGGTGGAAACAAACAGCAAACAAGTTAAAGTGTAGCGTTCGTGTGAGCGGTAGAGCTTGTGAACTCAGTTCCATCGATAACTTGTCATAACTTCTTCTCGTAATTCCCAATGTTAGCATTTGTTAAAAAGAAAAAAAAACAAAAAGTTTAAATTGTATTTAGATGGAACACATGGTTGCATCTCATATGACTTTATATAACATACTTTGCTGATAATCATGAAATAGAAAAGCAAGTTAGAAGATAATATGTGTGTGTGTGTGTGTGTGTCTTGAGGTGCGGTCATATTTACAGAGCCTGGATTTTTTATTCTGGTTTTAAATGTAGACACCTCCTGTACACTTTTTCCCCATTGTGGCGCCACTATGCCAAGCACTTTATTATTTAGTACTAAAAATAAGTCCAGAGAACAGTTTTTAGACCATACGTAGAAATCGATTCAGTAACTTATCGCGATTCTTTAGTGTGGAAATTCACGTATCGTCACACCGACTCTAGAATCGATTCACATATTTAATTTATCCATGTTTGCATTTGAAGTGAGAAAATGTTGCCGTTCCTCTATAATCCTGCAGGTGGCACGCTTTCAAATATTCATACATCGGCAGACTGAACAGCGCCCCGTGTGGTCGGAGCAAATTATTTGTTTAGAGGCGCAATAAAAAAGGAGCCCTGCAAGTGGCGCAGTGTCTATGATCTGGAGATCGCGAGTCCGATTCCTCGGTGATGCTGTAGCCTCCCGCAGTCGGAGACCTGGAGAGAGCTTATTGGCCGAGCTCTCTCAGAAGGGTGGGATGAGAGGCACTTAACGCTCTCACATCAGTCACGACTCTACAACCATCATGGGCGTCCGTGAGCTCAAGCAAGCGGAAAGCGATGTCCTCCGAGCGAACAGTTCGAAAAGATTTTCAGAGAAAACACGATTAGCCGTAATATGGGAGCCCCCTAGTGATGGGGAGGGGCAATTGGATACGACTAAATTAGGGAGAAAATCTGGGGAGAAAAATCCCCCCCCCAAAAAAATTTTAATAAAAAATGTCTATCCAATCATGACATTAACAAAACAGCGACGCAGATCGCATCATTACCTAGGTATCATGCTGATGTCCTATCGTCATGTCCTCTGCGATTCCCATCCCTAATTATCAGTAATATCAGTGTTTAGCTGGCAAAGCTAATGTTTATTGCGAGCAGCCACTCTTGCTAATACGACGGCAAAAGCATTAGTCTTTATAGCTCATTTGGAAAGTTTTAATAGTCACACAAATTCACGCACAGAGAATATTAGCGCACAAGAGGACTTTAACTAATGTTCAGTGTCACGCTGTGATCACATTAACATTACAATTCGTCATTTAGAAAACATTCTCCCAAGCACAAAACACGCTCCGATAGATCCGGAGCCGAAACGGCCGGGCGGTGTGGATCGGGACCAACAGGACATTTGTGTTTTGACTTCTGACACTCATTCTACCAAAAGGGACACACATAACACACACACAGCAAGACGCAGCAATGTGCAGTTCATGTCACGGAAAAGTGCATGACGGCCTGATCTTGGCTTTTTATGCCTCTTCTGTGATTTTGGAAATAAAAGAGCAAAGTCATTGAGGAGTGTGTTTATCAGTAAACAAGTAGAAAGAGAGAGAGGAGTATTAAAAACCGACTAAAGCTGAGCGTTAGTGCAAAACAAACCATGTAAAAAGAACAGCTGTTGCTGGCAGTGACAAGACATCTGAGGTTTGGTTGTTTTTTATTTTTTATATATATATCTCGTCATAGCCGAATCAAATATGATTTCAAATAGCTTGAGATGGGAAGAAAAAAAACAGTAATTAGGATTAATTAATGACATTTGCATGGACATATTAACGTGTAACAGTAGCGTGTACGTGAGAGCAACAGTATGATCACGATGATTTCCGACTGCACACAATAAAACCTATCAGCTGTATAGAGGCCTGTGCCATTAGCATAATCTTTTTAAAATATTTCCTTTTTCTGCCTGACGTTATTAAGCGAGCGAGGGGGAGCACAACCTTCAAGCAATTCAGATATTCCTGCACTTACTTTAGACTAGAAACTATCCTCTAGAGGGACAAAGAGGGCTTTGATTTTCATATTCATATTCAAAAGGCTTTGTAAAATTGCCATAATAATTTCAAATTTGTCCCCGAGTACCTTCTACTCCATATTTGCCTTTCATTTGAAGCCGAGCATCGAAGCATGAGTAAACACTCCAAAGTAGGCTGCAAATATAATGTTTTTTTTCTTCTTTTTCCCCCCGCTCTTCAGTCATCAGAGGGAGACTGTAACAACCGCACCTAGTTTTAAGTTGACATTTTAAAACTTAAAAAAAAAAAAAAAAAAAAAGACACCAAAGATATTCACTGGCATGCGTTTAAAAAAAATTTTTTTTAGCATGTATGATCAATTATATTGGCAAAGGTGATATTTGCAAAAGATCCTCCACGTTTAATTAAGTAGCAGTATCCTATGGCAACGGCGGCCGATACGAAGCTTAAAGTTCACGCGCTCCCCCCGCGACGGATTCACCCGAGAGTTCCTGTAGACCGGAGCATCACCCGAACACCGGCGGCCTCGGCGACGCCGCGCTCAAATGATAAACCAAAATCTGAAACGCTGATCCGGTGTAGCGTACAGCAATAAAGATCCCTGGACTGAAGTCAGCCGCTTCCGAGTGTGTTAAGGTGTTATGGTTGAACGGGTTAACATATTATAGTAATTACTGAGGCTGACGGGAACAAAAGATCGGTGACCAGGGACTCCATGGAGAAAAGGCTCATTCAGAAGCCTGGTTTTAATGAACTTACTCAAGCCTCCTTTTTAAAAAAAAAATTATTTATTTTTTTTTACCTCGAGTCTCGTAGCAACGAATTCTCTCAGAGCGACTGCCGCACACGCACACACAAAGCAAGTCAATCACTCTTTTAGTTATTTTTTTAACAGTATAAAACTCTGTTCTGCCTTTTCTCTCTGCCAATTTACCATGCCATCAGCAGAATGACTGAGTTCAGCTGAATCAATGAATACCATTTTTCTTTTCATGGCTTTATGTTGTATTAGCACTTTTTTTTTCTTCTCTCTTTTCCTTTGCCAGCACAGACTGCTCCCGTGTGCACATATGGTCAGGAGTAAAGGAGGTATACAGACCAGGAGCTTGCATAACGGTAGCTTTATCAGTCCCTGAGCAGGAATACAACAAGCATTGGTGTAAATCTCAAAAAGCAAGCAAGCACACACACACACACACACACACACACAAAAGACAAGGCTCATTTTCTGTACTGTCACCGACCGAAGCAGCTCATGAGCATTTCAGTCGGTGTTGTTATCGTTCTGATGGCCGCTCTGATCACCCGCCAGTGAAGGCCGCAGCAGCGGGATTACGGCGACCATTGACTTCTCCTTGATCGTATTTCGGCGCCCGATAGCCCAGCGCCCCTGCAGCCCACTGACCGGGAGAGACCAACAACAGGATGCCTGAGGTCAGCAGATTAGCCCCTGAAACGAGCACCGAGCGCACCCCTGCACCGTCAGCACGCCGGCACATCTTATCATCAAGCCCAGCGCTCTGTGCATCACTTCCACATCTCATTCCCTCGCTCTGCAATTCTCTTGCAAATTTTTGTCTTTGTGTTCCTGAGATTATGTTTGACAATAATGAAGGCAACATCATTCACAGGAAAAAAACAACAACAACAAAAAAAAAAAAACACTGAATGAATAAGATGAAGACTTTCAGAGCTTCATCACAAGAATGAGTTGTTTTTTTTTCTTCTTCTATGATTAGCTATTTATTTGTTTTTCCTTCTCTCCCCTGACTTCCATTTAAATTCCTCCTTCATGGGATATGGAAGGAGCTCGAACAAACGTACGTCGCAGTGTTTAATGTTTAATTAAAGGGTCCTGTTCGAAGCACTACACATCTGATTGAATTAGACTGGATCTCAAGGCAAAGCCTGCTGCGCTGGTACTCTACTTCACCCGCTGATGTAAGGACAGGAGCTGCACTGAGCTCAGCAGATCGTATCCTGTAACGGACACGCACAAGTAACACCACGATAAGAGCCACCAGAGCAAACACGGCGACATCATCGAACGTTCCGGTGACTTTATAATACACGCATGTTCGTTCTTCGACACCACACGGATGATTTTCACGGACGCTAATCAGATCGTGTTCATTTTTTTCCGTCCGAGAGACGGTAGCGGCGTTCACCTTCCTTAATTTAGCCGACGTCGAGAAACATAAAAAGCTTCCATGAGAGTGAAAATGGAGTAATTTGGTAGCTCTGTGAACTCTCTCGAAATTGATTTAAGGCCAACGCCTGAATCAACTGCATTGTTGGAGGCCTCGTATGACGGTGGCTTTTTTCGCTGGGCGGAGAGTAACGAGGTAACGAGATTAGATCACGTTAGTTGACCTATAGGATTACTTTATTAGAGCAGGCCAACACTTTCAAAGATGACTTCATCTGTCTGTTGGCTATTCCCTCACTCTCTCTTTGACTTCACTCCCCAAAAGGGAGTCTCTCTCTCTCTCTCTCTCTCTCTCTCTCTCTCTCTCTTTCCCCCCCCCCCCTTCACTTTATCCTCCCTTCCCTTTCATTCTCTCTGAGGAAATGAAGAGTAGGAATCCATTTCTTGAACAATCAAATAGAGAAATAATCATGAGCAGAACGGCCACACTCTGCCGGAATATCGTGATCTGCAGAGAGTTTAGCGACCAGACAGAAAAAAAAAGAAACAATTACAGAAGAGACCCTGCTGCTGTAATTAAAAGAAGCGCTGCCTGTCTGCCCTCCGAGTGAAGGCTTAATATCTTCCCGCTCAAACTAAGTAATGACTGTCAGGATCCGGCCCGACTGGCACTCGGGGAAATTTCCAACTCTGCGCTTTTGATGTATCCCGACCCATGAGATCTTGACCCGTCCCGGTGTTAATGGAATATGAAGTAAGCTATTACGCTTCCAAAATGTCCACTCCGTCACGAGTTATGGCTGTCCGGCAGGCAGATCTGGTGCCGTCAGATACACTCCCTGCATTTCAGAAAATGATTCGGTCGGCGAAGTAAATTAGGTGTACTTTAACCAACAAGTGAGAGAGTGGAGTGCTTTAATGCCATTCAAGTGTACTTTTATTTACTGTCAGTCTCTTCGCTTGGATTGTTTGTTACACTCTCTCTCTCTGTGTACTTCCTCCCTTTCGGAGTGTGTGGGTGAGGAAGTGGTTGTCAAGGATTTTTATTTTTTTTCCCCCTCAGCCACAAACAATAGATTTGCTCCGCTATACAGAAATCATCAGAAGAGTGAAATGTGGAATTTATTTTGTTCATAAAAAAAAAAAATAAAAACGAGAGTTTTCTCACTCAGGTTACTCCTATCGCAAGCTTTTTTTTAAATAAAGGTCTAAATTTGGGCCGTTTTTTTTTTTTTTTTCAACAGAAACTCAATCGCTTCATCTTTGATGTCTTTTAATCTGCTTAGATTTGAGCTTTGTAGCGATTCTAGCCTGGAATGATGTCGGATATGAGAGAGAGAGAGAGAGAGAGATGGTGGGTTTGTCATGTTCCAGGCGCACACATCTCATTTGCATGAACTTCTAAGACTTTATTTTACTTGTCTTACAAAGGCTGAGAACAAAAAGTAGCATCCTGTATGTGCTTAACTGGAGAGTGACTTCAAAGCGCTTTAAAAAATTTATTGGACTCACTCGTGCCTTTTTGGCAAGATGTTTTTTTTGGGTTTTTATTTTTTCTAGGCACAAATGCAGAGTTTGTGCATCACACAAACGCAGCATGCAGCGTTCACGAGGCAGCCCAGCCTCTCTTATTAGGTCATCCGCACCCGCCGTCACGTCTCGTCTCGGATAGGAAAAAAACGTGGGAATGGTGTACACCCTGCATTTCCTGCGAAAACAGCATTATAGCACTGTGATTCCACACTTGTGCAGGCATTTAACCAGTGCATAGAGTCCCCTAAAGCTACATCATACGTCCTGCTTTGGTCTCTGAAGTCTTCTTTCTCCCAAACAGCTGATTCAGCTTCTACCACACATACACACGCAATAGGAAAACTATTGCTGAGAAAGTTTATTAGGTAGCACTGTGATAAGCTCGGGGGCATCATCTCAGCATCTTTCTTCAGATTCAAGTCCCTCTTACTGTGGTCGTTTAGTTCAACCTCCAAGTCACTCATCATTTAATCTTCCTCGGTCTCTGCACTGCAGTTTGGCTGAATTCTGGCTTCAGTGGTCCAGTTTCCATAATGAGCTTTTTGAAGCCTTAGCTCTTCAAAGTCATCTTTTTAAAAATTTTTTAACCAGAACTGTGACCGAAATATTTAAATGAAACTAGAGCTAGATATTAACCCCGTCACCGTAAAGCAAGGGTTTATAAGGATACTAATAAATCTTTCAACTCTACATCCATATGATAGACAAGCGTAATGATTATTGACATCGCAGAATTGGTTTGAGACTAAAAGGCAAGGTAAAGAAGGTCTGCCAGGAAGCATCGGTCCTAATTTGCCAAGCGCCCTGAATGAAACACGAAATCGAGTCCATGACGAAAGCGGACACGGGAGGACGCGCGCATCCCATGATGCTCTGATTATTTATATCCTGAGGTATAACATCTCAGAGACAAAGAGTTCCTGGTTGTGGCCAAAACAACATCCTGTCTTGCCAGGCTGTTACATCACAGCAGCCGTTGCCAAACGAAGCCGCCTCCTGTTGAGCCCGGGTTCAGGAAGCACGCAGCACACGTTTGGTCAAATGGAAAAAAGTGGCAACAGGTTGTCAGCGGGTGCAGAGCAGCCAGATTTAACCCGAGACGATTGCTCTCATGAGCAAGCCGCAGTTAAAGTTGCCACATTAAGGAGGATGTTTTCTACCTAAATATTTCGCTTTGGTGCATTATATTTAAAGTCCTGCCATTCAGGGATGTTTTCATCACTCTAATGATTTTTTGATCTGGGATCTATGATATTTGTGGCCTGAAGGAGGTGTCGGTGGGGATCAGGTCTCTCCGTTAAGCCCCGATGAGCTGTCAGGCCTCCGCCTCTGTTCATCTAATCCCGGCATCCCTCCGCCATCTGATTTCCCTCCCATCGCTCAAGGCATCGCTGCTTTAATGCAGATAATGCGTTTTTCTAGTTTTCGCGCCAAAATATAATCTTTTAAAATCCTTCTCCTTAATCAGAGCTACAGTGACATAAACAGCTCCTTGGAAACAGGGCTGCGAACAAAGAGATGCTACTTAAGGGTTGAGAATCAAGTTTGTGTAGCAACATACTGTACCCTTGATACACTTTCATAATGCTGTTTATTTTCAGGCAGGACGAGATACGATCATCACTGTCGGTGACGCGTCTATCAGGATAGGACATCTGCACAGCTGTTAGAGGGCACATAGCAAACCAGTGCAGGGAAATATTCCTCCATCCTTCAAATAATGTCCTGGTACTCGAACAGAATTTAGTGTCTTCGACTTGCTGGAGTATTATGTTTTAATCTCAGGTCTGTGGTCTGTGAAATTCAATAATTAAAAAAAAAAAAAAAAGGGAAAAAAAAAGCCGGCAAAAGAATTTTAATGTGGATTTAGTTGGTCTGTATTATGAAGCATGCTGTGGCACACACTACGCCGCTTCACTTCAGGACACGTTTAATGAAGCCATTAATTTAAAATTACTTACTTATATAACGTCTTATAAAAGTTATCTTTCGACCCAGCAGCACACAAAATGCTTTTTTAAACATATGTTATGTTCCAAGTCACCACTATACTTTAATCTCAGAAAATGTGCCTGGAGTTGAATAAAAAAAAAAGAAAAAAAAAGAAAAGAGTCGATTCACTGAAGCCAGGCTTTGAAACGAAGCTTTGGAATCACATGAGAATGATTCACTTCAGCAAGTGCTTCAGTGAAGGAGACAGTGAGTGGATGTTGAGCTGCATATGTCAGAATTGAACAGATCAGGGCTTGAAATGTATTGGTCACACTGATATACAGGGGTTGGACAATGAAACTGAAACACTAGCCAATTTAGTGTTGGAGGTTTCATGGCTAGAGAGTTACGGTGTGGAGAAGCCTCAAAGAAGCGTACCACCCAGACTTTTGCCTGCCCAGAGTGAAGCATGGGGGTGGATCAGTGATGGTTTGGGCTGTACTCATGACATTCCCTAGGACCAATACTTATGCTAGATGGGCGCGTCACTGCCAAGGACTACCGAACCATTCTGGAGGACCAGGTGCACCCAATGGTTCAAACATTGTATCCTGAAGGTGGTGCCGTGTATCAGGATGATAATGCACCAATACACACAGCAAGTCTGGTGATGAACATGGAAGTGAAGTTGAACATCTCCCATGTCCTGCACAGTCACCAGATCTAAATATTATTGAGCCACTTTGGGGTGTTTTGAAGGAGCGAGTCAGGAAACGTTTTCCTCCACCAGCATCACATACTGACCTGGCCACTACCCAAGATGAACTGATGCTGTAAAAGGAGGCCCTACACCAGACTAATGAATTATTGTGGTCAAAAACCAGGCGTTTTAGTTTCATTGTCCAACTCCTGTAGATTTGCAAAAATAGTGCATAGAAATAGTGTCACAAGAGTGACTTGTTATTTAATTGGACGTAAATCAATATTCTTTAGTATTTGGTACATTTTTCAAATTATCCGCCATCTAGTTAATCTAAAAAAAAAAAAAAAATTGTTCTAACGCATGACAAATTTTGCTAGCGAGACTCAAATTAGCCGCTCCCGTTCCTGAAACAATCAGCGGTAGAAATCTCCTGGCCAGCATGAAGGCGGTATTCCTTTGATGTAGATTTCATAGGAAGATGGAGAAGCCTCCAGAAAAGATTGGACCACACCCACCGTCAGCCAGCACTACTATTGACTTCACAGGGGAACATCAAAGGCACAAACATCTTTGTCCTCGTGCATAAATCGAAACTTTGATGTTCAGGCTGGATAGGCTGTTCTTCACCATAGGAAACCACACGAATGGATGGAAATGTAAAGTTCCATAATGCATTCCTCATTTTTTTTTTTTTTTTTTTGAGATTTATGCTCGGTCACCTGGCATAAATTCTCTGGGATGAAGTAATGAGGCGCGATAATGACAGAGTGCGCAGAAACCCTCAGATTGAATGTCTTGCACTTTTCCACAAAGCTACGCACGGATACATGAACGAAAAGCGGAAACAACATGATTTTTTTTTTCTTTGTCCTTCAAACAGATGAGATTAAATCAGAGGAGCCAATAAGATGGCACGAAAGGCCAGGGAGATTGTTAGGCAACAGAAAAACACACAAGGTTGATTATTACTTTGAGGACCGGTTTGATTCGCACATAGCATTTGCCATTTTAAAATGTCACTAGGTAAAAGTTTAATGGCCAGGAGGGCTTCAGCTTATTAGCATGCTCTTTCTCTAATTCTACAAGGATAATCAAATTTCAGCCTAATTCTTTAGAAGTGCTCAAACACAATTTAGTTTTTACGACACTGCTCTTGAGGAGTGTGGTACTTTAGCGGTAAACACACTGATTGCTAGAACGTACAAGTGAGACTTGAAGGAATTTACCTCATTTTTTTTGATTGGCGTATATAGGTTATAGGTTGGCGTGTAAATAGGACATGCGAGCGAGGTGGTGAGATATTTAGGCGCGCAGGAGAAACGGTAGAAAGATGCAGGCGGGGCGGTTGATGCAATTTCATTTTGGACTTTCCAAGGAATCTCCCCATGCTGCCGGAACGGAAATAACTGACAATCTGACAAAACACCTGATACTCCCACGGCTTTCAGCGCACCCCAACCGTCTCCTAACGTCCCGTTATAAATACTTTAGTTTCTACGGCCGGAAGAATTTAGGCCTCTAGCAGAACATGGTGTTCGAGATCGCACTACTTGCAGATGTTGCATCAGTGCCAAAAAGAATTAACATCCGTATGACACACGCCGAAGTGAAACCACGCAGGTGTAAGTTCAGCGCTCGGCGGACCGGGACGTGGCGCTATAGAGCGCTCTCATGCTGCTTAGCTACCAAAACCTGCTGCTTTCTCTTTCCACGCTGCAGCTTAACAGCCAGAAGATGGCATGATTCGTATGCAGTCTCCTAGAGCGGAAGAGGAGGCAGCCGTGCTATTAATAGGCATGCTATGGTTCAGCTTTAACCTCAGACAGAGAGAGAGAGAGAGAGAGAGAGAGAGAGAGACTGTAAATACACTGCCACTCCGATGTGCACTTCCTGAGCTTTAACCTCCCTGCTGATCAGAGAGAATAAAATGGATTATGTGATTTTTTTACGTCTAAAGAGAACCACCATGCACCGTATTATGAAAGTGACCTTTGTGCATAACATTTGCATTTATTTAGACACACCCATAGCACCCAATTAGATGGGCCTTAACCGATGAACCCTGTAAATAAACCTGATCAGCACAATGCATCATACACAGCACCATTCCAGGAAAAAACAGATAAACAGAGGAAGTATTCTTAGTTTAGTGATACAAGGCTTGAGTAGCCTTAGCAAGCTTGTATTATTTTTTTAGACGGGTTCCAGGCTGCCTATGGCTCTTGTCAGGGACGTTTTTTTTTTTTTTTTTTTTTACGTAAGAGGAGGTTTTGTGTGAGTGCACTCAGATGTTTAGCTTAGTTTCGCTCCTCGATGGGAATGTGACGTGATGTGGAGGGGCGGGATGGAAGGGAGTCACAGGAGACAAGCTTGAGAAAAAAAAAAAAAAAAGAGAGAGAATTGAAAGTTTTTTAAATTTAAGACCTATCGAATTCTCGCTACCGCACGTTCAAGTCCGGGATCTCGCCAGCTTTAGAGAACTTGACAAGTACATTGCAAGACCTGACAGCAATTCATAAAACACTTGCACACTTACCGAGCTGAATTTCGCCGTACGTTCACATTGTAATTATGTCAGCAGACATCATTTTCTATTTCGAAATATTGTGAATATAAAATAACGCGCGAATAGATCATATAGTCGCACATTTACATTTATATTCGTAACATAGCAGACAGAAATCTTCAAATGAAAAAAAAAAAACCTTCTGAACTAAACGTACTCTTAAAATCAACCGCCAGCACTGAATACATTTTTTTTTAATTTATAAGAAATTCATGAGAGATGACCATCTTGAGTTGGTCATGTTGCAGTAATGCTTTATAGGAAGGGAGCGGGAGGGAGGAAGGTTTAGAAACTGAAAGACGAAGTGATAGTTTTCATTAATACTGGCTGCGTTGCTCTCAGTGGACCTTAGCATTTCCGCTCTCCTGTTTATTTCTCATGTGCAGCCAAGTGCACGAGTGCTCAGGATTTCCCATCAAAGGTTAGGCCTCTGCTCAGTTATGAAAAGCTTCATAATTAGACACATTTTACTCACAGACACACTCACTCACTCTCCAGATGCTGCTGCGATCAGTAGTCGGCACTACAGCGGCACTCGGGTGTGTGACCAATTCTTAATTTTTACACTCAACCAAAGTGTGTATGAGGTTCATATAGTAACATTACACACACACGCGATAGAAGTTGTGACATTCACGTGAATTAATACTAATGTTTTCTTTGGCAATATGTGTTTTGTTATTTAAAACATTTGGTTTGGGTTCGAGCCAAGTTGATTTTTTTTTCTTCACACAGCTGTTTTTCATTGTGTGATGATAGTAACTAAGTTTGTTATTGCAAATTACTTTATTGCTCAAGAAAATACATCATATAACAGCTACCACACATTGAGACACAAGGCCATCCAACTGCATCTTTATAACTGTTGCTATAGACTTTTGCTCTCTTCTGCATACCTGAGCTCATGGACTGATCACTGTCTAGTGTCTCTGAGAAAGAGAGAGGAAGTGTGTATTAGCCTAAACATTTCTTATTGGCATGGTGATGAATAGTTGATGAGGATTACCCGTATCAATACAGCGGTACGAATTTCATATTGCGAAACGCATTTTCCTATAGGTAGGGCTGGGCGATATGCCCTATAAATGAAATCTTGATTTTTTTTTTTACGACCAAATTCGATTTTAAAACGATTTTTTTCCCGATTTTCTCCCTAATTTAGTCGTGTCCAATTCCTCCTCGTTACTAGGGGGCTCCCACATTAAGGCTACTACTACCACTCAGCCGGGAGGGCCGAAGACTATCACGTGTTTCCTCCGAACCACGTGACGCCAGCCGACCTCATCTTTTCGAACTGCTCGCTCGCGCACCGTTGGGGGCGGCATAACACACTCGGAGGACAGCGCTATCCGCTCCCTCCGCTGCGCGAGCTCACAGACGTCCCTGACTGGCTCTAGAGCCGTGATTAATGTGGGAGCACTAAGTACCTCTCATCCCTCCCCTCTGAGAGAGCTCGGCCAATCAGCTCTCTCTAGACCTCCGGCTGCGAGAGGTTACAGCACCACCCGGGATTCGAACTAGTGATCTCCGGATGATAGGGCGAGCGCTTTAACCACTGCGCCACTCGGAGGCTTTAAAACGAGTTTTTTGCTTAAAATAAATAATAATAATAATAATAAAACAGACAGTATAGGGTTTTTTTTATTATTTACTTAAGCAAAACAATATAACCAAACATTACCTGCTTATTTGGATTAAAAGTATATATATTAAATCACTTAAACAATTTTGCAAACCACATGCAACTTACATGCTGAATAAAATCAAACAGGTGCCTGACAGCATTTTTAAAAAAACTGTGTATATGGCATAATGTCTTTAGCGATATAACACGACACAACATCAGTAATATCTTTCCATCGAGGCTCTTATCATATGGGATACAGTGGGGAAATGTGCTCACTGTTTTCACCTCGCTTTTAGCCGGTGTTTTCGCGCTGCCGCTTGTCTTGTTTAGCTCGCAGCGGCAAACACGACGCCGATTCAACAGTGTGACTCAGTGTTTGAGGTGTTTGAGGTGCGCGAAGAAATTAGTCGTGCTCGAGTAAATTAGCTTCTTTTAGTTGCCACAAACTTCAGACAAATTTTACACCGGGCTTTGGCTTGTTCAATGTGTAAAGTTGCGAACCCGAATTATTTCCATACGACTGAAGAAACCGCGCCTCTGTTGGAAACGAGCTCTTTGGTTTCATCAGAGCGCGCAGCCATGTTGTATCTCCCACGTGTATTTCCCACGTGTGAGTCACAGAGGGGCGTCGCAGAACTACAGAAGCTCGCGGTGCCGCACCAAAGTGAAACTGTAAAATCGATTTAAAACTCTCACAGGTGAGCGGTTAATTAGGCGCGCTGTCATGTGGTCGGACAATCTTGCCTCTTAATTATTCTGCCATTGGTGCAATTACAATTTATCTAATATTTTAATAAAAAATCGCGATACCTTGATTTAAGAAAAAAATTAAATCGTCTTAAAACGTAAATTCGAATTAATCGAAAAAAATCGCCCAGACCTACCTATAGGAAGTAATGTAAGTGCAGATAATCTGTTCCAGCCACCCAAAATAAACTATATAAGCAATAATACCACTTTCCAACACTATAATCATATTTCTGCATATAAAAACAAATCAAAACATTTATAAAAACATGTAAATGTATAAAAAACTAAGTAAAATGTGAAATAACTAGTCATTAAACCACACTTAACCTCAATTTATGATTCCTCTTGGCACTGGCTGCTTTAAAAAACGAAACTGAAGGCAGCTCCGGTTTGTTCTTCATAAGATTTTTCGGGACCTGCGGTGTCTCGTGTCTTCATCACGTTCTGTCATGTTTCGAGGTTCTGTGCATACCATTGCTAGATTTAGTTGAAAAAATCCATTAAAATTTTTTTTTTGACCTTCCACCTAAAGATACCTAAAGCACGATGGAAGGATTCGACCTAACCCAGAGGAAGATGGATATAAAGAGGGCGTCCTTGTTCTGTCACTCTAACAAAACGTCCCACTTCATAATGAATGGCCCTTTAATTTGTGTGTGTTTTTTTTCTTCCTTTTTTTTTTGCCCCCAGACAAGGTCACTGTGAGTGATGGGTAAAAGGGATTTACTTTGCCATGACTGACTGAGAGCGAGAGAAACAGAGAAGTAAAACATGAAAGAATAAAAAAAAAAAAAAAAGAAATTTACAGAAGTAAAAGCGAATATTCATGCCCTTGTCCTCACTTTTGGTGTGCAATTGTGATGACGTCCTTGTCCTGGTCAACTCCAATGTTTATGAAGCAAGGCCACTTTTGTGGATTTGCATTTCGAGTCAGGTTTAAAAAGCCAGGCAGTTAAGCATAGCAGCAGATTACTCAAATATTCCAAGTGCATGGTTAGTCAAATCATTATTAATATATGTGATACATGTACTGTATAATATTAGGCATTCGTTATCGGTATGCTATATTCTATCGAGGTCTCATTCAGGTCGACTATAATGTATTAAATCGGTCTCTCAGGATTTTGATTTAGAGTGCAGCAAGTATTTTTATATCCTGCATTACGATTTAGGGGTGGCGGGTTGGTACATTGGCTAGCATTGCTGTCTTCCAGTTCCAAGGTCCCCGAAACTCAGGGTACTGTCCCCGTGTGTGTGTGTGTGATGGACTGTCACTCATTCCATGATGTGTTCCCAGAACATGCTCCAGATCCTGACCAGGAAAAAGCAGGTACTGAAGAACAATCAATCAATCAATCAATCAATAAATAGATGAATAAATAAATATTTCTTCTCCAGTATCACTTAACGGTTTTAGATATTTTCAGATACAGTATTTTCATTCAACATGAAAAACACAGCTGAGTATGTTTAACTTTTCATGACATTTAAATATTTAAACGTAAAACTGCAAAAGTCTAATATTCAAGAACATACATTCCCTGTTCTAACTTTGAGTCTATCCATTTTGCCATCTCTAAAACCAGAAAGGTTTGCTAATGTTGTTCTGAATTTCTTATTCACAAGAAATGATTAAGAGTGAAGTCAATGAGAGTAGTGCAAAGAAAGAATGGCAGTGCACCTACTGTGGGGATTAATCATTTTTTATCACTGATCCCAGATGTATGACAGCAACTCGGGTTTTATTCCCTCTTCGTTTCTAATCATAAAGTAATCCTAATACATTATACATGTGCGTAAGGTCAGCCCTGAATAATATAAGTCTCAGAACCTGCTGGTGGACAGGAGGCATTTTCCAGGGGAGCACATAGAGATGTTGTTCTCCTTGACAGAGCTGACTAGCAGATTATGACTACAAACACCTTGGAGAATGGAGGTCAAATTCAAAACAGTGTCCAAAATTATGCAGACCCTCTCTGTCTCTCTCTCCCTCTTTCATGCAATGAACAAGATAGCAGGTCTAAAAAAAAATCTGGACCTTATGTGCTGGAACGAAGAGATTTGCTTGTGCTGATGGCCGCCTTAGCATAGCAGTGGCAGGCTGCAGGTGTCTAGGGCCTGGCATTAGCATTCATTTGAATTACATGTGTATAAAAACAAGTAACTGGCAAGGAGCAGTGTGAGTTAGTCCAAAAGCAGCAGCTTACTGAGGAGCCTCCTGACTCGTGCAACTGTGTTACGCATTGTGGACTCCAGGCACACACAAAGTCATTAAGCAAAGCAAGAAAGTGTGTTGTTAGCCTCTTTCTTCTCTTCATTAATCATGTTTTAAGTCTGGCGTAGTGATTAGCATGCTGACCTCGCACCTGAGGCTTCACCTCCAGATCTACTCCTGCCTCAGATCTGTGTGCGTGGTGTTTGTATGTTTCCCCCCGTGCTTGGTTGGTACTCTGGTTTCCTCACACAGTCCAAAGACATGCAGATTAGGCTAGTTTGTCATTTCCAGATTGCCCATAGTGTGTGAGCATGTGTGTGTGTGTGTGTGTTGTGTGTGTCCCCTGCAATGAATTGGCACACCGGTGTCCAGGGTGTACTCCTCCTAGTGCCCAGAGTCTCCTGGGATAGGCTCCCGGCCTCCCTCGAGTGAAAGCGTGAATGTAAGAGCATTAGAAATGTCACGCTCCTCTAGTAAACAGTCATTTCAAAAAATCTAATTTATATTATAAATAGAGATTATTTTGAACCGAGTGTAATTTGATTAAAAATCTTTTAACCACATTTACACTCATAACACTGAAACATTTTCAGACCCTTTAAAGTTTTCCACATTTTCTTATCTCACACTCAGTTTTGTTTCTCTCTCATTGTTCTACACACACTGCTCCACAAAAACCTGGTGTTTATAGTGTTTTATAAAGACTGAAATGTCCCCATTCAGTCTCATCACTTAGTACTTGGTTAAAGCACCTCTGGCAGCCTCAAGTCTGGCTGTGAATGGTGCTACAAGCTATGGTACTGTTACGAGGGGGCGCTTATGTATGGCGACACCAAGTATGTTGTTAAGTGTGGGAGCCCCAATGCAGAACTTAGAGGAAGCGTTGGGACGTGGGGTGTTTTTTTTGGCCAAGGATGCAGCGCAAGGTAAGGGTGCTTATACACTGCTCTTATGAACTTTTTTCTGTTCAGAAAGGAGTGCGTGTTGCTATGAGGAGAGGTGCGCTTATGTCTGCGTGTGCCACCTCGCTTATGATTGTTCTCCCATCTTTTTAGGTCTCTCTTTTTTATTTTCACTTTACTTTTCTCTGTTCTTTGTCTTTTCACTTTTCTTCATCTTTTCCCCTATACCAGAGCAACGCTCTAATACCTGTTGCTAGATAACGTTCGCACACAGTGTGCTGGTTTCTGGGGTTTTAAATAACCTGCTGGACAGGTGTAGCTCATCTCCTCTGATTGGCAACATGGAGGGGTTGCCTAGCAACCATGGCCGTCCGCTGCTCTGCCTGTCTATAAATCTGCAGATTTGCCCTTCGCGTGTGTGGCCGTGTTACAGGTACGCCTTTTTTTTGTTGCCATTATTCTTGGCAGAATCGGTCAAGCTCAGCCAGGTTGGATGGGAACAGCCTTTTTCAGGTCTCTCCAGAAGTGCTCTAATGGGTTCTCTTAGTGTTATGCTTAGGGTATTTGTCTCATTGAGATATAAAATCTCGCCCCAGCCTGAGATCTTGAGCACTTCACAGAAAAGATCTTTCAGGATAGCTCTTTATTTTTCTGCACCTTTATATTCCATCTATACTTTCTAGTCTCCCAGTCACAGAATAACACACATCATCCACTGTGAGACATTATATAGACAGGTGTGTGCTTTTCCTTATTACGTCTAATAAATTCAGGTAGACACAGGTGGATGCCAATCAAGTTGTAGAAGCATCTCAAGGACCATTGATAGGATGGAAAAGCTCAACTGCAAGTGTCAACAAACGGTCTGAATTCTTATGTAAGTAGAATATTTAAGCACTACTCAGATACAAGGGTGCAGCCCGAGCGCTGAAAATATCACATCTGTACTGATATTTAGCACAATGTCACGACCTCGTGTATAAGATTGCTTTTATACAACAATTCTACAAACAGCATTTATTATGAAGATTTGTTTATTAATTTAACCAGTCATTTTACTCTGGAAACAAATATTCTATCACGCATGGAGGAACTAACTAACTAATACTGGAGGAACTAGCGTTGTGCTGGTCACCAACAATGTGACAGACAGTTCAAGTCAAGTCAAGTAGGCTTTTATTGTCACTTCAACAATATACAGTTTAGTACACAGTGAAACATTCCTCCAGGACCAAGATGCTACATGCGGCATAAATTTACAACATAAATTAACAGAAACTAACTAGCTAACTAAGAAACCTAGTTAGCTGGCTTGCTGAGACAAGACAGATTGACATGATAACATAAATTAACAACATAAATTAACAAAACACTTAACTAGCTAACTTAGAGACCTAATTAACCGGCTAGCTGAGACATGACAACAAAAATTAACAGAAATTAACTAGCTAACTAAAAAAAACCTAATTAGCTGGCTAGCTGAGACATGACAACATAAATTAACAAAATAATTAACTAGCTAACTAAGAAACCTAATTAACCGGCTAGCTGAGACATGACTACAGAAATTAACTAGGTAACTAAAAAAACCTAATTAGCTGGCTAGCTGAGACAAGACAGATTGACATGACAACATAAATTAACAACGTAAATTAACAAACAACTAACTAGCTAACTAAGAAACCTAGTTAGCTGGCTTGCTGAGACAAGACAGATTGACATGACAACATAAATTAACAACATAAATTAACAAAACACTAACTAGCTAACTTAGAGACCTAATTAACCGGCTAGCTGAGACACGACGACAGAAAGTAACAGAAACTAACTAGCTAACTAAGAAACTTAGTTAGCTGGCTAGCTGAGACAAGACAGATTGACATGACAACATGTATTAACAACATAAATTAACAAAAAGCTAACTAGCTAACTTAGAGACTTAATTAACCGGCTAGTTGAGACATGATAACATAAATTAACAAAAAAAAAACTAATTAGCCGGCTAGCTGAGACAAGACAGATTGACATTTCAAGTTAAACAGAGAACTAGCTGTTTTTTTTATTTATTTTTTTTACAAAAACGTCAACATAAAGTGCACGTGAAAATGTGCAAACAAGTGCGACAAAGTGACAATTGCAAATTAACAAGTAATGAACATTGTGTAAAAGAGCATTTACAGGTTGGTGTGTACAATAGTTTGATAATGTAGATAAGGGTGTTTGCGCGTGTGTTCATTTAATTAATAGTTGGTGTAATTAACGGGGAACATATTTTTTTTGTACTCATGCAGGCACTATGTAGCCAACAGGTGAGGAGAATAAATATATACATTTTTATTTTATTTATTTCATTAGAATATCAGCTAGGTGGCAGAGTGGCAAGGGTCTGAAAACTTTGCGTCAGCACTGTATAACCAGATAATCTGATCAATCCGGAAATGTTGATAATGACACACGCTCCTGGATGTATCGACTGAAAAATAATTTAAATAATTCAACAGCCGAAATCAATTGTTGCAGCTGTTGAGAGAGAATCTGGCACAGACGTCGCCTCGTCTCCCGGCTTTGTATATTCACCCCTGGAGTTGTGATATCTTGTTCATCTTGTCAGTAAGAAACAATGGAAAGTTTTGAATCTGAAGAAATAGAGCAGTATTTAGAGGATATCCACCGCTCCATGTAAGCCGTCGATACGGTATAAACACACAATTCATTCATCCATTCATCTTCAGTAAATCTCTGGTGGATGTGGATCCTCGTGTATAAACAACAGATATACTAGAAAGTACAAGCATCAGAAGTACATAATATATCCGAATGTGAGTATGTTCTGACTTTTTTTTTTCTTTTTTCAAAATTTCATGAATATCATAATGCATGCTGCGTTTATCATTTCTTTTCCTCCTTCCTTTCGTTATTTATTCAGGGCAATTTTATTTGCTTTTTTGCAATAAGAACTTTTCAGACGCTGACATTTTACCACAGTAAATGTACTCAAATTAAACATATTGCTTCACTTATCAAAGGCACCAGGAATGTAAACAAAGATGGAAAGAGATGGGGGGGACAAAAAGCAATTAAAAAAATAAATGGGCTTCCAGTATCGCTTTGGAGAAAGAGATAAAGTGTTGCTTCACACTTCTGTAGGCAGGTGGTGCGTTCCTGTTTGTGTGTATGTGTGTGTGTATACTGCAGGTGTCTGTTCCAGCTCTGAGCAAAGGTGCAGAACACCGAGATCCATTTTGATTGAGGTTTGATTTCGCAACAGGCAGCTGTGCAGGATTTCTGTGCCGGTCTATCCTGAATACCTGAATGTGATCCGCATAGGATAGTGTAATGTATTTAAAAACAAAACGGGAGTGAGAAGAAATGTCCGAAAATGTTCTCTGGTTCATTAGGATACTGATTTTAAGGCTTTCCACAATTATTGGCACCTTTGATTAAAATAACTGATTACTCACTGATTACTGTTAACCATGTCTTGTTCTGCCATGGTGTTTATACGAGTCTACTGTCATGTAGAATTCTATTGTCATATTTTATAATAGGGAAAGTGTAATAATACTGGGGGATTCCTGATGCTTAGCGTGTTTTGTCGCTTGTGGTTCAGTGCCTCTCGGGTTAATGACATTGTGAAGTACCAGGGTTTTTCAGTCCAAAACCTGGTTGCCTCTGCCAGGATGTTTGTTTGGCCATAGGTTGAATTTAAAGTCATGAAGTCCATGAACAAAACCGTTATTGAAAGTAGTTAAAGACACACAAATCCAAACAGTGATTGCGATCGAGTCAAACTTTGAAGCCATGAGCTAAACTGAATAGAAGTGAGTACAATTCCACAAACCTAAGCATATACAGGAAATTAGTGTGTGGAGAACCAAGGAATTCTACAAGGATTTTGGAGCTTTTGTTAGACAGCCACGTTAGATACATGTTACTGTAGGTCGAAAGTCTGAGATCACTTTCAAATTTCTTAGTTTTTCTTTAATGATTTATTTTACATTGTCTACATTTTACAACAATGCTGGAGATTTCAAAACGGTGAAACAACACATGGAATCAGGTAATTATGTAACAACAACAACAGTCAGTTGTTATTTTAAGACGCGGAGGTCAGCCTTTCTGAAATAGTTCTGGCAAGAACAGTATTGTCACGTGCTTTTGCCAAACCCATCAAGCACCATGATGAATCTGGCTCTCATGAAGAACATCTCAGGAAAGCGAGACCAAAACGTACCTCTGCTGCAGAGGAGAAGTTCATTTAGAGTCACCAGCCTCAAAAATCATCAGTTAACACCAGTTAATTGGTATGAAGGCTTTACAGATCACAAGTAGCAGATACGTTGCAACATTAACTGTTCAAAGGAGATTAGTGCATATTTTGGACGCCATCAGCATTGCTTCACAATGTAGAAAGAAATAAAAATCAGGAACAACCATGGAATTAGAAAGTAATTGGCTTGTTTAAGCCCTGGCCAACATCACGCTCAGTACTCATTTTTCTTATTGTATACACACACGCACGTACATTTTTAGAATGTCTAAAAACAGCTAAACATTGCATTTTACGCAATAAAAAAAACTTAAAAGTATTAGTTAATCCATGTATTTTTAGACTTACTATATCATTTATTATTGTTTGCATTCTTCCTTTTGTCTTTTGAGCTTTCGCTCATTTTCATGATGGGTGCCAGTATTTCTGGAGGACACTCAGTACATCTGCAGATGTGAAAGTTGACTCAAAGTAGCCTTGTCCATTTGAATCCAAACAGACTTTAATTGGTTCATTAAAAAAAATGAAGACTGTGTGAATAAATATAGTGCTTATGGAAAAATCTTCGCTTGTGGCTAATGTTCTAATTTAGTTAATATATCCTTAAGAGCATGCACTAGTAGAGCATACTAAAACCATTAGGCACTGATGGTACTGCGCATATTTCCTATAATAATTTTATCTGTAATTGGGTCTTATTAAACAGCGCTAGACTGTATTTTGAACAGACCTTTGTTTTAAACACGCATTAGCTATATTAGTATCTCTAATCTCGATGATCCATTTGTCTGGCTTTGCTCGCTGGCCATTGTTTCCACCTTGCTTAGCTCCCATCTAATGAAAAGTGCCATATCATTTTAATTGGTTATTGTTTTTCATCGTCTGACCCGGCTGAGCAGACGAGGGAAGGGAAAAAAAACAAAACAAAGAACAAAAAAAAAAAAAACAGGAGGCAGTCTCTTTTTTTCGTTCAAACGTGTCCAAATAAAGTTGAAAGCATTCATCACGCGAATGAACTCGTTACATTGCGCGGCAGAGATGGAGACCCTCGGTATTTGTCACTTTGACAGAGCCGAGGCTAGCAGCGCCTGCGTGGTAATGATATGTACCTCACCGTCACCAGATGGATTTGTTTTTAATGTATGTTTTCACAAGCCACGAGCGGCGAGCACTTCATAACTTGGTTACGAGTAGACAAGTATGGATGAAATTTCATTTCACGATTTTAATAAAGGAGTTTATCTGTAACTGTTCTTATTGATCAGGATTTCAGCTGCAGCATTAACTCGCACAGAGTATTGGAAATTCAGGTCTTATTGTATCGGACTGGACACACGGCATTTGTATACTTGCTACCGCTTAGATAAAAAAGATCAACAGTTTCAATAGGTTTAGCTAAATAAAATGTATAATTTAGCTTGTCCACTAGGCAAATAAAATGTCATACTGTATGTATTTGCCCCTTTTGAGTTTTCTGGTTGCCCAGGAATTTGATTATCTAGGCTAAATGTTTTAGCTACTATAATTTAACCTCACACATTTGGCAAGCTAGTCAAGGGATTAAATAAAGACTAAGAAAAACGAGTGTGTACTCGGATGGAACGACTCTCGTGATAATGCTTTCAGTGCACAATTTATATTTGCGTTCTTGCCAAATAAGCAGCATTTTGCCAGTGTATAGGATATAGTGTTATATTCTCATATCACATAAAACATTGATTTATATTTTGCTCAGACGTGTCATTGTTTTGTACTTGTCATGTTCCACTTCCTGATACTGAACTTATGCAGCTGGTTACACACATATGTAAAAATGATTTGTTGTATCAGTTCTATTGTAACTGGTGTATCAGTTGATATGCGGGGAAGAGACTGAATCATGTTCCCATAAAGTGTGTTATTAAACATATAACAAACAAAGGCATATTTTGCTGAAGTCGGTCTTTATTTTCTCTAATACGAGTAGTCCCTGACTTGCGAACAAGTCCAGGAGCCCGTTCATAAGTCTGATTTGTTTCTAAGTCTGACAAAGTGAGACTTGTATGCCTTTGAATATACAATATAAAGCAAACCATTCCACTTGACTAAATCTGTCCCCCCCCTTCCCCACATTGCCATCATGTGGCCAAAAAAACATAATCGCTCCCTAGGATGTGAATCTCACAGTGAAATGTAACAGTGTTGTCTCTGCGGCTTTAAATCGCGAGGGAAGTCCTTTTTGACGCGGTTTTGTCTGCGAACTCTGTTTTGTTAAGGATTAAGGATACCAGACTTTAGACATTTTGTACATTCACTTACATTTATTAATATTGTATATAATATTGTAAATCTTGGTATCTGGTGCACTGCAGTTTCTAGTCTGTACAATACACGTGAGCTACTTCTGTGATTAAACCAGGAGTAGTACCGCGGTCCGTTCGTATCTCCCCAGAAATTTGTAACTCGAATGTTAGTAAGTCGGGGACCGCCTATGGAAAAAATAGAAAACACTTCCTTACTGTCCAACATGTGCCTGGGATAAAAAGAGAATAATTCTATTCCACTCCATAGTTATAAGGATCTCTGTCTCAAAGGACAGCATGACCTCAAGTTCCTTTAAATGTTAACTAGATTAAAAGCAGTACATTATTGTAGCAAGTCTCTTTCAAGGCCAAGACCCATCCCCCCCCCCCCCCCCCCCCCCCCCCCCCGGCTGTATTCTGCACCGGTTACTCCAGACAGAAGGCGTTATCAAACACAACACGTTAAACGCAAATTATAAACACGCCACCTTCCCCGCACACACTTTTCAAACCTACAGCAGCACAGAACGAGCCAGGAGAGTTGGGAGTGGAGTTGAATATCAGGGTTCCCCTTTACCCCGGAGGAGCCAGGCAGCCCTCTGTGACCGAGATGAAATGAGATTGAACGAGAAGGTGAAGCCAGTGACGTGCGCCACGAAGGCTGTCTGTAATATACAATCGCAAGGCAAGTATTCCCAAAAGAAGGAACACTCGAGCTTACTCGAACTTCTGACAAAGAAAGTAGTGAAAGGAGGAATCGGGAGTCTGCGGAAAATGTTTTGATCTCACATTTACAGCGATTATGTGAAAAAAAGGCGTATTTTTTTATAAAAGAACGAAAGAAAAGAACATTTCATATTTCTTATCGCTGTGACAGATTGAAGGTGTTCGAGATGTTAAAACTCCACTCGTGCACTGGGAATTCATTTCTCATTTGCAGTGACACATGGCATCGAGAGAACGCTTTCAGAAAACCCTGGAATGACGCTTTCAAAAAAATCTAACACAATGCAAGATTGATTTAAAAAAAAAAAAAAAAGTCATTCTGCTGGAAATTTTGTTAGCAAGTGCACTAAGAAAATTGGAGGAGCATGGCACGTTTTATGCTCGCATTTTTTTATTTATTTTTTTGCCGAAAATGATGAAAGACTACAGAAGGCACTCGCATTTGAATTTTAAAAAACCAGTGCGAAAAAGCTCGCTTTTAATCCCGGCCTCTACTGACAGTGCGCCACATCGCAGCGACGGCGCGGGTCGTCACGCTATTTTAATAGACGTCAGTCCTCAGAGAAAGGTTTCTTCATCTCTCCACGTTGATTACACAGACAGTATTCGAGCGGACAGTAGACGACGAGCAGATATTGCTTTTGTGATTTGTTATCCAGGCTGTCATAACAAGCGAAACCTTACGCGCACGCACGAAAAAGGGAGGGGGGAAAAAAAAGGATAGAAAGAAAAGATTTCATTTGCTCTCCCCTAATGAAATGGCAATTTAGGCCTTGTGCAAATTGCTAGAGATGAAGTGGGATGCATGAACCTGGAGACAGGCGTCTCGTCTCGTCTGCTCCCACGGGAAGATGAAAATAGAGGTGCTCAGAATATGCACAGTCACCCAGAGGCCCGAACATCAAAGAACGAGTGACAGGGCCGCGAGAGTTCATTCGGAAAAGATCAGAACAAATCGCAGCGAAAGCAAAACGTCTGATAATGAATTTTCTCTGGAAAAAAATTAAAAGGTTTTCACTTTTCTATGTGAAAATTATAGCGTGAATAAGAAGATAAAAAAAAAAAACGACACTAATGTATAAATAGACAGGCTGAGGTTCGTATGCTAAGTGAACATTAGAACAGTGATATAAGGCACCTATGGTTGGGTTTCCACAGTTTCCTGCACTCACTAATTGGAGAGGAGCGTGTCGGGGCATGCTGGAGGCTTCGGCTGCATTCGCTCGCATGCTGTACGGCTGTCGCTGGGGGACAACTCTGAGCTTTCCGGCGCCTTTTTATATATTTCACCCGTATCGCATCAAGCCTACAGTTTTTCTAATAACGCCTCACCCAAGGCAGCTCTGTTCGCCTAGCTGACACGATTTATGACGAAGCAAGGAGATATACTCTGTTTTTTTTTCTTCTTTTCCTCCTCTCCTTATGACACTCTGGAAAAGTTTCGTAAGCAGGAAGACGGGGGATCCCCCGAGACATGCGCCGAGTTTCATCAGGAAAACGCCCCGGCACATTTTACCAAACGTTACAAATGTGTTCCCCGCAGACAGCGGCCCGTGCCATCGCTTTAAGAGCGCAGACGAAACCTCTGAGCTTTACAGTGCAGACGAGTTGAAGGTTTCGAGACATGATGAGAAAAAAAAAAAACCCAGAGGAAACAGTCTGCGTGTTTGTTTTTTCCCGGGCCTTGAGGGAGCGCAAGTCTATCTTCAGAGGTGAGAGGAGAAATTAATGTTTGCTTAACCCATTAGATCTTTAGTCTGTAGGAATATTATTAAGGGACCACTGTGAGCTGTTTGAACAGACAGCACGGGAGTCGCACAAGAAAAAAGAAGCGCATCACGCCTGTGTCCTCGAGACGGCGTTCTCGTTCTCGAATCTCACATAAGATGTGATGTGAGCACCTGCGCGGGACTCGTCCAATCAGAGCACGAGTTGCCGGTTGAAAATCCCTCCGCCGTCAGAAACGATACCTAGGTGCACCGCACAAAGACGAACGTCATGAAGTATAATCAAACGCACCAACCGATAACAATTGTCTTCTTGTGATCTCGAGAATAAACAGCTCGTAACCTGGTATACCGATCGAAACCTGCTGATGGCCCCTGGCGCAGGGTTACGTGGTTTAACGACTGAAACCTAACCGTACTTTACTTTTTATTAATATCAGATTTCAGTGCCGCTCATTTTAAAAGCGCCAACCAAAGTACATCCTGGAGTTTTTAACACAGAAAGTCTCCTGCAGTTTCTTGTCCGTTTGGCATGTTAGACTTTATCTGAGTCAGAGCAGAATGTGATGAGACAACAGAATGAATAAGTGCAGCGAGCGGGCTGGCGGCGGAGCGGACGTCCTCGGCGACCGCTCCGGCTCCGCGTAATTGCGCAATCCTGGTCCACCGATAAGTCGAAAGCGATTGCAGCAATCATCCTACGCTAATGCAGGGAGAAATAAACACAGCTGGAAGTGAACTCCGAGGCTCGGCACGTTTAAAACGATGTAGACAGCATAGGCGCCGAAAGACGCCGCAGCTTTAGAGGAAAGTGATCTCTCTGATGCTGCAGGTCTCTGTTTCCAATCTGACTGATTTGAAAACTATCAGCTTTTCTGCTTATAAATTTCCCTAGTGAGGAAAGCAATGCATACAGAATGAAGCCTGTCGTATTTATCCGTCTTTTTTTTCTCTCTTCCTCCTCTGCTTTCTCTCTCTCTTACACACACACACACACACACACACACACACACACACACACACACACACACACACACACACACAATGAATATACACACATTCCATTAGGCCCGAGTCAAGTGACAATATATTCGTTTTCCAATTCTTCCCACATCACTCCCAGGATACTGCCATGTGTATACAGGCATGAGATTAGACCGGCAACAGGTATAAATATCGCCGTAAAAGCAGGTATATTTTAAACATGACAAATGTCAGTCTGAAACAGGAAGAGAGTGAGAAAGATGAGCGTAAAACGAGTGGCGAGGATAAACACCTCCTCCGTTTTTACCAAGAATTTTCGAAAAGCAAAGCCGCCAGTCCGTCTCCATCGGATTCTGACGTGGCGGGAAAATGTCACGCATGTAAATGGCTCCTGCGCCGCTTCCACAAGGTGCGACAAAAGGGATGGTGGAAAAAGCCAATTCATTAGGTCTTCGATTCATTATATATCAGGGTCATTTCAGCAGGGGCTACAATTCATTATGTCCTGCGAGGCAATTCCCACTCCTGAATTTCTTAAACTCAACCCAAGGATGAATAGTAAGAGGAAGAAGAAAAATGCTAATTAAAACAAGCATGTGCGTCATAACAGGTGCCGAATCGTCGCAGTAAATCAGCGCGTGTCAGGTATGAGATTGTATAAGTGGATATATTTGCATTCCGCGTCGTCGTCTATGGAGTGCCACGCTGACAGCACGGTGTCAGGTAGAATCACTTTTTAAGATTCATTTCACCATCGCAGTGTGACAACCTTCTAACAACATGATGGCATAATGAGGTTTTTGTGGAGCTTAACAGCGTTGGCTAAGGCTGAATGTTGATCTGCGCATGTAAGATCGGCGGCAGTGCGGTGGCTTATCGGTTAGCGCTGTTCCCTCGCAGTTCCAGGGTGGGGGTTTGAATCTCATGTCCAAAGTCCGTGTGTGTCCGTCCTCATGTTTGATGGATTTCCTCGCAAAGTTCAAAGAGGCTTTTCCAAATTGTACGAGTGCCCTTTCGATGGGTTGAATCCCAGATTTCCTGAAACAGGCTCCAGGCCCACTGACCCTACAACAGGATAAGCAGTTCGTAAAATGGATTATTAATGGATGGATGTAAGATACATGGATTTCTGCGGCACTTCTGAAAAAAACAACATCAAGGTGCTCCTGAACGTCCTCCTCTGAAATCTAAGCACGCCTGTAAGCCGAGATCTCGGCGCTTAAGCGATTTGGCTTATAATTGTTGGAGTGAGCTCCAGCTTTAGGTCTAATGTTCTTATGTAGGCTTTGAGCTCGTCACTGACTAAAGCGCTCTAGGTAGCATGAATCGTGCTATCCTTTAACACTACGAATCGCGTCCTAATTAACAGCGACTGCAGAACGACTAAACAAGTCATGGGCTTGCACAGAGTTTTGCCAGTCTAAACACGGATGTGCGAGAAAGCTTTTGCCGTTGCATTATTGAGATCCTTTGTGAGCAGCATAATGACCGTCTGAAGTGTGAAACACCTTTCTTTGTTTCCTCCCAAAGGCATCATTAGGCACAGCTAAGGAGGGACGATAAATAGCGAGAGTCATCCGAAGGCACAAAGTGAAGTTGTTAAACGATTCTCTGGAGCGTGCTAGTGCATGCAGAGAAGTGCGATGGCTCTAGTTCACTGAAGCTCAGGGCCTGTCTCGTTGTACCATCTACGAGTTCCCGTCTCTCAGTCTCTCTCTCCCTCTCTCTCTCTTTTTCACCCCTCCCGTCCTTCGCCATGTCGATTTCCTCTGTTCCTGTTGTCTGACAACAATTAATGGCCTTTGTGGGAGCTTCTCTGGCCCCCTCGGTTTGTATTGAGTGTCCGTTCACCTTGTCCCGGGCAGGCTGCAACACGAAGGCTCTTGTTCTTCAGTGTGCTTGATTGTCACCGAGAAAGAGGTTGGCCATGCCTGGCACTAAATCGCCACCTGCTATGAGCAAATTAAATATTGAATCGTGCTATCGACTCAGAGATCTAATTCGGAGCGATTGCGGATGAGCAATAACGCCGCACCAAAAGAGACTGGGTGTTTTCACCTGGGGTCTAATGTTAGGGGAGAGAACAGCAGCTATGTAAGGAATTGCGAAGTGGGTTTGGGAGTGAAGGTTGGTCTACGTTAAGACAGCTTTAACATGGAGCTGTGTTTGCCAGTTTGTTCACAGCCACTTATAATGTTGATGATCTGACCATGGAGTGTCCACAGCGCTATAGAGCCTCAAACGTGGCTAGTTATACATAGAGAAAGTGGCATGTAGCATGTATATCGGTGTGTTGCTCTTTTACCCGCTGAACTGGATCTGATTGAGCCACTGGTGAAGGACAGGTTTCAACATGAGCGACTGAGACAACAGAGTAATGATGTTCCTGGAGTGCATGAGGTGGAGGGGTGGGGGGGGTGTATTCCTCCTGCAGTCACACCGTGCGATACCAATAACCTCTCCGTGCTCCCGGCAAGCCCCTGCAAGAACGACGAGAACCAGAAACGCCTTCCCCTCAATCTGAAGCGTGTCGCTTCTCCGGCAGATCCGAGCACACCGCGTCCGTTCTAGCAGGAATGAAATGAACGTTCAAATCCTCAGTGTCAATATTTGCCGACGGGCTCCGTCTAATGCCCCGATATTGAAAGCTGCCGTCGCGCTCCAGAGGGCCGAGCGACTGCACGGCAACTCGCCACCAGACACGGGAAGACTACAGACAAGACGAGCAAGACTGTTTCACCATCTCCATGCCAGCATCCCAAATGTGGCGCAACGAGCCAATGGCAGCATCCAAGCTAAATTTGCAGGTGTTGCTAAAAAGAGTCCAGTCCACCTCAGGCATGAACAGAAATCAGCTAGCTCAGGTGTGCTTCAGAGATTGAGTGAATGTGAAGGCTATGATAATAATAAATAAAATAAAAAGAACAAGCATCTGCTATGGGAGCCATTAAACTTCTTTATTTATAGAACAGAGAGAGAGAGAGAAGCAGAAAAGAAAGAAAGGTCATATTGTAGGCCTGAAGAGGGGACTTGTGGTTAATTAAGACCGAGAATCCAATTGGAGCAGCATGTTGTATAGTCTTATCTCAGATCTCACAGGTTCAGTGAGTCAAGGCCCAGGTTTCCATCTGCCACATTTCTTCTCCAGCTCCTTTTCAGACTCAAGCTCCCGACTAATTAAATGCCGAATGCACAAAAGGAGCCGCACACTCACTCTCGTGCATATATATATATATATATATATATATACTCGGGTGTTTCACATATGCAAGTGTTGAATGGAACCCCGGTGTGATTTGCTCTCTGGTGTGACCAGGTAAGAACATGGCAAGCCTACTTGAGTCTGTGACGGATTAACCTTCATTAGCAGATTTAGTCTGGTTCCGAGATGGTACTTCAGGAAGTGAATCAAACCTGCTGTGTTTTAGGATTGGCAGCATTTTCTGTAGATTCCATGAGTTGTGTAATTAAAAACATATGCGATTGTAATTTATTGAGCTCTGTTTTGATTGACGCCGTCACTGTCACCTTGCACCCCTAGGGTCCAGGTTATGCAGATTAGACTTATCGGCATTCCCAAATTGCTCGTAGTGTGTGTACATGTGTGTGTTTTGTGATGGATTGGCACCCCGTCCAGGTTGCACCCCGCCTCGTGCCCTAAGTCTCCTGGGATAGGCTTCAGGTAAAGCGGTAATATCTATGTGCATTTAGTAAAGGTTTATTTATCTTTTTTTACATTGCAGTATTTCTGACCAATTATTACGAAAGATTAATAAATATATATTCAGACGTATGTTGGTTTGTTTTAAATCAGAGAGGATTCGTTTTGCTTTGATTCGACTGATCAAACAGACCGGTGTTGATAAAATACAGCAAGTCCCAGCTGGATGGTGGTGTTTCAGAGTAGTCTTGTCACATGGCAAGAAGTTATTTCACTTTGATCCAGTATTGATTGTCAAGACGTTTATTAGTGAATATAACAGTGAAACACGTATTATTGTTTTAAGATCTCCTTTTCAGAAACTTTGCAGCACTTTACTCATCTTTGAGTAGTTTTCCTGATGAGCCGTATTATCAAAGTACAATTTCAACACTAACAGACTACAGTTTAACTTGAGCGGGAGCTTTTTCTTTAAACATCCAGCTTCAGTCACATTCAGTCAGACACGTAGCTGTCACGTCATTTAATGGTTGCCGCTGGTTTCAGCACCCCCCCCCCCCCGCGCCCCCCTTTACACCAGACCTGTCCTATGACAAGGAAAGGAGGCACACTGACTCACCGCCTCAGGCATGAGGAACAGAGGCAGGGGGATCCTTTTGTCTTCACTAACCTCAGGGTTTACACTGGAAGTTTCAAAATGTATATAAAAAACCCTTTAATGACTTTTTACGACTCTGCTTTGGAAGATGTTTATGGCTCGAACCCAAACAGTTCCCATTCCCGTTACTGAGCCATGTATAAGAACACAATCACCCTTTCAGAGGATCTACGTAGATTGATCCCTTGCTAATAACGGTGAACCTGCCTGATGCTTAGACGTGACTCCAACTGCCTGCTGATCTGGTTGTTTATTCATGACAGATGATGGCTGGAGCTCAGGATTAAGAGCTAGTCGGGGATTTACCGGCTGTCCGTTGGGCTTTGTTAATAAATGAGGGCTCTAGGGGTGGCATAAGAAAGTTACAACCCATGCTCTTTTGTTTGTCTCTTTGTGATGCCCTGTTGCATAGTAGCTCCTCCTCCTCGTCCTCCTCGCCTCTCTTAAATGAACAATGCGTCTCTCGGAGAATGAGCGGCCGCCTGAGTGGCGTCGTAGCACCATCATCATGTCCTGCTGGGTGCTGGTACACCCGAGTACAAGGGTAGCACTCGCCTCTGTGTGGCTGCATCTTTGTAGCTGCATCTGTCCCTGCTCTATTGTTTAGAGGAGTCCATCTGCTGGCCTCTCTCCACCACAAAAAAAAAGTGATGTCTCCCTCCCTCCCTCCCTCTCACGTCCCAAAGCCTGCTGCTTGCACAGGCAACCCCCTCAACTCCCCTCCCCCTCCTATCAGAGTGTGCCAGCTGTCCCATTTCGCTCTTGTCCCCTCCCTCCCTCTCTCTCTCCTTCTGCACTAACTCTCCTGTCCTTCCAGTCCCCCCCTGACACCCCCCCCCCATGCCTTCGAGCCCCTGCTCCCACAAGAGCCATAACACAGCGATATAGAGTGGATAGACTCAGGCGATCCGTGCAGTACAACACAGCAATAAAAGACTCTGGCAGAACTCTTTTAACTGCTACCGACAAAGTCACGCTCTCCTGACGTGTTCTTTTTCCCGAAGTTACGCGGCTCGCCAGCAGCCAAAGGATTAACCTTTTTTGTGCTTTGTTTCTGCTGATCACCGCCACCATAAAAGCCTCATCTCGTTCTATATCAATGTCAGTCGCGAGTATCGATCACCGCCATCCCGATAGTGCTGTAAAACAGACGCATGTGATCAGCTACTATGAGTCTATGAGATGAATTCAGACCCTAATAAAAGCTTCCGCGATGACTAACAAAAAAAAAAAGTCCTCATTTCAACAGCGATGGCAAAGACAGAGTTAGAGTTTGAGCTACTGTAATTCACAGCAGATGCCCTTCATCTTTGCAGAACAAACAAGTTAATAGTGCCATTTGCCTGAACCACGCCGGGGATTATTACAGCGCTCCCGGCCTGCAGACTCGTCCCAGAAGCCTCGGGCCTCGCGGCACGGAGTAAAAAAAAAAAAAAAACACTGCTGATCTGCGATCACACACAAACCAACAGATCAGGCGTTTTGCTTTGAGAAAAGAGCACTAATGCAACACACGAGTCGAGTAGAGAGAAAGAGAGGATTGAGCGATGGAACTTTTGTGAAGCAGTAATGATAGAAAATCAGCAGTAATTAATACCACATATAATGAGGCGTGCACATAGCCTCTGGCATTTCTCCCTTTAGGAGGCAACACTAAGAATGATCAGTGTCTCTCTCTCTCTCTATATAGCATCGCTCATTCCGTTCACTTCATATAGAGAATTTGACCTTTCTGTGGTCGCTGATTGTTGCCATGGTGAGTCAATAAGCTCCAGCGGGCTGCAGTCTCTCCAGGCCGGGCCGGCCGAGGACGGAGGTGAGCAAATAAATGTCCTCATTATGTCAGAGGCTGCAGATTCCATATCGCTCCCTTCAGAGTCACTGCTATTGCAGCGTGATAGTAAAAGCCCCCGTGCACAGTCGAGAAACACAACCATTCCTGTTTATTTTTTAATTTTTTTTACACATTAGCTGTGCTGATAACAGAGGCAGCAATGTGTTTCTGCTGCAGTGATGATACACCTTTTGAGGTTTTTGGATAAGGAGAAAAACTTTTTTTTAATTTTTTTTATTTCATATTGGAAAATAAGTAAAAATGAATTTGCAGATGTCTTTCTGAAATGGCATGAGAAGAACTTCAGAAATCTCCTTCCCAACTCTCACTCTACAGTACACTGTATGTGCTTGAAGGCTACATTTAATGCATCGCGAAAGAAAGAAGGATGGAAGAGAGGTTGAGAGGTGGATAAGAAGGCAGGAGCAGCAGCCGTGTGCTCGGGGAAATATGACTGGAGTGTGCCTCGCCTGCTAGAACCTTAAGTCGATTCTGGCAGTCGCATGCAGTGCTCAAAGTACAGCAGCAGAACAATCCTGCTGTCAATCATTAACGTGACAAAGCTTCCAAATACCTCTCCTCCGATTTCCCTTTTGTTTCCCGGGCCCCCGATGAGCAGTCGGAGGATGGAGTGAAAGTGTAGAGTTGTGAGAGACAAGGAGGAATGCAAAACGCATCACGTCGAGCTGCTGAATGTTTGATGGCACAACCGAGGGCCCTCCAGACCTGGTTTGCATGCATTAGTGGACGTCCGTGGACCGGATGCAATTTCCAGCGCCACAGAGGGCACTGACCTCGGGCGAGCTGCTCCGAGGCTAAGCTAAGCAGCGGCCCTGATTATGTTTTCATACACATGAGTCCGTCATTTCCAGGCTCCTCACATCCGCAGGCCCACGGGGACCGGCTCAGTTCGTTCAGAACCCTCCACTCTTCAGTGCAGATACAGTACTGAGTTGTTGCAGGATTGCTGACGTCTTTATTGAGCTCATTCAAATTTCAACATTTCCCGAGCACGGGCACTGCGCTGACTTTCTGTTGTGCACACATACGAATCATGCGCACAAGTGCTGGACCGATTTTTATTTTATTTATTTATTTATTTAAAAACTGAACATCTGTGATGCCATATTTTACTGTCGGTACCATAAGAACCAAACAGGAACATCTGGGCAGAGCAGCGTGAACAACGTATTTATTAAGTAACTTTCTGTCAAGGGGTCGCCATGGCGCACCATCTGAACCCAGCACAGGTTTTACATTCCTGACGCATCCTCAACATTATATATCCGGTCTTGGGTAGTATCGGGTGTGCTATTATGTAATTATCATTTTTGTTGCCATTTTAAAAGGAACACTAGCTAAGTCTGGTCGCTCCTCTACCAGACCCCACAGCACAACGGTACTGTATGTGGCGCATTACATGGCCAGAAGAACACATTTAGCGTTTAAGCACCTTGTGTTCACTTTTGATCACTTGCCATTACTGCTGTACGCCAACGTCCTCCCTGCTTAACATAACAGTAATAATAGTTCTCCCTGCGAGATGAGAGACGAGTGATGAATCAGAACACCTTAATGCCTAATACGCTATTGCCATGTTGGCTTTATTTTATGTCACCAAAAAAAAAGATGAAATATGAGTAGTGTTGCGGGCCATGCCGGGTACATTCAGATACTGTAATGTGATATAAAACCAGAGGCGGGTACTGTAGAGTAGCGAAAAAATGTACTCAAGTAAGAGTAACTGTACTTGAAAATGAAATTACTCAAGTAGAAGTAAAAAAAAGTATTCGGTGAAAAGACTACTCAAGTACTGTTTCAACCGTAATGTCCGATTTCTTTCTTTCTTTTCCTTTAGAAATGATAATAATTCTATATTACATATGCTAACATTGCAGCATTCAGTGAAACAGCTAAACTTCTTATAGCTTTGTATATGAGGTCAGCAGTGTTCTTCCTCTTCTCTTTTGTTAAACAGACACGGGTTGTCCACCAGGATACGAATAGCTCTGGATTTTGGAGTTTAACAAGCACTAATACCAATCGGTGGCATTTTCCCATGGACGATTATTTATGAATAATATTCCATATCGTGTCTGTTTTAAACGCGCAACGGTGTCGAGGATTAATTTAACAGTCGTCCATGTAATCTCGGAGCAGCCGAGCCCTCTCCGAGCGCGTCATGGGACTCGCAGCACCTGGTGCACCGTGTGGTACTTCCTGGTTTTGTGGACTCTCCTCTGCTTGAGGATGATGGGAGATGACAGGAAGCAGGCGGGGTCTCTTGTAATGAAGCTCAGACTAAGCGGGAGGGAAAGGCTTCACGGTGACTACACCGGTTAGTCCTACAACCGAAGATGTTTTAAGTGTAAGCTGACGATAGTAATATATCAGTTCGGTTCTCCACTGGTTTAAAAATAAGGCGTTGCTTATTAGCTGTTTGCTAAAATCCACAAAGGCTTAATGGACTGCTGAAATTTTAATTTAGGCCCATTGACATTTGTTATTTATATTTCAAATGCCCTAGTAATGGTTTGCAATTTCTACACACACCCACACACACGCGCACACTTGATGAACGCTCCTGTGCTCGACAGATACGAGATGTGACGATTTGACTGCAATAAACAGAGGGGAGTATCTCACTCTGAGACGCGAAGGGGAATTAAAGGCATGAGATTGAATCATTCTAGTCTGAGGAAACTAGTGTCTGTGAGGAGAGTACTGTATCACAACGCTGTACATGTCTACCCTCTCTCTCTCCTGAATCAACCCGCATGCACACACTGATCTGTAGGGTTATAAAGAGTTCAGAAAGGCCTATTTGCTAAATGCTAATTATTGCTAATGATGCTGGAATATGAGTAGAAGTCAGCTAGGGTTCTGTAATACTAATCTCGCGAATATTCCTCACGCTTCCCGTGGCATTGCGAGAAACAAGTTCTTAAAAAAAACTAAAACAAAAAAAACCACACACACACACACAATAGCAAAATTCATTATCTGCTGAATGTTAAATAACGCCCAAAATAATGAATGTTTCCATTTCCAACGTGTTTTTTCCCCGTGATTCGCTTAGCTTTGAGAACATAATGAACTTTTGCATGGAAATTAATGGGACAAGAAGCAAGTAATCTCATTGAATAACTCCCTGCAGATTTCCTGACAATAACTAGAAACCGTTCATCCTTAAATGTGAAGATTACTCCATTACGCCTGTTAGAGTATTCCCGCTTTACTCTGGGCTACGGCTTATGTTTTCTTATATACTGTAGACGAGCGCCGCTTTCGAGCAAGAGGCATTCTTTTACAGCTGGATGGACCCTTCTAGCTCGGCGCCAGACAGCGAAAAAGCATTTCTTTTTCTACTTTTAAGGAAGCATCCCACCAAAATCGCACATTAATTTTGACTGTTCGGGGGAAAGTTGCGCGGGCGCTCCGAACAACAAAACACCTCCTTCTCATACGTGACTGCGGCGCATTCCAATGAGTTCATAGACAGAGGAACGGAAAATTAGACCTCAGGCATGTATAATTTGCATTTAAATGGATTTATTGTCTACAGATGGCGTGACGGGCAGCGGCCACACTATCAAATTGTTTTTTTTTTCTGTAGAAAGAAATCAGCAGTCGGGATTTAATTTAGCTTTTGCCATAGATGGTCACGTCAGAAGCTCCAGCGGACAGCGCTGGCATTTGCCGTTCCTGAAGTGCCGTAATGAACGATCCGTGCGATGCGTATCTCGAGAATGCCAGAGAAACGATATTAATTAGAACCGCTCCTCTGTTGACTTATAATGCTCGAGATAGGCTGTTGCTGCCTCTTAGTTTCAGGGCCTGTGCAGCTTTTTATGCGTGTGGATCGATTCAGGACGGGTACCGATTGTTACCATGGCAGCAGCAGCCATGATGATGATGATGATGATGATGATAATAATATTAAAAGACTCTACGCCAGCGTTAACACTTCTGAAGGGACGAAGTAAACATCGCTGCAACTCTCGCTCATACGCAGCCAGTCGTTTTCGAATATTGATGATAGTCTGATTAAAGATGTATTATTACTCGTGTGGAATAAGTTGTCAGCTCAGCAAACAGCTTTCTCGGTACAAGGTTGCTCGTCAGGTTTTCTTCCTGCACCAGATGGGCACGCTTGTTGTTACGCATGCGGCTTCAGCTGCACCCTACTCGGGACAAGGTTTCCTGGAAATATGGCGTCTGTCAAATGCCAGCTCTAAATACATCACCCTGCTTTTGTTTTTGGCTCCATTCTCAGAGAGAGAGAGAGAAAAAAAAAGACTCTCTTAACGTCAGACTCCTTTTTCCTTTTTTTTTTTTCCTTTTCTCTTTTTTGCTCTTTTGCTTATGGCTACATTATATCATGTGTTGATTGATTTCCACCATAAGATACCCTGGCATCAGACACCGTGGTGCATGGGAGGTTGGCCTAAAGCCCAGAGTCTGGCATAAGGACCTCGGTACCCGTTCAAAAGGCTGTGCCAAAACAAGCACACACACACACCCCTGGATTATCTCCCTCCCTTCCCTTATGGAAGCACCTTTATTCAAGGCCTTGCTTTCTGTACACTGAAGCAAGCAGCTTGGGTACTGTATGCATTGCCTCTTTTTTTTTTTGCATGCTGTCCTAAGCAGCCTGTGGCATTTGATTGACATGTTGAGGCCATGCTGACAGTTGTTGATTCGTGTGATGATTTATACACACGCGACTGTAAGGCAGGGATGATGGGAGCTTCGTCTGCATCTGCAGGATTGTCCTCCAAGTTTCATTTCAGCCACAATACCAATATGAGAACGCTTTCATTTTATATGATTCAGAGTAATATGGCATTTTATTATTATTATTATTATTATTATTATTATTAGTATTATTACTATTATTATTAAGCTTATCTACCGTTTATTTCACTGGATAGTATGCTCAAGTTTTTTTTTTTCAATAAGAACAAAAAACAAAATAGTCTTTTCGCCTTGATGTTTTAGTTATTCCACTCACCCACACACACACACACACACACACACACACACACACACACACACACCCTGCTCAAGACCCCGTGAACTGCCTCACTGAGCTGTCACTCATCTCACACGCTAACTTTCTGAGTGGCCGGAGGATCAGGGAGCCACTTTTAAAAACTAACATCTCAGCCCAGATCTCCGAGTTCAATATCGAGCTAATGCTGATATTCGGCCCTTCTGATCGGAGTCATGGATCACACGATTAAATCATCAGAAGCCAGCGCGAGCACTTTTCGGAAGAACCGGGCCGACGCCGGAGAGAGATTTTCCTCTTCCGCTAAATCAACACGCAGTCGACACGGTTAATCGTCAGCACCCGGAGAATGAAGAGGCGACAGCATCACGAAATGTGGCTAGAGTGGACGCTCAATTCATGTTTAGAATCGGACGAAATGGCGGCCGGGGAAAAAACAACAACAACAACAAAAAAAAGGATTTCTTAAGGCTGTTACTGAATTTAGCGTAATTACTGTATGCTACTAATAAGAGGCATCCATCATCGCTCATCTCAGTTCCCAGGTATCCTGCAACGACACACAGCAGTGACAGGGTTATGAGACAAACTGACAGTCAACCTTTCTTTCCCTTTCCACACACACACACACACATACACTGCCTGTTCCTCACAGTGATCACCATAACAACACCTGCCTGCGGTGTGCATTTTGATTGGGTCCAACTGCCACATTCATGCTGGGAAGTCGTCCTTTTATGTAGTGGGTTTGTCAAGAAGTGTTTCACCGGCACACACACTACAGGAAAAAATGGATTTTTCCATTTCTTTTTTTTCTTTTTCCTTCCATGTTATTGTCGTCCGTGCGGACATATATCTTATATCTTAGTCTCGAAGGGACCCCGGACTGTGTCGCGTGTATTATTTTTAAGCATAATCGATCGATTTATTCTCTGGAATAACGGCACGAGTCAAAAATCCCAATCCAATACCCTTTTGACATTTGTTTTCATGAAAGACCGCAATTTAGTTGTTATTTGCATCACCGTTAAAGCCGACAGCCCCGCGGGGCAATTATAGCCTCGGAGGCAGTGTTGTTATCTCCCGGTGTCGCACTTCACACTTCGTATACATTAACAGAGGCCTCTTTCAGCTTTACAATCCACACTGAAGGGCTCCTAATGGCATAATACGACCAATTAAGTCTTTCTTTCGCAAACATGCTTCTGATCCCAGATAAAGTGGAGTCGGTGCAGCTCGCAGAGCGGCGGGTCGGTGAGATTGCACGTCGTGCCAAAGGTAATCCGTCAAAAGATGGCCTCCATCACGAAGCTCCTGCTTGCCTCAGGTCACTTCACGATGAGACAAAAAAGCAGCTCTGTTAGGAAAAGCGCAGCATCGTGAAGGACGTACAAGAGGGGTGCTGAAATGCGTGACCTTTGAGACAATCAGTGATGTGCTGCGATGGACAAATGGGGACGTTGGGTCAGATGCAAGCCGGTGCTGAGGCTGCCTGTGGATTTCATCGATTCCCCCGAAACAATGGCGACCACCACACTCATGGTTAGGGTATTTAATAAATAACACCAAGCAAAGAAGCTTCTTATTCACAACGCAACTCAACAAAACAGCAGGCTTTCATGGGTTTATAGTTCATACCGGAAAACCAGACCCCCGTCAGAACTTTCTCCTCTTTCCGTCTACATCCGTCCGTGCCGTGAATCGGGGTTCATATACCTCTTGCGGTTTAGCCGTAACCACCCCCCCCCCCCCCCCCCCACCCACACACACACACAGATTGGCGAGGTCTCCATGGACGTTAGCGCATCGGCGCTCATCAAGGTGCCGCGAACGGCGAAGAAGGAAACAGAACAAACGATCATGAAGGAAAGACTCGCAGGAGAACGAGAGGAGTCGATTATTGTATTGTATTATTCATTCGGCGAGGATTATAATCTACTTCAGCGCACAGACGTAGAAGAGAGGAGAGTGTGTGTAAATCGAGCTCACAGCTGGCTACTGTATTATAGAGACGTATGAAAACGACTGCACATGTCCGTCAAGGGGTTTATGGATTCCTGCTTGATTCAGTGATGCGCTGGATATACAGTTGCAGAGGTAGTGCGAGCGAACACCATCAATAAAACATAAATAATCTTCTTATACGTAAATCGCTGTCTCTCGACGCTCTAAGGATTTCTTTTTATTTATTCATCTCACTTTATTCAGTCATCTATTACTGTATGAAAAACCACAGCATCTTCAACACACAAGAGACAGGTGGTCGAGGATCTGCACGAATCAGATATAACACTGTAGCGTTAGTAGTCGTACGCGTCTGAACCGGTAAGAAGTGGAGAGACAATGAGAAGAGGAAAGCGACCTGGCGTGTTAATTCAAAATACTTTATTTTTTCCTCTTCGGGTAGGTCATGCTGATTAGTGCAGATTCTGGCACAAAGCATGAACTTGCACAGCTTCCTCGGAAATCTCAAGCTCTGTTTGTGTCTGTACAAAACCCCCAGCACCACCATCAACCACCACCATCACTTTCACATGTCGCCTCCAGGATCTCACCCCCCCCCCGCCAAACCTACTTGCCTTCTCTACATCCTGAGTTCCCTGATCCCATACGTTCCGAGTGCACCGGGCCGCCCTGACTGCCTGATCCCCCTCTATAAGACACAACAGAAGCTGCTTTTCCTGATTAGGCATGCAGGGGGGAAAGCAGAGGCTTCTAAATGAATCTCAAGCATTCTGCTATTTTCTTTCACTGAATGGGGCTGTCAGTGTGTGTGCGTGTGTGTGTATACAAGACCCTCTGCACTCAGCCTAGGTAATTGTGAGTCCACCAAGCTGTGAAGGCATTGAGCATCGCCTCCCCGCTGCACAGACACTGCAGGAAAAAAAGAGAAGAAGAAAAAAAACCCTCCTAGAAAATGCAAGCTGAATCTAATCAATTTGGTTTTATTTGTTTATTTATTTTTGCCTCGCTTCAATGCAAACAGAGTATTTTCCCTTCCCTTGCCTTCCCTTCCCTTCCCAGCGTCAGAGCCTGATGTAACATGGTGCAGAGTGTAGAAGCATGATTTATCTTTAAAGGAGCGACACATTTAAAATAACACGGGGAGTCTATCGGGTCGCGCACTAGAATATCATTACACCTAACGTGACTTGCTCATCATTACTGCAGCCCTGTTTTATTTCTAACTCAGCCAGCGAGTATTATTAGCAACAGAACGACAGGCAGCACTTTAATTTACTTTAAGGGTTTTTCTTTTTTTTCCCCCCCTTTCTTTTTCGCTTTTTCTTTTCAAGGCTGGCCGAGAGTGAAAGGGGCACAGACGAGTGAGTGAAATGGCCTCCCATGCTGGAACGGCTAAATACGAAAGCCCTGTCCCTCTCTCTCTCTCTCTCTCCTCGTCCATACAGTTCATAGAAAACGATAAAAGGCAAAGAGAGAAAGACACGAGCAGTGGAACGGAATATAAAATATTTAGTGTTCCTCGTCTTTCAGTGGTGGGAGTGTGAACTGTACTTATCTCTGCTTTGGATTGTTTTTTTTTTTTTGTTCCTTTAGAGTAGTGGGTGGAGTGAAAGACAGAGCGAGCAAGAAAGAGATACGGAGGAGAGAAGGACACGATTAGGACAGATCTGTAGCTTGTGAGATATGCGGGCTCGCTCAGGGAAAGACATAGACTATACACATGTACTGTAGTTTGTGCCGGTTTTCGTTTTCAAGGACGAAGCAAAGGGCAGAACGTGCCGTTTCATTTCCGAACAGCGGACAGTAGTTGAATAAATGAGTAAACTAATAATAATGCAAAAAAAAAAAGAGGGCAGAATTTAAATTTCAAATGTTTGAAGTTTCCGTAATAATCTCGGCTGTTAAATGCATGAACTATACTATGCATGAAGTATTCCTGTTAAATTATAAAAAGTTAAATTTGTTATTAAATATTCACACCTCATATGTATTCACATTAAAAAAAAAATCTTATGGCATTGCTGAATGTGCTAGATGGTTTCTCATCATTCTGTTTGTGAAATGTTAATATTTTTAATGCTGTTCCGTTGTGTAAAGGCTACAGTGAATGTAAGCTGATGCACTAAGATAAGAAGTAAAGCAGTAGATTAATTCCAAAGTCTTTATTTATTATTATTACAGTTGTTTTTTCATTCATCTTAAACGTTTGCCTTCTATATGTACCTTCGGTGGTGCTGCAGATACGGGACTCTTGGGGGTGTTACTTTTTCCTTTCTTCCATAACCTTTCTTCTCACATGCCCCCCCCCCCCCCCCCCCTCTTTTTGTGTGTGACAGAAGCTAGCTGTAAGAAGTTGTCCTGTGGGGACGCCGGCCAAGCCGATCTCCCTCATCAAGCCTCCCAGCCAGAGCATCGCCATCTCCGTGGTGCCAGCTAAGGCACCTGTTTCCATGGTGACCGCGCACATTAACGGACAAAAAGCAGTGAACTCTGACGCGCTGCAGACGTCCCCCATCAACCTGCAAACGGCCAACCGAGCGCACAGACCGGGGGAGTTGTGCCACTCGCAGGTACCTCCCCACACACACACACACACATACTTATTTATATATATATATATATATATATACACACACATCACAAAACTCACTGGTGTAGAGTTGCAGTTAACAACTATTTCTGTAATCAAATAATTTCACATTAAGTAGCACGCAATTAATTAATGCCGCATGTTTAGGTCTCATGCTTTTAGGTTGTTTTAAGCATGCGCTACTAAGAGTAATAAGATGAACAGTCCATTCAACAATATGTCTTTTAATGAACTTTCCAGCTTCTACAAAAAGATTCTCAGTTTTTTTTTTCCTGTCAAAAACTGAAACCAGCAATAAACAAAGCAGAAGCAATAAAATATACAGAATAATTAAAGTTTAAAGATGACTTATGGCAGCTAAGTTGAAATGTTTAGAAAGCTTTTCTTGATGCTTGTAGCTGTAAGGCGTTTATCCGTTTGAGATGAGCGACGCCGCACAAACACACAGCCCCCGCTTGGTCAACGGAACAAAATCACAAAAGGGTTTTCTAACGTGAAAAAAATATCAAATCATTATTAAGGCACTGTGCAAAACGATGGGCACTCTAAGAGTTAAATAGTCTCAGATTCTTTTTACAAGGTTTCAGACCCTAATCAGCTCGTTAGATCTGATGCATGGCAACCGCTGTCATTAGTAAATGCCAATTTCAAAGCGCGACAAAAAGCGTTACTTTGGCTCCTTGTGCAGACCTTGTGCACACACTTGCGGACACTCAACCACCATGGGTTCCGCTAAGCAGCTGTGTGAGACTCTGAAAATAAAAGTTATTGATGCCCACAATGCAGGAGAAGGCTACAAGAAGATAGCAAAGCGTTGTCAGCTTGCAGTTTCCTCAGTGAGAAATATCATTAAGAGATGGCAGTTCAGGGGAACTGTGGAGGTCAAGATGAGATCTGGAAGACCAAGAAAACTCTCGGGGAGAACTGCTCGTATGCTGGTCAGAAAGACGAATCAAAACCCTCATTTGACTGCAAAAAACCTGCAGGAAGATTTAGCAGACTCAGGAGTGGTGGTGCACCGTTCCACTGTGCAGCGATGCTTGCACAGACAAGACCTTCATGATGCGTTTTGGAAACAAGTGCTGTGGACTGATGAAGTTCAAACAGAACTCTTTGGCCACAATCAGCAAAGGCATGTTTGGAGAAAAGAAGGAGCAGCATTTCATGAAAAGAACACCTTGCCAACTATTAAGCAAGGGGGTGGATCTATCATGCTTTGGGGTTGTGTTTCAGCCAGTGGCACAGGAAACACTGCACGGGTGGAGGGAAGAATGGATTCCACTAAATACCAGCAAATTCTGGAAGCAAACATCACACCATCTGTAAAAAAGCTGAAGCTGAAAAGAGGACACCTTCTACAACAGGACAATGATCCTAAACATACCTCGAAATCCACTATGGAATACCTCAAGAGACGCAAGCTGAAGGTTCTGGAACGGCCATCACAGATCCCTGATTTAAACATCAGTGAAAATTTGTGGGTAGATCTTAAAAGAGCTGTGCATGCAAGACAACCTGAGAATATTACAGAACTAGAAGACTTTTGCCAGGAAGAATGGGAGAAAATCACAAGTACAAGAACTGAAAGACCTAAAAAGCATTTGCAAGCTGTGATATCTGCCAGAGGAGGTCTTACTAAGGTAGGGTGCCCAAACTTTTGCCCAGTGCCACAATAATGTTTTTATTTTTTTATCTTTGTTCAATTTATGACATAAAAGGTTTTTCCATTTCCAAGAGAGACTGGGTTAACGTCTTTTCAATAAAAAAAAATCACCAAAATCTGTTAATCAATGGGTGCCTAAACTTTTGCATAAGACTGTGTATATATACATATATATATATATATTTATACACAAATTTTCACTTCACTACACGTCAGAGCAATACGAGTTAGTTGGTCATTGATTTAAGTTAATTGATTACTTGTTGAAGCCCTACATGCGTGCTCAAACGTGGTGGAGAAGAGTTCAGAGTTGATCAGGGGAGGCTGCATGATGAAGTAGACTTTGGGTGATGTAACAGAGCTGAGAGAAAAATCTTTAAACTCTAACACGCTCACTCCCATCTGCAAGTCCAAATGTTTTCAGCAAGTAACAGCTCATTTCAGGACACGCAATCTCCATCAAACTGTGCTGTAGAGCTTTGTGAAAGAGGACGGGCGAGAGCGGTACGTATAAAACTATTTAAGTACTTAAATGCTCTGAAGCACGCTCTTGGTATCTGAGCCCCGTATATCGGCCGGTACCCGATGCTGATTCACAGCCACCATCCTCGTAGTAATCTGGCCAAATCTCTGCAAGCTTTCCTTGCCAAGTTATCAGAGATATCACAGGCATTATGGTGTTCTATATTTATGTGCACTTATTTGTGCTGACAAACATCAGGAGCACTTATGACGGAAAATCCAGAGGTTCAGGACGAAATCTACAGTACATGCTCTATTAGCTTGTTGCATCTCTATTGTGTTATTTTATCCAAGCTAAACTTTTAACAAGGCTACTACAGTGTGTTGCAAGACAGGACAACTTTTCAAACGCTAAAAGCATTTATTCTATATACTGTATGACTGCACATCTGTATAATAATCTTTCCAAGCAAGCCAATAGCAAAAAACAAGATGTAAAATGAAGCTATGTATGCAGAGACCTTAGGAGGATTCAAGACTCAGCAGGGGAAGCCCATTCCCTATAGAAGCTCTTATCAATGAGTAGATGTGCCCGCGACTTTGTTCACATGGAATTTAATTGCACACTCGTAAGCTCGTTTTAATAAAAGAAATGTCAAACTAAAATTTTTACGTGTTCATTAAGTAGATTTCTATTGCGCACTCATAAGCACGTATTAAAAAATGTACAGCGCCATCTGTTGAATTTTGAGACGAACTAATAATTTTTTTTATTTATTTTTTTATTATTATTATTTTTTTTTATGATGCAAGGGCGTTTTCCATTTGAAATTCTCTTCCCGTGGGCCGATTGTGATGAAACAAAGCCTATATGTTACCTCAAGCTCGTTCAAATACACCTGTGTAAACCCCATTAAAATCCGTTCAGTAGCTTTAACGTGATGGGCGCACAAACAAACATAACAAAAAATTCCAAAAACTCGATCTCGAACTCCAAATCTCGATGTGTCCTATTGCTCATCTTACGTCCCCAAGAAACATTTTCCCCGCAAATATCTTCAATGTACCATTGACCCGCCAATTTTGCAGATTGATCATATCTAGCAACCAGAGATCTAAGTGAGACAACAGGAAAGCCTAAACTTCTGTTCAGCCTGGGCCCCCCCACTGTCACAACAAGACACCATTGATTATATTCATGGATTGTAACTTCATCAATTATATAGCTGGCTTTTACTTCCATAGCACTGCCCTTAAACCGTAGGAACTTGCAGGGACGGTCTGTCAATTGATTTTGGAAATACTAGGAGCTGTCTCATCTCTAGTCCTTTAAAGAGTAAGTGTTTTATGAGCACAATTTAAAACTGTACTCAACCACAGCAAGACAGAAACCCCACCTTAGAAGAATCGCACCTTGCTCTGCGTTAACAGCTTCTTATCTTTATTTTAAACCTAACACTCTGCAAAGCTATTTTAAGGCATGTGCGTATTGAGGAATCGTATTCCCATCACATGGATATGTGTAAGTTAAAAAAAATAAATAAAAAAAGTTTGTTCTGATTCCTCTTGAAGGAAGACTCATTCAACTGAAAATTATAATAATTGAAAATGCTCACAAAGGGAGCAGAAGCACACGGCCAGTCTGTGATGGGTTTAGAAATAAATGCATATTCGTGGTTACACTTTTCCACCAATTATCCAGCAGAGATTCCTAACAGTCTCGCATTCAGTGCAGGGCTTGCTTGTGGCATCTCTCCTTTCCTTGGGGGTATTCATCTGAATAATCACCCCCTCAACTACCCTGTCCTTCCACTTCTCCCCGTCCAAGTCACTTGGCCTTTCCCTTCCCCCTCAGACCTGTCACATTGAGTGAAAGGGAACAGGGAGCAGGGTCAGGATGGGTTTTACAGCTCTTTGTGGATGCGCTGTTTAGTTAGCAACCACTCTGTAGCCTTTAAGTTTTCCCAGCGGCCAGGGTTTAGAGCGAGTTAGTAAACCTGGATCAAGCCGACACGATTCCACCTCAAAAGCACACTCTTTTAAGCATCAGAGCCAATTTTAGTTGGGGGTGGGGGGAGTGGTGATGGTTGATGATTTGGGTCCAGGCCACCTGGCTTTTAATTTGGAGATCAATAATGAGTTGCAAGTGGATAGAGTGAGACACTGCACGAATGCCCACGTTAGGAGCATTGTTTCTGTGCACGAGTGTTCGAGGGAATTCGTGTGGGACTCGCGAGCTGCTTTGTGGTGACAGCAGGCTGATTCAGGTCAACAATGAAACAAGACGACGCACAGCAACATCTGCCAAAACAGCAGACTGTAAACAAACTCGCAACAGTTCTGCGAAAATATTGTCAATAATATCCCAGCGCTTTAATCCGTCTTTCTCTTTTAGCGCTTGATGGATTGTAAGGAAAGACGTTACACCGTTTAGAGAATTGACATTTCATCCGAAACAAAGAAATGAGAAGCAGTTACATTACAACTACAGTTCCAAATGATGCAATCTGTACAGTCTGATGATTCTACATACCGCTTACAGAAGACTAAATCTGTTCCTTCTTTTGCTTTCAAATTAGGTAGTTTGTTGCTATATATAGCAGAATTAGCTTAAATATTAGCTTTGATGTTGACACCAAATGAAGTAGAAGAATACCAGTGGATTTCCTCCATTACAGTGGAAGGGCATCGGAAATGTATTTTTTATATGGTTATATTTAAAGGCAGACTTTATACTGTAAATGAATAAACATGCAGAGGAATCTAGAGACATTTTGTGATAGAGCAATAATAATAATAAAACATTATTTTGTATTAGTTAAATGTTAGCAGTTCAAAACAGCATGGAGTAATGTGACCTAGATGTTGCTTAGCAACCTGTGCTCAGTGCATAATACAGATCTGATGAAAAATAAGCTTTTATGATAAATAACACAGAACGGTTTTTAACCCAATCAGACTGAATGCTCTCAACTAATTGGTATATAAATAGAAGTGAAAAGGCAAGCAGAATAACTTTGGTTACAACAATCTGTTTCCTTTTTTGGAATGGTTGTTTTTCGCCCTGCAACGGAAGATCAAATATTGTGTATACTGTAATACATGACTGTCAGAAATAATTTGGTAGATGATATTTTTTTATTATATTTATATTTATAATATATCATTAGCTTGTGATCTCGAACCAGGGAGGGGAAAAAAAAAGCAGTAACATGGTAATAATAAGCAGTGCAAGTTATGAACGTGACCAGACACTGATCACGTTTCACACCTTCACCATGCTAATAAAAAAATATTTTAAAGTTTTGACATAAAGAAAGAAAAACATGCAGATGTTCATTCCCATCAATGACGACCCCAGGGTTTGTGTGTAGATTTAGAAAATGTGTAATATGAGAGATATCGCGTCCGTCAAGAGGTTTAAAACCTGATGCTGTCATCGATCATGAGTGCAACAAATTCCTCAAATGGACACGTTTAGTAATCTCTTTGCTTCTGAACAGCCTGACCAACTCTTAATACTAAAGGGAAGAGAGTTTAAAAGTCTTAGTAGAGCGGATGGATCCCTGCGGAGCCAAACAAGTAACAGTAGTCCATGGTAAAAATTCTCTGTGTTAACTGAAATGGTTTAGCCTCCGAAGTAGAGCTTTTGAATGCTAAAGCAAGCCTAGTGCTGGCCAGCTTTGTCAGAGAGAGACACACACACATGAGCACGGCACATGGCATCTAAATTGGATGCCACCGGCACTGCCTTTCCTGCACTTTGCTGAATAGTTTTAATTACACTGACAGTAAAAGTAACACACTGCCGCTCAATTAGTCCCCTTTCACATCGGAATACAGTCCATGCGTTTGCGCGTACAGTACATGTACGCATGCACATTCAGCAGGCAGGCGTTCGTGTAATTTCTCTCGGGATGTGTGTAAACACAGCTGGGAGGCAGCGCTACCTGAGATTTCCTACAGGAGGTACCGAGCACGCGGCGACGGCTAAAGGCCCCTTTGGGTGCCACTTCAAACTGCTGGTCTTGCACTAACTCAAGGAGATGGGCTCCGTGTGTGTGTGTGTGTGTGTGTGTGTGTGTGTGTGTGTGTGTGTGTGTGTGTGTGTGTGTGTGTGTGTGTGTGTGTGTGTGTGTGTGTGTGTGTGTGTGTGTGTGTGTGTGTGATTGCTCCACTAGTAGGCACTCGCTCCCGTATGGTGGAACAGCCAGTGCTAGTGGAATTGTCCTCTGACTAGATGGAAAAAAAGATGACGTACTTTGTAATAGCTGCTGTTCATACTGTGGTTTTAGAAAATAACTATCATGCATTGTGATCGAGCCATGAGCTATAACCTTTTTTTTCCCCCTCCACTTCATTTTGTGCATTTAATTTTGATCATGGCCACCTCATACATCTCTCCGTTCAAGGTACACTGAATGAATCATTTACTTAGAAAAGCAGGCTGTACAGTGTGTCCTGACTCCAGTTAAGGCAACTTCCATCCTTCAATGTAATTACTATCGAAGCCCACCTCCTAAAGCAAGGGAGGAGGGTGTAAGCATGCAGGCTTTCGGCGGAGAATCGTGTTTTGGTCGTTCACATCTCCCCCAAGTGGCCGCCGGCGCCATTGTACACACCAGAGCTAAACTGCCTCTGAGAGAAAGCCCAGTGTGAAACGTTTATTTGCCTTCCTAATGCTGAAAAAGTTAGCTCATGTAGAGGAGCATGTAGGCGTGAGATGTGATTTAGCCGAGTGAGGTTGTGAGATGATGGATTTTTCACGTGGATTGTGGGTATTTTCACAGCACATGCAAACTAAAGATCCAGCGCGAGCGCGGGCCGCGAGTACTATTTCATTTTACGCTAATCGCCTTAGGGAGGTCGTATCCACTACGCTCGGAACTTTAGTAACTTCATTTGTCTTATTGTCAGAAGTGTTTTTGTTTCAGTTTGTATTTTACACATTAAGAACTTGATTTTAAATTTTTTTTTTAAGTATCAGTTTCTCGCTTCATGGCTCTAAAATGATCCCAGTGAATCAGAACAATGGGTTTGTAGCTAGATAGCGGCAGCAGTGGATCCGCGTCAAGAGAGGCTTTGTGTCCTGAAAGTGAAACGAGAGAATGCCTCGTCGCGACTGAAATGTGCCTGTTAAAGCGCATGCTCCGATCCCTCTCGCTCGCTCTCCGATTTCTTCTGCTTTCTGATTCCCTGCTGCGTCCATATTTCTCCCGAGCCCGTGATGAAAACACGACACAACATGGCAGAGATACAGGAGACAAACAGGTGTCCTTGACTCGCCAGTTTCCATTTCTCATCTCCGGGTCAAAAACAAACCACCGACCTCTCAATATTCCCACAGCTCATAACTCCCGGCACCGCCGGCTGACCCGGCTGTGTAAAAATTCAGCACGGAACCGAGCTGCCGCTGCTTGACATATGCTGTGTAGAAACAGCAGACTACACAAAGCTAATGCTTTAACGCTGTATCTAACCTGAGAACATAATGACATCTCTGACGCCGTGGGTTGGAACATTTGAAGCGCATCCTACACCAGAAAGGCTAAAGCTACTCTGTGTATTTTGGGCTAAGTAAGGAAACACACGAAGGCCAGACTAAAATGTCAGCGTCTGAAAGCCTTACGCATGCCTACTGAAAAGGTTTCTCGATTCAGCACGGAAAAGGGAGAAGAAGAAAAAAAGAAATAAAATGAGGCTAAGCGTTTCTCTTGACAGCCAAGAAGGAGGAGACAAGGGACAGGAAGAGCTGAAAGAAACACTTAAACTCTCGTTCTCATGCTTTTCTTTTTCTCATTCCCTTCTTCAGAATAGCCAGCGAAACCGGGTCCAGTGGATGAACCGTCAGGGCGTCAGAGCTGGATAGGTTTCACATAAAAATCACATACCAGCATGGAACCGATCCAGACATATATTTCATGCCCCGTCTGGTTATCACACACAAACATCTTCACTCAGATTGAAGACAGTTTAGAGAGGGGCACAGAGGGCTGGGGGTGGGGAACACTTTCTCACTCTCTCTCTCTCTCACACACACACACACACACACACACACACACACACACAGCTCCCAGGACTCACTCAGCAGCCCCACTGCTTTTTCACTCATTACTATTCAGAGAAATAGAGGAATAAAAAGCAACTTCAAGGTTATGATATTCTCACTCAAGAGGAGCCCTAAGAAAAGGATGCCTAGGTTTTTCGGGGAGCACGGGGGCAACAATTACGGAAATGAACGCCCTCACCAAGGGAGAATTTTCATCCAGGACGTTACCATGGGAACAGGCCTTTAACCCCCCACCTCCCCCCAACTTTCTCTAGGCTTTCTCTTACACAATGGAGAGAAGGGCTGTTTTTTTTTTTTTGTTTTTTTATACAGCAGGAGAGTGAATGTTTCGTGTTTTAAAAAGGAGGGGCGCTATAACTTTTCCTGATCCGTTCAACAGAACACGAGGCACGCCGTCAAACCATTCAGAGAGTGACTCTGAGAGTGACTCAGGGTTTCCTATCTAAACACAGAACGTTAGGGATGGAAGTAAAATATCAGTGAGAGTTGTAGTGTGCTGAGCCGCGAAAGCCGTATTTCTACCCCGCACATAAGCGGCTGACCTTGAAGGGCAGATTTACTGGTCAAACCTAATTCTGCTTCTAATATCTCATTGTGATGCTCCCGTTATACTGTACGCCATTTCAACAGAACTGAACATGTAGTTTCGGATTCTCTCTGCACTATGTGAAACTAGCTGTCTGAACAACCTCATAACCAAATGCTACCACTGAATGTGCAGTTGTGTAGTGTTGCATATAGTCCGTGTTTAGAAATTTCCGAAGCAGAACGTCGCATCTAGCGCTGCTCTGTTCGCTCTGTAAGCGCGTTTGCGCCGCGTCTCCTCCTCCGGCTAAGCGTCTTAAGACCCACCGCGGTGTCATGTTCCACAGCTCGCGCTGGCAGTTTGTTGTCTCCACTAATCTGCTAATCAGCTCCCATCCACCAGCATTGTTTAAACTGGCAGCGCTGGAAATAACACAAACACCGAGCAAGCTTTACTGCTGAAACGTGACGCTGCGCTGAACATGTTGTGCCACCGTCTCCTTTGGAGCGTCCTCCATGAACAAAAGCTAATGAAGAAATATTGAAAAACCCGTAGATATACATATATATATTTTTTTTTTTCATCTAGCACATTTTAAGTGCGAATCTCGGTCTCGGAACGTTGACTTCAAATCTGACAGTCAAGATCTCTACTACGCTGGACCGATGTGTTTTAAGCATCAATCCTAAAATAATGCAAGACTTTGAAATGTCAAGAAAAATCAAGACAGGTCGCATTATTCAATACGCCATGGTGTATTCATTTAAAAATGTGATTATTAATTTAAGAGTAGGGGCTGTTTGTGCAACCCCCACCATCATTCCCTCCCACTCTCTCTCTCTCTCTCTCTCTCTCTCCATGCTGCAATCTCATTTCCCTCACCAGAGATCATTAGTCACCAAGCAAGGGAAATCTCCAGTGAGAGAATGCCGTGTCAGCACTAATGAAATCTTTCACACACACTGAAACATATAAGGTTTTGATGGTAAAAATGTGTGAAACATTCTTTGAGAAATCAATACAGATAATCATCGGCGAAGCATTTCCTCCATGTCCATGCCAGTCCAGTGAGCGATCCACAAACGTGCCATTTACTCCGAGATCTCACAGAAAGCCCACCACCGAGTGTTGATTGGGTTTATACTTTTCTCCTGTGTTAAGTCATTAAACCGTCATGCTTTTATGCCTGTTTGATGTTCTAATGCGATGTTCCCCATTGGGAAGCGTGGAGAGCCAATCAGATCATGAGGATCGTGGTCACAGACTTTATGTTCAATGGATGAAATGTTCGAGGCAGACACAAACATAGTGTTAAAAAAAAAAAAAAAAAATTCAGTCCATTACTTCTGTGTTGCCTCGGCTGAAACACAAACTTTAAATCGACAAGCAGCATGCTCGGCAGGCAGGTGGAAATGATTTTCTTTTTCCTGACTCGATGGATGCTGGTTCATGTCATCGTTTTCTTTTTTTCCTTTTAATTCACCGAACCTGAATTGCAACACAGACCAGAGTTATATCTCTGAGCAGTTTATTTTATTGACAGGTTAGACCAACTTCACCAAGCGTTACAGAAAGTTTTTTATTCCTCGTTACCTTACAGTACGTACAGAATGAGTTATAGATAACCAGTGTATTTTTTTTTAAGCTCCAATGGATGGTAAAGATTCCATTAAGGGGTTATGGAGAAGAAGACTTAGGGCATGAGGGTGCCAGTCTATCGCAGGGCACACACATACACACGCACACACTATAGGCAATTTTGGAACGCCACTTAGCCTAATCTGCATGTCTTTGGACTGTGGGAGAAAACCGGTGTCCCCGGAGGAAACCCACCAAACGCGGGGAGAACACACAAACCCCAGAGGTGCAAGGCGACAGCGCTAACCACTAATTTCATTCAGTTAAATTTGATTTGGATAGCGCCGTTAACAATCGTCATTGTCGCAAAGTAGAAAATTATGGAAATGTGATGCAAAAACTTCCTGAGATGGCAGTAGGAAGAAACCTTGAGAGGAACCGGACTCAATAGGGACCCCCATCCTCATTTGGGCGATAAAGGATAACAGGGATTGATCTGCATCATAGAGTCCAGTTTGTTATTCGAGGCTCCAGTAGACTGTCGAACATTCCAGTCCTGAACTAGTCCTCAGATAACAGCTGCCTGCATCAGCCGAGGCCAGGACCGTCTTCATGATATAGTGAAACCGTCCCCAGTCACCACACGCATCCCAAGCAGACCACATGGGGCATCCAAGCGGCGGCATCTCCTCTAAGCCACAATGCCGACCTGGCATAACTATTATGTTTTCTCTTATTATACTCGGTTACATACTCCAATCTGTCATAAGAATCCATAATCAGCAGAAGATAAAAACATTCAGCTTTTCTCTGAACAGGAAAGTCCTTGAGTGTGTTGCGCCGGTGTGTACAGGCTTTTGAATGCAGCAGAATAATGAGCTAAACTCCGTGTCCTGTGCCACATCCATCGCAGTCGAGTTTCTTTGGGGACTTCAGCACTTCCTGAAGCGAGGAACACAAGTGGGCGTGAGCATCCTTCATGGCGGAGAGTTTAAAGAATGCATGAACGTTTCCTGCTCTTATCCGTTTACTTATTAGCATTGACCCAGTCCCTCGACCTCTCTGGAGGAGCCTGATGAGCAAAACGAACACAAATGAAGGGAATGTGATTCTGAGGCTGTACTTGGGGTGGTGAATGAAATTAATTTTGATAGACAGTCAGGAGGAAATAGAAAAATATGTTGACAATGGTCAGTCACATTCTGCCAACCTTCAACACAAGTACGCTCAGCATCATCCATTTTATTTGATTATTATTTTTAAATAGGAACCACAGAAGATTTAATCACAGCACATCTCTCCTCTGTTTCAGATGCTGGGAACACTCACGGCAGTGCCCATCAAGGTGCCTCAGGTCAGCTCTCTGCATCGGCTGGCAGGGCAGTCGCCCACTGTGCTACCTCAGGTAACACACACACACACACACACACACACACACTGTCCTGTTCTTCCTCAGATCTCGGGTGTCACTGGACCACATCCAGTGTTTAATATCCTACTCCAGAAATCGCAAATTAAGCCTCAGACAAAAGAAAAACAAGAATCACTGACGCCCGTTCTTTTTTTCTTGATGTGATGTTGCTTTGATCTAACAAACGGATCAGTCTGCTTTACTGGCAGGGTTGGGTTACAATGTTGATGAGCACAATGCAATATGTAAAAATGACATTTGTAATGAAATTCATTGCCTTATCAGAATTTTTCCACATACTTTAATTTTTTTTTTTTTTATTTACCCACATTATGTAGCGTCTTGTTTATAAAGGGCTTCGAGAGCTACAAACAGCTGGAACACACAAATTCCTTGTGTGTTAAGATACTTGGCGAATAAAACTTGATTCTGATTCTGATTAACGTTTTTGATATTCAACTATATTTTATGTTTACTTTACAATATAAAACTATTTGAGATTTTTTTTTCACAGAAACAACGACTGAAACGCCTAGTTGAAAATGATGTAATTACAAATGCAAAAATAGTCCGATGGTATTTAAAAAGCTGAAAAAAAATAATGCTATGCACCATGACCAGTCTTTTTGCTGCATCAAATAGTGACCGGTATTTAGTTAGAAAGTTTAGAAACCATGAGTAGATGTGCATAGAGTTTTTATTAAATTTTTTTTTTTTTTTGCCATAGAATAAATAAGTATTAGGGAAATTCGGTAACATTAATTTTTTCAATTTGGATTGAAATTTTTGCCTCAAAAGTTTGGGATCACTCGCAGATTTCTTTGTTTTTGTCTAGTGATTTATTCTACAACAACAAGTCGATGTTGGTTATAAATATAAATAATCGATATAAAGAACCGATGTGTAATTATTCTTTAGCACTTTAAGCCGACTGTATTTTTGTTTGTAAGTGACAAATATTTGTCATTAATATCAAAACACCTCAGCCACGAAACCTCAGCATAAACAACATAAACGCAAGGGACATCAACTTTTTTAGAAAACTAAAAGCCCCAGATAATAAGAGTCTATCAGAAGCTTTTTTTGTAACTATGATTTGTTCCTGAAGTCGGCCAACAACTTGTCAGCTGTTGACGATCGGAGAAGGAAGGCGAAGAAAAAGTGCCAGATGCAGTTTTTTTGCAGCTATTACTGGCACTTCTGTGCTGAGAAATGTGTGGGTGCGGGAGTGAAGCCAGCACTGATCTGTGTATGCACTGTGAAATATGAGCTCAGATCTGACCCGTCCTCATTACAGCCCCGTGGTTTCGTATCAAGGCACGTAATTCAGTCTACGGCCACTCGCCGAAATATTATTCGAAATCGGACGATCTGTTTCCGCAGAAGATTTGTCCCCGTCATGTGAACACCTGGACAAATTAATTGCTGCATGTACATGAGAACATGTAAAGCTGTATCTAAAACAGATAAACGGTCACACCAGGTCAGCACATGCTCACGCTTCAAATACAGATTAGTGTCCAATAAAGTACAGGACGAAATGTCGGAGATTATCCGATGAATCGCGGTGCTAATAAATCTTTAAGACTTAAGCCTTCCATCCGTGCTTAACTTTCCGTTCAGACCTTGGACACAGTTAATCCCTGCTCAAGTTGATCTTATTTGTTTCCACCGGTCTTCTTAGTAGATCAATGTAGATAATGATGTTTGATAAGGACGCAAATGAAGCTTGTTTATGCATGGAGCAGGAATTCCACAGGGGGGCAGCACAGCCCCAAAATAAGGCCATAGGACTGTAGAAGTAGAATCGGTTAAACTGCTTGAACTGCACATTTTGACTGATTTGACTGAACTATGATTCAGAATTGAACAAACGGCCTATACATATGCCTTAAACATTCTGTTTGATTTTTACTTTTGTATTTGTTTTTGTCACTGATCTGTGTTATTAATGCATCATATACCAGTGTATTCTCCCTACCTCCATCACTGCCGTCCAAATAATGTCAGTTTGACTGATGAAAGTGGACGGTGAATAACTCTTCGATCCCTGCCGTACACAGGTCAGGCCAAAGACTCTGATCCCAGACAGCCTTCCCCATAGCCCGTGCCAGGAGCAGCAGTCCAGCCAGCCACTGAGCCTTGCACGTGGCACTGCTGTGGTCAGCCCCAAAAGCCAGGGACTCGCTACCTTCAGCCCAGACAGGATGTCCAGCGGCAAGGGGGAGATCACGTCCCCTCCCCTGCCCATACCCAGTGTCTCCACAGCCACAGCCAGCCCCGGCGTCGCCTACGCCATCATCTCCGCCACCGCACCCGCAGCCAACGGAGTGGCAGCCATGAGCGAGGCAGTGAAAGTGCAACCGCTGATCTTCAGCCCAGACAGCAAGGTCAGACAGTGGCCTGATCAGCTATCAGCACAGCTTACACTTCCTGTGAACGCTTATCAGATATTTAATCCAAAAAAAAAAAAAAAAAAAAAGGGCGTCATGGTTCTTCTTTTCAAATGACTAATAAACAGACTGAAAAAAAAGTTGAATCAAACCTAAATCATAATCATAAATTGATATTTTCATATGTATTTTTCTTTAACATATCATATTATGTAATCAGTCAGTCAGAACCGGTATCTGACAAGATTAAGCCTGATATTATTATTATTATTATTATTATTATTATTATGATCCTATTTCTGAGTCCTGATCGATAGAAATGCAGCATTGTACAAAAAGGTAAAATGCCGGCGTGTGGATTGAAAACGATTTCGAACACTTTTGATCTTTACAATGTAATACACTTTTGGGAAATCGTTCCCTCATTGTGCAACTTAACCTTCCGGAGCACTTGTGCGTGACAAGTCATTTTTTAGAATCCTGAAGCGTCTCAGAGTAGGGTCTCTTCCCTGCGTACGAGTCCTGCAGCAGTAATTAATCTCGGGCTGGGATGAAAAATGCTCTGTGGCTGACACAGGCAAGATTTGTGAGGCTCATTATGCTGTTGTTAAGAGAGAGTGGTGGTCCTCATAACAACCAATGGTCACATTCAACTCGCAGGATACATTTTTCTCCTCTCTGTAACCATTCACTGATCACGTAGTAAATACTAGCATGGCTTAATAACCGATTTCCCACTTATAGATCCACAGCTGTAAATCATACCGTGAATTAATGTAAACGTCGATTAAAAGAAGTAAAAAGTATTTTAACTCTACTGTAGTATAATTACAGAATGATTCTTTACATACTATTTCTCTTTGATGTGATTTTATCTTCAGATGTTCTTGATTGATGTAAAAACGATTTGAATTTGTTTGTTTTTCCCAGGTGATTATAATCCAGCCGCAGATCCCTAGCAGCTCTCAGGGTTCTCCAGGCCCCCAGGCTGAGATCCCCTCTCAGGAGCCCAGTCCTGCGCCCTCCCCTCCACGCAAGCCCAATAAAAAGGAGGAAGACCCCGAGGTATGCTCACTCCATATAGTGATGCATCGATAACAAGGACTGACAGGCAAATAGAAATATTCTGTGTCGAGAAATAACCGTAGATACCTCCAGGAAGTTTTGTGTCTGAAATCATATTTACACAATCTGATTCTCAGCGTGTCCCGGGAAGCCTTGCAGGAGTGCGCTATTTTTATGTTGGAACACACCTCAGCAGAACATCTGTATGTTTTTGGACACAAAAATTATGACGCATGAAAGGAGTTCAGGATTCACGCACTCTGTTAGCGATGAGTCTTTGTAGTCGTGGTTTTCAGGTTCCTCACCGTGCCCTCTCTCTCTCTCTCCACCTTACAGAAAATTGCCTTCATGGTGGCTCTTGGCCTCGTAACTTCAGACCACCTGGAAGGTGAGTTTTCTGCTCGCAGGACCACGTTTCCTGACTGTAACTGCTTCCTGTTAGAAGCTTCAACTGTAGCTAGTATATTTTCTTTGTTATGGCAGAAATCCAGACCAAACGACAGGAGAGGAAGAGAAGAAGTACGGCTAATCCTGCATACAGCCTGTTTGATCCAGAGGTAGCTTAACTCAACTGCACCAGATAATACATATGTTAAAAAATATTAAACGGGGCAAAAAGAATAATTGCCAAATGGGTTAGGGTTCACAAAGTTTTATATTTCAATTAATAACATTGTAACAACAACCAAAAATAAAGATAATTTTAGCAAGTCTAAATGTGAGAACCCAAGTCAGATTTATCTACATTTTCTCAATATAAGATTATTAAACTAATTTCGGTGGTACTGTGACTTAGTGGTTAGCACTGTTGCCTTCCACCTCCTGGGTCCGGGTTCGAGTCCCCCCTCGGGGTCTGTGTGCATGAAGTTTTGGTGGGTTTCCTCCGGGTACTCCGGTCCAAATAACATGCAGGTCAGGCTAATTTGCGTTCACAAATTGCCCGTAGTGTGTGAATGAGCACCTGAGTGTGCGAGTGTATGTGTGTGGGCACCCCATCCAGGGTGTACCCTGCTTCATGCCCTAAGTCTACTGAGATTGGCTTCAGGCCTCCCGCGCCCCACTACACAGGATAAAGCGGTATAGACGACGTCTTGCTCTTTTGGCAGATGATTCAGCTTATTGTATTATATTATAGATAAACATATAGATTCCTTATTTCTATTAAGAAGCCAAAAGTGTTTTTTTGCAGACAGAATTACTATACAAGCTTTCCTGCCTACAATAGATTTTGGCATCTCAATTTTAATCGTAAAAATATTACACTTAAATGATGTGGACACGTTTTTTTATGTAGGTTTTTACTAGGGTGTAGGTCTTAGTGGTGTAGGGGGTACTGCGGCATACGCACACCCCCGTCTCATGTATTTTCAGCAAACTAGTGCCTGAACGGAGACGAACTGAACTGAACCCCGGCTAAGTGGCGAAACATACATGCATGGAGGCTAGTAGGGCGAAGAAAACATCAGCATAGACATCAGCCTGGGATTCAAGGCCATGCTCTTCTGTTTACTGCTTAGACATATTACTGTTTTTTCTCGTAAACGTCCTTCTGTGTGTCCTTTACTGAGGTGCACAGCATAAAAGTCTTCTGTTCACAAATGTATCATTTATAATATAAAAAAGGCAGACCCTGTTTTTTTTACAAATGCATTAGATTTTTATATACATTTCCTCCTCATGATCTCGATGAAAATGTTTCTCTGTCAATTGCTTTCCAGCGCAAAAGGCTCGCTTCAAATTACCTGAACAACCCCCTCTTCCTATCAGCCAGAGGTAAAACTCATCTCTCTTCTCATCAACACAACAGCTGGGGTAGAGCTCACAAAATTACATTTGAAGAGGCATGCTCATGCCCTGTGTTACACCTCCCCCCAAATACACACACACACGCACACTCACACAGAGAAAAACATGTTCCTAAGCTAGACAAATAGGATTCGAGTTCATGCTCATGTAATGCAGAGTGAATATCAAAGACTCTAAACATGTACGTGCAGGTCCGCAGTGCCATTGTGGATTTCTATCAAATGAAATGTTCAAATGCTTTTAATGCAGCATCTAGTGTAGTACAGATCACAACTGACACACACATACACATACTGTTGTCCCCTTTCGCCATGCACCGTTCACTTACGTCTTTTACACCCAAGTCATGATTGCCTAATTATCAAAGCCTTCATTAAACACCAAGCTGATCCTGAATCTTAAAGAGCATGAAGGTGTTTCTATTGCCCCTGACAGCACAAATAAATCACCTTATAATTATTAGGGACGGGACTCGCCAGGATCACTCGACACCATATCATCGCTACACTCATGTGCCGATTCCATTCGCATTGTGATCCTGTAAATATCATGATCTTATAAATATCTCGATCTGATGATAATTTTTTCCCCTTGCTTTTGTTACAATTCTAAACAAACAACAAATGAATCCCTCCTACTGTACCACATGACACTGTGCTGCCTGCCAACGTGTGAATAGTTTAGAGTGCGCCACCTGTAGGATTACAGAGGAATGGCAACATGTTACCACATTCACTAATGTATACACACTTCAGGAAAAGAAAAACCTGTTTCAGTATTTTAATACTAAACGTATTTTGTTTTGGCTGACTCTGTCTAAGTAAACAAAAAACAAAAAAAGTTAATACATTTTGGTGTCATTGTGGTAATAGATAAATTGCCATGGCAAAAGTCGATTTTTGCCCCCATCTCTAATAATTATACATCTTTTATATTTGTATTAGATCTGTCGCCAGGGGTGTTCAAGTCAAACTGGGACTTGTGATAAAATGATGTAAATGAAGGCATAACACAGGAGGAGTCCGCTGCGGTCATTCCCGTGTACGTTAAGCAAGTGGAACGCCTGATCCTTGAAAATCGACCGATAACTGATAACAGAAGAGACGCGTCTGTCTGTGGGAGCTGTGCACACAACCATTCATAAACACAACCTGCACATTACGGGAACTCGGCTAGCAGTTATTGCTGCATCTCCCGCCAACGACCACAGATATTCCCACATGCCCGAGCCGTTAAAGGAATTCCTGGGAGGCCAGCGTTTCAGACGTGAAAGGCAGTATGATCGTGACTCTGGTGTCCTGAGTAAACTATTCAAGCAGTAAAGAAACACTGGAATACGTACATTACTGTAGCAGGGTTATTATATAGAGACATCTATATCGATCGATAGATCGCAGTTTTGATCAAAGGTCCCGATTTGACTTGAACACCCCTAGTACTATAGGTCTAACTTTAAAATCGCATGTAACTGAAGGTTCTCCACTGAAAGCTCTTTCGAGCAGGAGAATAGGCTTCTGTTTCCTCTGTTGTTAAAAGCCATTAGAGACAGTGCTATTAAAAGCAGCGCCTCTAGCTATATTTCTACGTGCTCAGCTTTGTTGCATGGCTATAACTGTAATCTAACCCATGAATAACCCTGTCTCTTCACTCTGCAAGCTACTAACGTATTCTCTGCTTCCCATTCGCATGCCAGACTCTGAGGATCTGTGTTGGAAGGTACGTAGCTACTCTTCAGTTTCTCTGTATGTGGAGGAGAAAGGTTTTTTTTTTTTTTTTTTTCCCCTGTCGTGACCTTTTTGTAGCCAGTCGTTCATTGTTCATGAAGAAGTCTTAAATGAATAACGCTGTACCGTAGGCGCTCGGGCTAGATCGCGCAGTCAGACACACAAAATGCATTTTATAATCGCTTACAGATGTTAAGTATTTAAATGCATTCAGATGATGATAACCATGGAGGTTTAGACTGACAGACAGAAATAGCAATAACATTATGCCAAGTGTTTCCGCCACTTTATTAGGAAAGGCAGTCAGCCTGCTCATTCATGCAATTAATCAGGCCATCAAATAGCAACGGCGCAGTGCGTAACACCACGTACTGTAGATACAGATTGGAGGTGGTCTCACTGATTTGAGTGGGTCTCAACCCTTCTACTGGAGGCAGCAAATTACATTCTGAATTGAAGTGGGTGTGTGATAGAGCAGGGAAAGGTGCAGACCAGGAGGTCCTCCAGGACCAGGGCTGAAATCCGCTGCTCTAGATAGAGCCTACTGTGAAAATCCCAGGGGAACCGCTATACTCAAACCAGAAAGCATGCCGCTCTGACATCTAATGGGAACATTAACCGAAGATTTAGAACTGTACCTCTCAGTGATTTTAAAAAAAATTTTTATTCATAATTTGTAAAATTATTAAAATAAAATTTGAGTATAAATATAATTTCTTAATGTTATTGATATTTGCCTTGTGTTCTTACACTATCATGGATCATACAGTATAAAACCCTTCATCTTCAACTTCCTCACACAGCGTGTCTTTTCAGTACTGGTGTAGTAGACAGTACACACATATCACTACTTTCAGCAACATATGTAGGGTCTTAAAAATTTGCATTTAAACAAATAATGAATTTGACTAGGTGGTATGGAGGCCTCGTACCGGCGGGGTCAGGGGTTTAGTTACCACCTAGTGGCTGTGTGTGTGTGTGTGTGTGTGTGTGTGTGTGTGTGTGTGTGTGTGTGTGTGTGTGGACATGGCAAGATCGCCCTATGCTTGGTGGGTTTCTTCCAGCTGCTTTGTTTTTTTTCAAAGGGCTAATTCGCGGTATTGACTGACACCCCTGTCTATTGAAATAAGAACGTCAACGGTGTACCTTGCCGTTCCCGTCCCGATCCTGGGATAGGCTCCAGGTCCTTCACAACCTTATACAAGTGGTACAATGAATAATAGTGCGAGTGGGTGAGAATTTTAATATTAGTGGAATGGTGAAATGAATTTATATACAGTTTTCAGCAGTATACTATAGGCTGTTTCAATATCCACAGCCAGCACCTTTTTATTTAACATGTAGTTTAATTGCCTTCTAGGTAAAGATTTTTTTTTTTTAATGAGGAAGCCTATCTATCTATCTATCTATCTATCCATCCATCCATCCATCCATCCATCCATTTGACAGAACTGTTGATAGATCATTCCCTATCTAGAGACCAGATTAAAACAATCAATCAAAGTACCATGTCAGGATAATGTTACAGCTCTGCCAGTAGACAGATGTAATACAGATGTACAGAGCAGGATGGTGACGACAGGGCTGTAATGTGCGACTTGATTTGTGCATGATCGTTACAGGAAGAGCTTGAGCACGATGACCACTGCGCTGTGTGCAAAGAAGAAGGGAACCTACAACAGTGCCATAGCTGCACCCGCGCTTACCACCTAGACTGCTTACATCCTCCGCTCAAATCCCCACCCAAGGGCATGTGGTTGTGCCCCAAGTGCCAGAAGAAGGTCAGAACATTTAACCTTTGACTGTTCAAAACGACTAATGACGTTTAGAAGCAGGAATGATGAATTTAAAGTTGTTTTCTTTTTTCTTCTGAAGGTTCTGAACAAAGAAAACTTGTCTTGGCCACATAATTTCGTTCAGTCTTACGTCACACACAAAACAGGTACAGTCTACATGCGCATCGATACTCTGAATTCATGCCATCTGGTTGCAGCTGTGAGGATGTGTAATGCACGTCTATACTGTATCTGTCTATGTGTAGTGAGAGAGGAGGAGAAGAGAAGACTGGTGAGGAGGAACAGTGAGCTGAAGAAGGAGTGTGCACACCTGAAAGAAGAAGACCAGAGACTCAACAAATCACTCTTGGTACAGTTCATGTTCGTCTAATTAAACACGGCTGAGGCACAGAAGCCATGCATATTTTACTGGGACACACAGAAATGAATGTTTATGACTGTTATAATATTCATGTTAAGAGGAGCTATCTTGTCTTGCAGAGACTCCATGACATTAAATGTAACTAGAAATACATACATGCATTATTTTTGGCAAATAATTGAAAAACACTTTTGGTCAACTTTGGAGTGGTACTGACATCACAACACCCTGTTGGGTTGAGTGAGTGATTATATAGCTATAACAATAAACACCATCATGTTTAATTTGTCCACCTGAATCCAGCCGAGGCCATGCACCATTAAAAAACAAAGAATTAATCTTTTAAAAAAATCATTTTCTAATAATTTGCAGACTTTTAATTATACTGCAAGTGTGTAATTATGATCTTTATAATAATGTGCAAATCAAAGCCTCAGTGCAGACAAAGGCTTGAGGAAGCCCTGTGATCTTTGGCGCCCCCTTGTGGAGGGTGTGGACCTCAGGTTAGAAACCTTGGACCTTCAGCATGCTATTACAATGCTGCTCCTGCTGTAGCTAGCATGGGTTTTAATATTGACAGCAGGTGAGAATTAGTTGATGGAGTTACAAAATGAGAAAAAAAAGTGCAAGTAATACACAGATTTTTAACAGACATTTTAACAGTTTGTCACTACAACTAGTTTGTTATTTAAGCAGTATAAGATCGTATAAATAGTAAAGGATTCAATGGAATCTGTACAGTTGATTTTTTTTTTTTATTAAGTAAGCTTAATGATCTGTAAAAATGCATGAATGTGTTCAGAAACCAATCTCCACACCTCAAACACGGGGATGGTTGTGGATACGCCATACCAGCCAGATCTTGGGCGGAGTTATCCTGAGATTGCATGTATTAACAGAAAATGTTGTGCAGCCCACATCTTAAATAGGTTTTGAATATACTGTGAAGTGCTGGAAGAATAATCTGCGTGCGTTTCTCTACAGAAATGCAGAGACATGAAGGAACGTCTGCTGAGTCAGCAGAGGGAGACCCAGGCGTCTCTGGAGCGTCTCCGAGCCCTAATCCGCCTCATCCAGCGCGATCACATGATCCAGGTCACCATGACGGCCACCACCACCACCTCAGGGGGAGCAGCACTGCTCTCTCTGCCCTGGATCAAACCAAGCTCCACCAGCAGCACGAGCAGCTCCACAGCACCCCCTGCAGGTCCCTCCACACTGCTGCACAAGAGTGTGCTGCACTCCCAGGGCAACAACTGAGCCCCATCACAGGCAAAACAAACAGAAACAAACAAACACTTTATTCATAACAACGTACGTGCATTTCTTTTACCACACAGCTCTTCCTGAGCTTCATGAGAGATACTCACAATGGAAGCTGGAGAGTGAATTCTGGCCAGTGTGGGTCCCCCCCAAGAGCTGTATTGTCTTAAGGAAAAAAAAAAAAATTCAAAAATATAAAGAAAAAAAAATCAATACTAACTACAGTATATTCTTAAGTATTTTTTAAAACCCAACACCTACAGTGCTTAAGAGATTTTTTTTAACTTATCATTTTTAATTTACTAAATGTCCTTGGCCTTAATGTATTTATGACAAATGAGCAGATAAGCACGCCGTCATGAATACGGAAATTAGGTATTTTATGCGGCTAAAGCCTTTTTTTTATTTTTTTTTATTAAGATTTTCTTTCTACAAGGGGGGGGGATTACTTGTTCTACATATAGCGAGAGAGAACATTAGAGTAGCGTTAGTTACATAACTAACATCTGACATATGAGACAGAGAGGACTGTACAGTGAACTATCCGAGTAGGAAAATAAATTCTTCTCATTCTCCTAAGAACAACAATCGCCATAATAATTCAGGTGAAAAGGAGGTGGGAAAGCGGTTTTCATCGTGTATGTACTTGCGAGCATACGAGCCTTCAAACGAACACAAAAACAAGGGGAGAAAACAACAACAACAAAAAAAAAGAGATAACTTTTTTCAGTATTAATAGAGTTGAGATAAAGGAACAAAGTATTTAAGATGACTACAAAATTTAGCATTTCTAGTGAAGAATTTAGTATTTTCATGCGGATGCCTGTTGATAATTGTGAATCGAAGTATTGGAGAGAGGGGATTGTTGTACATATGTTGTATTGTTATAACAGGTCCTTCTGTTTTGTTTGTTTTTTTCTCTTCTGTATTGTTACTCCAATCAGAGCCTCATCAGTGACATTTCTTTCCGTTTCTGTTGCACTGACAACAAAATTGGACGTTAAGAAGGACATTCAAGTTTCAATGAGTGCGTGCACCTATTGTCAAACACTTTCTTTTCTTTCTCCAGTATATAAGATATGCCAAAAAAAAAAAAAACACCTTTATATTTTGAAACTGGGAGCTTTCCCATATTTCAGCACCGTCTTTATTATCTGTCTCTGTCTGTATCTGTAGTTTTTGCTTTAATGATGCCTTATTTCCTAATCACCACATTGACATTATGTACGTAGAATTTCACATATTATTGCAAAGGACACATCCGACTGGAGTTGTGTCCGTTTGGTTATCCAGTTTTTCTTCATTTGTGAGATGATCTAAATGAACACTGCCTCAAGAACAAGATTAGATAATGCCAGGGTTTATTAAATACATCACATTGAGATGAGAAAACGTACCTGGAATTAATTTGTTTTTTTTTTGTTTTTTTTTGAAAGGACAATTTTATGCGTCACCTTTGCTAGGTTTGTCTTCCTGTTCTTCTTAAGGATTTCTCAAGGTGCGCAGTTCTGACCCGGCCTGTGAGACAGGGCTGCTTCTCAACCTGGGCAGCAGGAAAGCTGATCTACCTTTGCTTTTACGTCCCTAGCTACTGATCAGCGTTCGGCCCAAGTCAGCAGGGTCTGAGCCTGATCACGATCCAGTGGAGCAGAGGACTATGTTTCCAGAAATAAAACAGTGCAGGTCACTTGGTCCAAAACTGCGTTCAGCTCTGCTGGGATCACCCTGATCAGAGAGTCCTGAATTACCATGGCAGATTTAAAAATCTTTTTCAACACACACGATCTCCAATATCATATCTATCATGATCACACAAGGGCTTTGACAGGTTTGGGGTTCTTCGGCTGTGAAAAGTTAATATCAGAGTTCTGACATGGTCTGTTAGATTATTGTAAATTTCACAAATTAAGGCAGACTGGCGAGCACCATCCAGATCTGATTGTAAGGAATTACATGCATATCACTCACTGGCTCATAACAACATCCACATCATAGAGACGAGCCTGACCATAAGGGATTAGCTCACAGGAAACCGCACAGACTAGAGCATAGAGATTAGAATCGAACCGTACTGCAAACGCGAACATCGACGGAGAGAAGCAAACTCGCGCATATCCGAGCTCTGTTCATAGTGAGAGTGTTCTTCTGCCCTTCATGCATCATACGAGACATGTCCCCACCTCCTCCTCCGCAGTCCACCCTATCCTCCCACCCCCTCCATATTCCAGAACCTTCTCCGGGACAAACTGTGCCGTGCTTATACAGATCTATTTTAATACACTCGACTCGACTACGTTGAACAAGATGAAACTTTTTTATATTCTTTTATCAATGAACGTAAGAAAGAAAAAGAGACAAAAAGAACATGACGATTTTTTATTGTTTGCCAATTATGCATTTAGCTTGCGATGTGTGGTGTGTCCGTATGCTACGAGGAAAAGGTAGCAGAAAAATCAAAGTGAACTCGAAAAAGGCAACAAGGCAACTGTTAGATGGATGTCTTCAGAGTGTTCTTTCTGTGTCATTATGGAAGGGGACCGTCCAGTGGATAGGATGTATAGGAAAGTGTTTGTCTTACATATGCCAATGTAGTTTTTTTTCTTCTTTATGATGCATTCAAACTTGATTGATGGAAGTTGGTAAATGGTAAAGAGTAGTCACACTTTTTTGTACCAAGTTCTTATTGAAAACTGAATCAATAATAAACATGGAAAATTGGAGTCTTGTTAAGTGTGTTGTATGTTTGTGTGTACAAAGCAGTTTTTTTTTTAAACATTTGTTGTAGAATAACATTCATACAAAATGTATAGTCTGTAAAAAAATTATTATTAAGTATTCATCATATTCTTGACTATTAATAACTTCACATTAGTATTAGGAAGGAATCCACTTTGTCAGAAACACAGTTCGGAGAATAGTACAGGGATACAAATTGGGTATAAAAACAGACAAATACATCCACACATGATACATTTTAATTCAGTTAGCACTTTCATTGCTAATTGGTGTTGTAACAAACTCCACAGGAAAACAGTCTTTTATAGCCAATACACAAACATTACTCTTAGCATCAAGATAACAACATTCTCAGGGAAGGTTTTACAGAATCTTTGTCCTCAGTACAGACATGATTGTACTTTCACCCTGAATCTGCGAGTACAATGAAGTAAATGGTGAAGGATGAGAGGAATATAAATGATTACTGAGCACCCATCTATCTTACAGTGAGTATCTGCTAGTACAGTGAGGTCAAACGCATCAGGTCTACATTACTCATTAGTGCAATGCAAAATGTAACAATAATAATAAAAAGTCCAGTGATGCATAAAAATGGAATATTATTTCATTACAGCTCAATGCTGTTACCATTCACGCCTTCAAGATGATCTCTGCTGCCTCAGACGAACGGTTGCCATGGCAAACGAGAGTGGAGTTGTAATTTAGGGGAAATTTGCTTTGATTTGTGTGTACACACATTCATCTGCGTTCGTGGCTGAGGATGTGTTAGTGTGCGCATGTTAAAAAGACACATAGCAGAAACTGTATGATTAATATCTACTGTTTAGAAGCATTATACAGTACATAAGATTAATGTCTATGACATTACGATGTTCGTGACCCTGTAGAAGCTGGTGTATTAACATGCATTTATTATTATTAAATCCAAAGAAATCTGTGGTAACTCGGTGTGTGTGTGTTTGCTCATCCAGACTTATGACACACTCATGACAAAATACCTTCTGTGTCTTTTAGTGTTGAAATAGTATCTACAATGTGGAGTCTTAGTGTTTTGGTCCGCAGTACAATAAGCTTTTTGCCCCATGTGACTCCACGGGTCACTGAGAGTCGATGCATCACATCAGTGGCACATGCAATAATGACAAGGCTTCCTGCTGTGAGCTGTTGTGGGAGTGTGTCGGGCACTCAGGGCAGTACCTGCTGTGGAGGACAGTGGGAGCTAAAGATGGCATCGTAGTGCTCGACGAGCAGCTCTGTGAATATGTTGAGCGGAGTGATGGCGCCCAGAGAGACGCCGCCGTGACGGGGCCACACCAGGTTCACCCCGAACACGCACGCCAGGTTAGAGGAGCTCATCTTATTGAAGATGCTCTCTTTTGAGACCTGCAGAGATCAAAGATCAGAGAGAGAATGAGAGACACAATGATACAAACTGAGGGTCGAGTTTATTAGGTACAGTGCAGTAGCTATGTCCAATGCGCATTTATCCTAGTGCACCCGAGCGCGTTGATTACAGCAAACACATTTACATTTAAATAGTATTTAAAATACAGAGTAAATGCATTCTAAACTAAACTAATCACTGATGCTATATCTATATGCTAGGTTGATGCTAACAAAACGTGCAAAGCTTGTGATGATGTAAATGGTGCATGTTACGCTGCGTGTTACAGTAGATTAGCGTGTTCCCTAGCCAATTATCTCAATTATAGGTTGTGGACGATTATGAAATTACATACTGCATGCATCTTATTAGAAAATTACATACAGACTTGGGATTGTGTACGATAAAATCTTTAAACAGGCGCTCGCAGTAAAAGACTTTAGACTCCACGGTGTGTAACATGAACATTTTCCCCATCTTTTAATGCGGAGTTTGGATGGTTTGTATGTTGAAGGTCCTGAGATGCTCAGCGGGTTTGGCGTACATAATTACACTTCATTCCCCCTGATTAAACATTTGCGTGTCAGGGTGAGTAACGATGCCCCTGGGAGTGTCTGCAAGTAGACGGTGTGGTTTCACGGACATGCTGCTTCACATTAACAGGAAGACACTGAAATTGTGAATGTCATTCTCAGTGAACTACAAATCTGCCTGGGGGATTTACAGTACGCGTGATGATGACTTGTGCATGGGTGCAGAGAAATATGGGGGGGGGGGGGGGGAACAGTATTAACCAAAGATGTTTAATAGTGAAAGTAAGAGCATTTCCATACACACACAATGTGATGAGAACCCTCGGGATTGAGACAACTGTATTGCCATAAGAAAACCACTTGTTAGTGAGACTAATCAGAATTATTTTGCCTAATAATGTGCTTTATATTATTTCTGTCTCGCCAAAATGCCATCGGCCAGCAAGGAGGAGAGATGTTGATGTTATCCAGCATGTGGGACAAATATTAAATGCTGAACCAGACAATATGAATGCAAATCAATCCCTGCTTTCTGTTTCACCCAAATGAGGATGTGTTCGCTGTTGAGTCCGGTTCCTCTCAAGGTTTCTTCCTATTGTCATCTCATGGAGTTTTTTCTTGCCACCCTCGTCCATGGCTTGCTCATCAGGGACAATCTGACCATTTTGAATTATACACATTTCATACAAACTTCCATAGTTTCTTTGGTTGTGTAAAGCTGCTTTGCGACAATGACAACTGTTAAAAGCGCTATACAAATAAAATTGAATTGTCAACTCTTACAAAACAGTTTCATCACCGAAGCATTTATCGTGCAAAATATATTTACTGAATCTGATCATCAAATCTCAATCTGAAATCATACATAAAAGTGTACATGTTTGTTATTCTCCTCTTCGTTTGCTTCTATAAACATTAGCCATTTGCTGTGATGCACTTGCCTGAAATTTAAACAAATTCTTTTTTTTTAGCTTGAGCAGTTGGGTTATTAACAGATTGTATGGAAGTTAAGGGAGTATAGTTTATTTTAGTGCAATAAAATGCTGCTGTGGCCACATGTGCATGGAAGAGCAGAACCCAAAACAATCTGTTCATGAGTCATTAGATGTATCCAGAGCTGCAGTGTATCCTCTTACCATATGCAGGAAACAGATGAGGTACTTGACCACGATGAAGTTGTACTCTGGAAGCGACTCAACAATCCTTTTGCACCTCGAAACCCGCAAACTGCTCTCCACCTCTGCCGGGGGGGGCGGGGGGACGGGGGACAAACAAACAAACAAAAAACACAACACGCTGCCTTATTTCACAAAAGACAGACATTCCCCCTGAAACATCAATAAATCATTTAAACATTTACAATACACCAAAGTGTTGTGTTATTTCTAGCGTGTGTAAATAAGCACAGACTATCGCTGTTACCTCCAGAGGTTACAAAGACATTCATCGCTCTGAACTCTAACTTTAATTGCCCTTGTAACATTTGCTAGTTAACAGACTGACTGACCAATTCATTATTAATACTGAACCAGCAGGCCAAATAGTGTGTGTGTGAACTGGAGCAGACTGAGCTTTACTCAATGTTTCACACACACGGCATTCATCTAAAAACAAACGATATAAAAGGTTAAATGGTTTCTGACTCCAACAGGTGTAATCACATTAGGAGTGGCACATGTCTCTGCTCATAGTTACGTTTCTTACTTAGTATCTCTGTTATAGGAAATCTTTAAATTTTTACTTTAAATGTAGTTCAGCCTTCCGGATTAAGTCCTGGATTTAAATACTCACGGGTAAGCTCTTGTATCTGGTTATATAACGTGAAGGTGAGTAGAGGCTCAGGCAGCTCCCTGAGAAACGTCTTCAAGATCACAGCAGGAACATGAACATCAGAGTACTGCTCAAAGCTAACCGGCTTGCCTGGGGCAAAACAGAGAGAAAAAAATATAAAGAGAGGAGCAAGGGAGAGAATTCATAAAATGTACTTATTATACTATGGTCTCGATCTGTTAAAAGACTAGTGAGGTGGTTTTATCATCCTCCTTTTTTTTTTTTTGTTGCCACAATATCTGTAATTAACGCTGACGAGAATACATCAAACATCAAAAACAGAAAAGTGTACAATGATATACTATACGTACGTCTATTAAAATCAAGAGCTGCAGCAAATCATCAAACAGATCATCTCCCAAAGTTACATTTTCTACAGCGCCATCATGTTTTTGTCTCTGAAGTCCTTTGTATAACTAAGAAAAGCTTCACTGCATCTTTCCTGTCTGCACTGGTTTTACTTTGAATTTCTCATTAATATGAGCATGAACAAGGAAAAGGCCAAGTGAGAAAAGAGACTTTTGTTTTTAAAAGTAAGACCTGACTGTTATTAATTACGGTTGAGATCATTTAATTTTTTCTCCCGAACACCCCTGGCAGCCCTGCGGTATCAGTGCGGCACACCAGCAAATTAGCACCACAACCCCTGAGCACATAAAATATTTCAATCTAATTACATGTAATGGGCTTCAATAAAGTATCAAAGTTAACCAAACTAAAACGACTGAACTGCTGCTCCAACAATATGCAGCTCTTCCTTTTTCTTCTTCATTAAGTAAAACACTGTCGTTTCTTGGCCTAATAAAGAATGAATTCCTTTCTTCTTTTCTTTCCCTAAAACAGGACTACATGTTACAGACACTTCATTAAGGCAGAAATATATTGTGCTAAGCAAACTTAGTGTAAAGCGATATGCTCCAACAAACTCATTGTTTAAAAGGACAAAAGGCGGCAGAATGGAAGCGCAAACGAGAATGAGTGAACGCAAACATGAGAAACGACACCGCTGACTGATGCAGCTCTCCTTTACGACTGGACTCTTTCACACATTATTGGAAGGAGTCAGAACATGATTATTTATAACAACTTTAGTTAAAAAGGCGCTCAACTACTGCCTTCTTTTTGTACTAAACACAATCAAGAAGTGTCTCAATAAAAAATAAGACGTATAATCAGAACCTCAAAGCTGAGAGGGGTAGGAATGGAGTTTTGCATTAGGTCTCCACAGGTAATTGGAGGAGTTAATGAAGTGGAAAGTCGAAACGGACACTATCTTAATGGGGTGTTCTGCAGGCGACGCGCTGCCTGTGATGCTATCAAGGATTGGCGGCGGAGACTGAGCCCTATTGATCACCTTTTCTTGGCTGTGTGAGAGGAAAGGAGGGAGAGAGAGAGAGAGAGAGAGAAATGAAGAGCTCACCCTGGTTATAGAGTTTCTGGATGTCCTTGATGAGCTGCACTCTGACTGACCTTCGGAAGATCCCTTCTGTTTTCAGCCCTGGAGGAGAGAGAGAGAGAGAGAGACACTGAGTGAGATTGTGTTTTGAAATGTGCCCTTGGTGAGGTTCATTGTGAGCAGTGTTATGTGAAGTACAGCTGTCTGAATACAAATGTGAACATGCGGACGGTAACTGAAAATGTCATAACAGTAACATCCTAGATTTAATATACTGTACAGCAACCACGTAGCCAACCGCTACATTCTTTCTTACCCTTCTGCTTGAGGTAGGACACCGTTTCAGACATGACAGGAGGAATCAACGCACCATTGTTTCTTTCTCGAATGCTAAAAAGTATAGATTTAATATTAGACCCACCACAGACACAGCAGAATGTATTGTTTGAAATAACAGAATTCTGATTACATCAATAAATGATTTCAAACAAAAACAATCATCCAGTCAACAGCAATGACGTTTTCATGTTCACTTCACCACACCTATGAATCTACTCACTATTGTAAGCTCACGCCAAACTGCTGTGTGGGGAGGGGAGGTCTGGGTGGGGGAGCCTTCGCTGAAGGGGCTGGTCCTCCTTTCTGAGCAGCACGGAGTTCTTCATCATGCCTGATCACAACAGGTAATGGATAGTGAATTCGCACATTTCCTGTTTACTTGAGCTTACAAGAACGACGTGCATTGAAAGCCAATTCATTCATTCAAATTCTATACTGATTCTGATTATCCACTATATATAAGTATAATAAGGTATAATAAGGTAGTGGGGGCCTGGAGCCTATCCCAGGAGACGTTGGGCACGAGAGCAAGGTGGCAGTCCATTGAAGGACACACACACACCCATACATACATTACAGGCACATCTTTGCATGTCTTTAGACTGTGGGAGGAAACCAGAGTACCCAGAAGTAACCCATCAGGCACTGGGGGAACATGCACACAGATCTAAGGTGGGACTCAAACCCTTGACCTGGAGGTGCGAGGCCACAGTGCTAACCACTATGCCACCATTTGAAACCAATATTTTCTTAAATTATAATAAACTAATTAACTAATAACTAATAATAATTAACTAATAGTAGGATCTAGCAAATCCTGACACTAGTGATGGGAAGTTTGAATCATTTTAGTGACTCGGTTCTTTGAATCTCGTTCATCAAAATGAACCATTTCTGTTTCCTGTAAACCTACGGAGGTCTTGCGATGCTTTGCGCATGAGCGCCCAGTAGAAAACGAACGAATTACTCTGAGACTACTTGATCTTTTGAGTCACATTAAAGACTCGTTCAAAAAGCATGAACCGCTCATGAACGACCCATCACTACCTGACACTGACTAAACATCCGTCCAAGTGTAGAGATGCTATGTTTTCTGTCACATTCCCGATATACTGATATGGTATCCAAGCTGATGCAAGCCTGTCAAAACTTAACAACACTGGCACAATTTAACACAAATCTTCTAGGGTCATGTACATTTGGAGATGTGCCAGGGAACATTTTTTTTTTTTCATTTATTAACCTCTTTGGAGAGGAAAAAATGATTGGCATTTAAAGAACATCTGAGGTTCAAAAGCTCACACAACATTTGCTACACTAAACCCCTGTAGTTGGTGTGAGGACCAGGCAAGGGTTTTACAATGGCCCGAACTGTGAGCTCACACATCAAAACGCGGCAACGGAAATGATTAATGAATGAAGCTCGATGACGTGAACCAGCTCTGCTTCTGTAGCAGAAGCTAATTTTATGTAAATTATTTAACAGAAAACAGCTCATTAGATCAGAGATTTGCTACAAGGGTTTAAGACTGTAGGTCATTAAGTGGTGTGTTTTTATAGATGTTGCACTTCATTTACAAGCTCTGATCTGATTAATGACGTGATGACTTGGGTTGCTTAAAAACACCACAAAAAAACATTATAATGTTCATACACAATACATCATAAACACTTTAAGGATTGTATTTATTTATACCTAAAAAACACTGTAATGGATATCTGTGACAAATGATTAAAACAATCTTTAAAACATCTCCCTAATTTGGTCACATGCTAATCCCCAGCCTCTGGCCAGCTCACCTCAATCATACAGCTACCCAGTGAGGAAGGTGAAGACTACAAGACGTGAACCCAGCCAACCTCATCTTTTTTGATCTCCTGCTAATGTTACATCACGACTGGCTAGCGTGAATTTGATCAGGGTCAGCGACCATACTCATCATTAAAACATGCAAACAAATACGAGTCAACTTATGTTTTTGTTGCAGAGACACAGCAGGATCCCCTCACTGAGATTCTGATTCATGGACATGTATAAATAAATATTCATAATACTCACAGGTCTGGGCTCATGTTCTATCCCTTTGCCAGGCTGAGCAAATGTAAAAACGTTACCCTAAAACGATCAATCATGTTCGTGTGTGCTCGTAGAATAGAGTATAACAGAGTCAACAAATCGAGTTTTAACAGTGATGCTGTTCAAAGAAAAGGCGCTCCACTATGAGCTTTCACATGAAGCGAAATACTTTTAAATCTCCCTTTGATTAACATTTTGCATCAGATTGTACATCAGACCTTAATACAGCAGGTGGGATGATGAGCTGCTCGTAGTTGACGTGTTCTCTCAGCTCTGCCAGATAGTTCACATAGGTGAGCTTCTTTCCAAACTTGTGGCTAGATGAAAAGATATAAAGATATGCATAAAGATATTCCACAGATGCACACACATTGCACACAGAGCCTGATGGATAACATGACCCGTGTCTACCTTATGAGAGGTTTGAAGACGTTCCACAGGATCCGGATAAAATTAGTGGGGTGGACAACATAAAGGGCTTTAAGATTCTTCTTATACCTGCACATGAACATAAAGAAAAACATTTTACCAATAGAAATTACTTAAACCCTAAGACGGAAAAAAACAAAAAGTAAAACACAGTCTTCTAGACAAACCTGAACTTCATAGTTTATTCCGGCCACAGAAATGTACTTTAATTTGTCTCATTACTGAAAGCAGACTCATGGTCTGTGAAGCTGCCCGTCTGCTACCTCTGAGATAAAAGACCGCTAAGGGACTCGTTCGTCAGACAGGAGGGTGAAGGCATTCAAGTTACTCACTTTCTGTCGAATTCCCGGTAGGCGTTTCTCAGCCAGCTCAGGGAGGGTTTGTTCATGCTGCGTAAGCCGTAGTGAAAATAAACAACTGTGTAGTCACTCTCAACATACTGGTCCAGTGTATACTTCATATACCTGTAAAAACAGCCCAAATATGACCTTACACATAAACTGCGTTAATGTGTTTAACCAGAGACGGAAAGAACGAGAATTTAAAGTGTGGTTAAACTGAAGTCGAATCATACTCACTCGAGTAGTCGATGGTGATTGAGCTGATGTGACGGGGGCATACAGCAACTGCTAAAAATGATCAGCTTTCTGCCATAATTGTCATCACCTACAGTGCAACACACATATGCGAGCAAACATATTATTCCAGAGGTTCCTGTATACTGTAATACTGACATTGTGCTGTTCAGATAAAGCTGGAGAACATCTAGATTCTAGAGTAACCAGACACGAGTTAATTATGCTTTTAAATGGAAATATAATACAATTTTAAAGTGGTATTGTAGTTTAATTAGCTTTAAAATATTAATAATAAAAAAAAGGTACTGCTGTCATGTACACTTTGTTGCTTTATTTATTTATTTATTTTTTAATGGCGCTTGGAAGCTAAGAAAAGATTTTAAAAATGATTTTTGCAAATGTAACTTATATACAAATTATATTTATAAATAAATGTATATTTCCTCTAAAAATTTGACTTCAAAAATGTTGAACTGAAAATTTAGATATTTTGAGATTTTGAGAAGAAATATAATAAAATAAAATAAAAACAGAATGTTGAATACATATCTCAAAAACATATATATTATGGAAATTGGACCAAAAGTGAAAGCTTCTTAATTCTGAGGAAAATTTCATCATGCAGCCAATCACAATCTTGCTCTGAACCAACTGCTATATTACTGTAAATGATCATCAAAAGTGTCCACGGTACACAACACTATAGTGCTTACTGCACAGTGCAAGGCTTTGAAAAATATAAAAACAATGAAATTTTGTTTAAATTTTTTATTAAACTATTTTTCCATCTACAATCCTTCATCATCCATCAAAATGAAATGGAAATGCAGTAATAGGAAGTTGACTGTCAGTGTTTACGTGTTGATTAACCAATCATACACAATTTCGAACCGACACACTTTACTAAATGCATGTCATTAAGATCTTATTAAAACTTAATCAGAACATGAAAGGCATGAAAATACAAGGTGTAAACTGCAGTCAATTCATATTGGCCACAACCTTTTGTGAGAGATACAGAATTATCCTGGTATGCAATTCGTCATGAAATTCGTCACATTTTCACACTCCCCGGACATTTCTATGTCAATTTCCATAACAATTTCGGTCATATAAGCATTTCACTGCATATCATTCTGTGTATGATTGGGAATGTGAGAAATAAATTTTTTTATTTGAATACGTCACCTGAGGAAATCAAGTGCTAAATAAAGTTCATTTAACAAATTGAGTTCTTTCCTTTATAAAGTCCATCAGTGAGACATTAAATCCACTAAGGAGTCACAATGACACAGCATATACTGACTAAACCAGGGAAGCTTTAACCAGTTTCATTAAAGGGAGCAATGCGAGCAGCGACATTTGTGATATCTGTAAAGCAATGCAAATGCTGAGAGACTGCAGTGGAATTAAGCTTAGGCAAATCAAGTGGTACCTGTAACTTGGAGGATGCCATGCCGTGCTACATCATAATAGGGATGTGAGGTGTCCTGACAAGCATTGCCACTGGGTGGTGCTAAAGGGCACACCTGACCCTGATCCTCCTCTTCCTTCTGAAGCTCTAAAAAAAAAAAAAGAAAAGAAAGAAAGAAAAAATTACACAGGCTTAACTTTTGCTATAATGATATTCCATTAATAATAGCACAATTAATATAAAAAAAAATGCATTGAGAAAACACCTGATCCAGTCTGATAGAAATAAATTATTAATCTGAACGAGAGGGTGGGCTGTAAACCTTTGATAATCTATTCAATAGGTAAATATTAGACATGTAAACACTAGATCCGTGGTGGATCATTTCTCTCTTGTTGAAATATATTCTTTCTGCACTTTTCTCGCACATGAGAGTAATGGTAGGTGGTGTGATGAATTTCCATCAAGAAAAGTAAATTTATCTTTCATTTCTGTTCGGTGAACTCAGTGAAAACACTCTGCCCTCTCCCACCTGTCTTCATTTTAAATTTTCATCCACCGAGTCTCTGACTGAGCAAGAGGCACTGATAATAATACACTACCCTTGAAAGTGGAAAAGTTGGGAACCCTATCGCCGAACTGGGGGAAAATAATAATTATTCTATGGTTATATTCCCAAGAGAGTAAAAGCCTCATTGTGAAAGTTTCTCTCTTTTCAGAATGATTTTAACCAGAAATATTTATAGAAGTATTGTCCATGTAACTGTAGCTATTGTCTAAAGATATTGTTAGCTTTTACTTAGACCGGTCAAATATTACTGCATATTGAATATTGCATACTGCATAAAACTGCTAATATTTTTACTAAAAGACAAATGTACATAACACACTATCATGATTTTGTATAAAATAAACTAAATTACAGCTAACTGTCATACTGGTCTAACTGTCAAAATATATCCATATTTAAAGGTCTTGCAACAAAACAAAGCTCTACAAAGTGACAATGCAACATTACACATTACTGTATGTTAACGGTTATGCTGTAAGTCCTGTCAACTGAGCACAGGAATGGGTAGATGCTGTTGCATCATAAAATAAGAAGCCCATCTGTGCCAGGATTCAAATGCAAGAAATGTTTGATCAAAATGGGGATTAGAGCGTTTCCAGTGTGGATATTAATCAGATCTGGATTTCTTAACGACGGTGGTGCTATCCAATGTTGTCTGAACATATTGTAGAGGAACCTAAATTTCAAAGAAATGACAGAATATAGAAACCAATCCTACTATTTTAAAGGGCTTTGGTTGACTTACATACATTTGGCCATTATGGAAGATCAATTAAAAACATTAAGTAAAAACATTTCTGCTCCGTGGATTTTTTTTTTAAATCAATCACTCACTGTTAGGGAACTTTCTTAAATAGGAAACTTAAATTCTGTTATTTAAGTTTCTTATCTAAAAAAAACTTCCCAGTAGCCATTATCTGTTTGGTGAATTTCTGATGCACGCTGGGGCAGGAAGCAGGTTGTAAACACAATCTCTGGCTTAAGAAAAAGGAAATGACCAACAGACTTCTGTTTTGGCCTGTGAGATAAGTTGAAGTCAAATCTCTGATAGTTCTGAGTATCTGACCAAAAAATGAAGACTTTGGTCAAACTGAACAGAAATCTTATTGGGGAAATGTATGATGTTACATTTCACTACAGCACCCTCTTTTGGGGGGGGGGGGGGGAACAACAACACTTACAGTACACCTGAACAAGGCTTATTATTATTATTATTATTATAATTATATACGGAATTTCCAATTATTTAGAATGCCATTAATGTGAACCTATCTTTCACTGAAAAGGTCAGTGTGTGTTAATGATTAAAGAAGCTGGCGCATGCAGAGTGCACAAAGTGACTCAAAATGAAAAAAAAGAAAGAAAAGAAAATCCACTGGCCTCAGCATGTTTATGTTTAATAATCAGTGCACTGCAGTCTCCTCCACAAAGACACACACACACACTTTTGAAGGTCAGCATGATCTGAAGTGTGACCTGTCCCTCTCTCAAGATGGTAAATATAACTCAGCAGGAAGGTGCACGCCAAATCCAACATGTGGTTTCAGAGAAATGGTTCTGTTTACTGTTTGATCCTTCACGTGGCCTGCTTCCTTCCTTAGCATTAAGTCAACAACGGCCTCAGGCAGCAGGAGTTAGAGTCACTGCTGCCATCTTGGATTACTAATTCCTTTACAGGCATCCGAGTAAGCTAGTAGCCAGGCCATGAGAGAGTTTACTTGACACCAAACATCAGGGACACTTTGTAGACAGAAAGGGGATACCTCTAAGCCTGAAGGTTACGCACACACCGGATATGCCACGGCCGAATCATGTCGCGACTGTACACTTGATCCACACGGCATACATTAGGTTTGCACTAAAAGCATGACCACACTTTTATGAAACATGGAGAATGTAGACAGATGAAACTGGACCTGTTGTAATGAGCATATGTGACTGGAGACAAAAGTGTAGACCATATAAACTTTTCAGAATTGTGAGATCTTTGAAGATTATTTAAAAGCATAAAATACATAACAGTAGGTAGAACTTGTGTGAGTGACTAAACCATTGTGCTCTATTATTTCGCCCTCGACTTGCTCATCAGGGACTATCTGACCATTTTGATTCATACACATTCACATTTCATACAAACTTAAATAATTCTTTTGATTGTGTAAAGCTGCTTTGCGACAATGACAATTGTTAAACGCGCTATACAAATAAAATTGAATTTAATTGAATATTATTTGTAACTATTGAATATACCACAACCAGAACCCTTTTAGTTTCAAAACTAAATGATAACGTAATTATAATTGTAATTACTGTACGCCATAACGGCTAAAAACAGAAAAGACATTAGGTCTCACCTATCTCAGCCAGCTGTTCCAGGTCATTTGCTGAGATCATGGTAAATTCAGCGAGGTCAGTTTCATTCTGCAAAAACATTATAATAATAAGAAGAAGAAGAAGAAGAAGAATTACGATAATAATAAAATAATAACAATACTCATTATCATCATCATTCTGATCTGAGAGTACTGGAAGCCTGTTTTTAAACTATACATCAAAGTAATCTGAATTTGAGATCAAAAGATAAATATGCGACAACATACACACATTTCACCTTTCGAGTACTATTATTTACATATTATTCATATTTCCAGAATAACAATATCCAGTAGATTATAACTACACCGTGTGAAAGTTGCTGTTTATGTCACCGATATTTTTTTTTTAGCTCTCACAGTATCTCTCACTGTAGTTTTCCCTCACTGACTTAATTGTGCTTACAACAAATTTGTGTCACAACACGTTTTCAGGAACATGCAGGTGCAGATATTTTCTGAGGCTTTTTCCATTTAAGTGCTAGTTAATAATACTGTTCCTGGGTACATTCGGGAGCTCTTTTACCCTCATGAATGTTGTCTTTCCAGTCACTGGCAACCCTTTTTATAATGACAACATTTTATGCAGCAGTTATCATTACAGACCATTACAGACATTTGGGGTTGAGATTAAAAGATGATATCTGACGATATCTGAATTTAATTTTCTTCTGTCTAGATGACTTGAACAACTTAAAGATGGATTGTCACCCAGTATTTTGGTGAGCAAAAGTATAGGACCAGACAGCACTTACTCAAGAAAAATGCAAAAAGCCAGCAACTTACTTTTTCTATTCACCAAAACCTTAATTGTTCTGAAGCACACCTTCTTTGCTTTTCCAGACTTTAATACACACATACACAGTACCAGCAAAACGTCTTGACACAAACTTGAATGTATTTTCTATACTCTAGAACAATACTGATTTTTTTTCAAGAATTTGTTAATACACTCCCTGTTCGGTAATCACAGAACTCCATTCACTTACAGTGCAGTACATCACTTCTGTTACAGTTCTGTTATTTCAGTGGTGATAACACTGGGGTCTCAATTCGGGTATTTTACACACCCTCACCTCAGATTGGATATGTTTGCTCTAACGATCCATGTTTTATCTCTTACTGGCACATCAGTGCTTGTTGTTAGTGCCATTGATGACTTCACTTCTACTCAACGTTTTTATTTTATTTACGGCACAGGTTTCTCTTCAGGCAAATACTGACCAACTGCGAAGATTTCATTACATTTTGTTGAGCCAAATCTTTTTTGACTGGTTTCGGGTCCTTCAAATGTATGAAATGTAAAGAAAGACATACAGAAAAAAAAAAAATCGCTCTTTTATTTATACAGATACTTCTCACAGGTAGGTTGGAGGAGGAGGAGAAGTAGCGTTTCAGTTTGTGTGACTGGTAAGGTTGAGTTGTTGTGAGATCAGTTGTGTGTGCATTTACAATTTAAAATGTATACTAGCTAGAAACCAGATCCGCCAAAATTAACATTTAACAGGGAAAAAGTAGCTTTATTAGATATTAGTAGTCAGTTTGTTTCTTCCTTGTCTTCCTTCCTTCCCTTTCCCTCTTCCTGTTGCTATAACTTTATTTTTTTTTATTTAAATCAGTGTTTTTCTTTAAGCTGAACATCTATAAAGCGGACTTGTAGGGACAGCAACAGTGCGCTTTTTTCCTCCTAGTTAGATTTTGGACTGATCGCGACATAAGTGTATATTACTCGTATTTAATTTTTTTATTTATTTTATTATATTCGTTAACAATTTCTCCTGAAATTCCTCCTCAAAAAACAAACAAAAAAAAAGAGCAGTGACTCAAATTTGTGTGTGACAACTCAGTAATGTTTATAAGATCACAAAAAGGCTGAGGTCATGGGCTGTGAATATTTGCTAGACTTAGACATGATCTAATGCCCGGAAAGTTGCACACAGTTTGTCTGCTGTGAAAGCACATGACACGGCTGGATGTGTGTGTGTGTGTGTGTGTCACTGCTAACAAAAGTAAGTAGTCACGGCAAACAGAGATTTGTGAACTCATACTGCACGTCTTTACGTACTACTAAATGGTCCAGTGGAATTCCAGCATTATTGATGTGATATGTAAACACACATTAACTCCGGCATTCACTACGCATCAGTGTGTATATTGTATCTGGTCACATGACCTTTGGGGTGTGTGTGTGGGGCGGGGGTAATAAATGATAAAGGTATTAGTTAGATGTCATGTGTCTGAAACTTTTACAGCACAAAAAAACACAGTTATTTAACATAACTGTTAAATAAAACTGCTGGAATAAGCATTTAAAAACTAAAATGAATTAAATTTAGACTTAAAGGGAAAATTAAGTCTGAACCTCTTGTCTATTAATATTTTCAATTAAATGTATACTTTAATTATGCTTTATCGTAAAAAATAAACCCTGTTCATGTTTTTGGCTTTAAAAATCTACATTATCCACAATTCCTTTCGAATACCTGCTGATTGGGGAGCCAGAGGAATTTAGCCCTTATTTCATCTCAACCTAAAGAGAGTGCTTTAATCATTCAGGATGCCTACATCTCACCTGCTCAAAAGGAAAAAGCTCAGTTCTGCTCAAAAAGATCAGTGTTCGAAGCTTCGGCTTTCCTGCCGTTTCAACACAGTTGTCCAGGGTTTGTCCAAGAAAAATCCAACCATTATTACTTTAAAATTGTGACTATCAACCTGTGACATCAATCACAACCTTCTTGTAGGTATAACATAGCACCAGCCACTGGATTAGCATAAGAATAACTGAGCACAAATCTAAACATATTTATGTTTAACATGTGGATTTGGTTTATGTACGTTATCAAATAATCGCACAAAAATTTAGATAAGAGAATCTGATATTTATATGAAATAAACCACTGTAAAGGTATGAAATAAAGTCAATGCAGAAATGTAAATGCTACTTTGTTTTACTGTATGTGCATGCCCTGTGGTACAGCATGAAACTGAAAGTATTAATCTATGCAAAGTGTACAAAAATCACTTGCTCGTCATCTGGCAATCCACTTTCCTCTGTGAAAGCTACTTTGATTAAAAAGCATTCTGTGCCATTTTATATCTCGCTTTTGCAGAATCTCTTACCATTTACCTGCGTCTCTTTTTTTTTTAGCCATGTTTCTTCTTATTGCATAAGCATCCCTAATCATGTGAATACATACACCTTTTGCATAAAACATACATCGAATAAATATTTACAATGAGAGAAAGTTTGACATTTGCAAAGGTGTTTCATCTTTAATTTTCTTCTGTATTTGCAGCACACCCCTAGAGGTTGTTCAAGATTACTTTTAGTGAGCGCCTTGTTTTCCCAAAGATATTAAACTCTGTTACACATTCATGGGCTGGGTTTTCATTAAATACAAAAACAAACCCAGTCCCAAATGCAAGAGCTAAAGGCTTGTAGGTGAAACTGAAGTTCAGTACGTTTGTTGTCGTTTCATTCAACTTTTAAACAAACTTTCAGAAAACACAAGCTGCTGCTCTTGCAAATTCCCAGACAGATGTGTTAAAGCTGGCAGTGAGGTGAGTTTCCTGTAGGATGGCGGATTTAGATAGGGCAGGGTGGGACATAATCACAGTATGGATGTACACTGCGATAAGGAAATGTGCAGCAGTTACACTGGGACACATTGCTTGAAATAGACATTTAACCCATTAATTTCCTAAACCAAAGAATATTATTGAATAACAGATCAATAAATAATGGATTAGATTGATTTAAATGCCTATTTTTTTTTGCATCAATGTTATTTTTAATAGATAAAGCCCTCACTATAAGGTTCGCCTGCTTCAGGTGTCAGACCGTAACTTAAACTACTGAAATATGTCTTCGTTTTAGTATGGTTCCTGGAGTCTCTCAATAGTTCGGGACTGGAATTTCCTACAGTTTTGTACCTGAGCCCCCAATAACGAAACTGGACTGCATATTCACTTAGACACATCTTCTGTAATATCTATCTTGCAGCTGCCTGGAACACAGTCTGACTGCAAAACAATCCCTGCTATCTGATATCACCCTAATGAGGATGAGTTTGATGTTGATTTTAAGGATCACATCTCAAGTTTTTCCACCTTGCCCTCGGTTTGCTCAGTGGGACAATCGGATGGATCATTTTAATTCATATATTCTCACACACTTCATACACATTTCCCCAATTTTCTTCTGATTCTGTAAAGTTGCTTCATTAAAAGCTCTATACAAATTAAATTTTATTGCATATGTATGTGCAAATATGTCATAAAACTAAATCTCCCAAATTTCCCATACATATTATTTAATATATATATATTTATCTGGTATTAACTGTATGCTGACTGTAATAGAGAAAAGCATATGACATTTGCATTCAACTGGCTGTAAATCTTACTCATTCTGGAAAATAAAAACTGAAAACATAAACAAACAAAAACAAACCCGCAAACAAACAAACCAACACACAAACGAAACTTTCTCAGTATGAAAATGAGCCTTAAAAGTAACATTAAGTAAAAGAGAATCTCGAGAGTCTGTCCCTGAGCTGCGGTGTAGTACAGAGGGCTCAAACTTCTGAGCAAAACCTGCTTATTTATTTATTCGTTCATGTTTTAAGCTTTTCAAATGTCGTACGGGGAATTTCAAATATTTCTAAACCTTCCAACTCCACTTTTTTTGTGTGTGTCCCAAACACGTGTAATGTATGAGAAGCTGTTTGGATGTATATACGTGACAACAAAACCGAGTTCTTACCGCCAGTGTCGACTCAGGTGCTCAGAAACGCGACTTCCTATGACGCGCGCTTAGCACTGCGCATGCGCGGTTTCCCTTCCAGCGCGTTCTTTCAGTGATTTCCTCCGAATATTCCCGAAAGTCAGAGCGCAAACCCCAAATGACACACTAACTAACCACTACTAAAGGTGTGAAGTTACTGCGATAGCGGAGGAAGTATGCGCTTTCATAAGTAGTCCTAGTGTGCACTGTTGCGCAGAAAGAGTAGAGAAGCTGTCCACGGTTATAAAAAAAAACACAAAACACGGATTGTTTCACAGCCGGAAGTAAAATGGGCGTTTTATGGAAATCAGTCACTACCGTTTATAGATAAAGGTTGTTATTCTCGGGTCACGTTGAGGCGTGGCTTTCCCCTCAATCTCTCTCCAACACACAAAATTGTCATATTAAGTGGTTTGACTGGTCACTCAATGGAAAAAAAATGCAGCTGGTCAGACTAGGTACTAGCTATTCAAACAGCCAAGCTGGTCACACTGGTTAAATGTCCCACAACAAATCATAGGATTGTCAAACTCAGGTTTCGTCTGTTCCTTCTTACTTTCTTTCTCAAAATTTTTTGTTCTTTTGCTCTTTCATACTTTTGCATGTTGTTTCTTTTGCTTTCTTATGTTTGTTTGTACTTTCTTTCTTTTAAATTTTAATTTCTTCCATTTTTCTTCCTTTTGTTTTTGTCCTTTCTTTCTTTCTTTCTTTCTTTCTCTTGTTCTTTCATTCCTTCTTTCCTTTATTTTTTCATGCTTTTGTTCTTTATTACTTTCGTTTGTTGGTTCTTTTTCTTTCTTTCTTACATTTGTTTGTCCTTTCTTTCTTTCTTTCTTTCTTTCTTTCTTTTTTCTATCTTTCTTTTGATTACTTGTTCTTTCTTTCAGTTGAAGAAGAGTCTGAATTGTTAAGTTTGTACGCTTACTGTATTAGCCAGAGATGGACAAACATTTTTGAAAGTTTCTGTATATTATTGGCAAAGAGAGAATATTTAAGCTATTGGCCAGGGTACCATGTGTCATGTACAGGTACATCCAGTACATTAACATGTTAGTCAGAGAGATCTGGAGACAGACAGATAGTAGGAGATACATTATCGTTTTCTGGTTATACTAAAGAGTTCTAGCAGATACAAGCTGTTTGGATGTATATTTGTCTGGATGCGGGTTATAGGAAATGTTAGCACATAAAGAGTCAGGAAGCGCAATGAGGGTATTGTTTTATGGGCATAGGAACCTTCTTATCAAATTACAAGACCTTTCACTTTCTTCCTTCCTTCCTTCTTTCTCTTTACTCAAAATTCTGAACCATGATAATTGTCAATATTCAACTCTATACTGAAAAGAAAGTTTAAAACTTTCATTTTCATTTGACTGACTGTGACAGGATCTTTCGTTTGAACTGATTATGCATGGCCCACAAATTTCTCACGTCAGCAAGTTTTTTGCCACCGACATCACAACATGGTGGGCATGTTTCCACACAGAAGGTATGATAAATCACTATCATAATCACTTTCTTTCATCACTTTCACTCACTAATCCTCTATCACTCTTATCCTGTACAGGGTCACAGGAAGCCTGAAGCCTATCACAAGGTTCTGTACATCTTGGAGGGGGTGCAAACCCATCACAGGGCACACAAGTGCACACACTGTGAGAAATTTGGAAATGCTAATCAGCCTACCCGACGTGTCTTTGGACTGTGTGAGGAAACCGGAGTACCTGGAGAAAGCCCACCAAGCTTGGGGAGAACATGCACACGCATACAGAAATGGAAATGGGACTCAAACCCTTGACCCTGAAGAGCGAGGGCACAGTGCTAACCACTACACCAGATGCCGCCTAACATTTTCTTTCAGTATTATTTATATAGATGAGTGTTATTAATCATAGTACTGTGGACAGTTTTAATCTTTTTCAACTTCCATTGAAGTTTCAGTAATTTCCTAATTTCCTGCCATATTGAATGGTAATTTCCAACCAAATTAGTTTATTTTGCATTTCATGAAATAGTTATCATACCAAACCAGGGCAATGGTAAGAACTGTATTAGGCCAGTTAAATACAGGCATTTGTGAAGCAATGGAATAAACTTTTAAATTACTACTACTAATGCAAAACTTTTATCAATTTTACAAAAAACACAGCAGTAAGAAAATCACAGCATTTATAGTTTAGTTGACTAAAATAATAAAGTAGTTTAAAAGTAACATACAGCAGCTCAGGCCATGTTTCAGCAGCTGGTGTCTGTCCAGAACATGCTGGATTTTTTCATTATTTTTTAATAGAAAAGATTAATTTGCTAATCTAATTTTTTAATACCTAAAAATAAGTATGCCTATAAATAGTTCATCTTAAATTGGCCTAATGTGTTCTGTTGGAAAAAAAAAAAAAACAGGAAATAATAATAATAAAAAAGCTTTAGCGCGCCAAGAAATATCCAGAATATTACAGTATTCCTGTGCACATAATGAGGCTACTTTTTTAAAAAGGAAATCCTACGATCCTATTGTGTTATGCTAGGTTCACCCAGAAAGACAAACCAAAAAAAAATAAAAATTAACTGGTACCTGGAATTGTTTTACAGACAGGGTCTAACAGTTATCAACTAGGACAACTAAAGGCACATTGTTAGACATCTTTTGGAAATTGTTTAGATTTGCATCAAATTCACAGCAAAAAAAAGATCGGTTATTTTTAAACACTTTGATTTCTGTTAAAATTTACTATGAATTATATACTCTTTGAATCCATAGGAAAAGGTCCAAAATGATGACTTCATTCATTCAATGATGAACGGAGTTGAGCCGTTGGGGGGGAAAAAAAAGAACTGTCACATTTTTATGCTCTGCCACCTCTGAGTTGACCTCACAGAAATGCTGCTTTGATTTACGAGACAGTCTTGCCTTGGGCTGCTAATTGGCTGCAAGTGTCAATCAAATCTTTGCATCTCTGCTCTCATGTTTGGTCTTTAACCTTTTCGCAGCCTAAATACCAGCCCAAGGTCCATCTAAACCTGCTAATGATGGGAAACAGAGAATGACTGCTGGATGAAGACACTTTTTCTAGCTTATGATGGAGGGAAAGCAAGCACTTTATATCAGAAATAGACTCAACAGCAAGAATACCCCATACTGTTACAAAACACATTTCTACTCAGAGTGCAATTTTACTCAATTGATGTAAACATACTGTAATTTTGCACTTATTATTGTGGAGGTTGTTAACTTACTTTTGGTTGCATTTAGGTAAGTACTTGTATGCAAAATAAAACTAATGGAATGTAGGCAAATAGTGATAAAAAATATTTCATTTTAATGATAAAGCAAAAACAAAGTAGATACATTTACAGTAATATACTGTCCCTTGCACAGAGATTGTGGAAAGTCTGACACCTTGTGGTGAAATAGGAAATTTCATCTGTGGTGGTGTTCTGCAGTGAATTGTTGTTTCATCCATTCATGACTAGTTCAAAACTGTATACTAGTACTTCAACTAGTTATCTATTTAAGGACTTTCTAGTAAATAATGCATGTTGATTTAGCAGAGGTGGTAAAGAAGTATAATTAAATGTAGTGAACTGGTGTACATCTAGTAACAATTTGGTATAAACTGAATTAAAGCTTTAAATATTAATTTATTAAAAGAAATTTTATTGTATAAATTGCATACTCTTATATTTACTAAAAGAATGTAAACTAAGAATATAGAATGTAAACTAAGAATGCCAAACTAAGAAATGATAGACAAAAACAAACAAAGACATCAGCAGCAACAACAATATGAAAAAATAATCTCAAATCACAAGGAATGTTGGAAAGTATTTACCAAAACATGTCAAATAACAGTTAATAATAATAATAGTCATGATAATAATTCTTACCATAAAAACTAGTTGTGATGGAGATACATGGAGCAAAATAAAAGCTAAAGCTAGAAGAAAAGCTTTGTCAACCTAAACTCTAGTTGAGATCCACCTTCCAATAACCTTAAGCATTCTGTTAAAGCTACACTGGAAAGATTCACAACCAAGGACCTGGATATGTTAGAATGGGCCAGTCAAAGCCAAGCCAAGTCATCAATCTATGTGATTTGTGGGAAATTACTGTTCGCCGCAGTCTTCATTCATTGTGACAGAGCTTGAGTAGGGTTATCAATAAGAATGGACATAAATATCAGCATCCAGATGTGCAAAGCTAAAAGAAACATAGCCCAGAAGACTTTGAGCAGCCAAAGCTGTCGACTATTGACACAGGCAAGGCGAACACTTATGCAACCAACAAATGTTTATCTTATTGGTTCATTAAGAGTTGTGATGTCTATTTGATTTCCAGGGTGTACAGTAACGCTGCAAAACTACGGAAAAATGTAAAGTGTTGCAATACACTTCTGCATGTCCAGTTCTAGCAAAACGAAGATTCAGGTAACACACACAAAACGGTCTAATTCTGGAGAGGCAACGTTAATAAAACAAACAGAGCAATGTTCCAGTGTGCCACAAATAAAGAAGAGCTGACAGAACACCCACACTAAAAACTTGGCAGCATTGGTGTTGCTAATCCTCCTCTGGCTCTTAACCAGTCATTAGTTGCCTTGCAAAGGGTTGGGAGGGAAAAGAATGATTGGAGAGGGTACCAAAGGGGAAACACCTTCTAGAAAGTGCCACCGGAGTCACGCAGTGGTCCCTGTTGCAAACGCAATAATCCACAGATGAGTTATTGCATGAGGCAACACTATCCTGGTGGGAGTGCAGCAGTTTCTGCACTCATGGCCCTTGCTTCTCTTGCCTTAGGGTTAGGATGAGACATCAAGCCTGGGTTTTCTCTCAGGTTATGCTTGTCAGAGGGTGAGACACAATACTGAAATATTTGGCCTCACATTCTGGCAGGCAATAAAATATCTGCTCTGAGGTCAAACTTCAATTTCTGAGGCATCTCAGATTCTGTAAACGTGGAAAAAAGAAATAAACGACGTGGACCACCAACATCCAACGAATCAGTACAGGGAGGCTACTTCCTGTCAGTCATGTACAGCAGGTCTAGCCTCATGCACTACTGTAGCATTTAGTCCTTCTGGCCTAGGCTGCACATCTGCTTGTGTTTTGTGGTGAGGACTTTAAAGAGATCATTTTAATGACGAGGTCAATTACTTTTAAATTGTGAATTAGTCCATAGACCATTCTTTGGACATTTTTTTAAAAACATGAAATGTGATTTATATAATATTCCTTCTAATCAAGTGGAGTGGATTCATACACTGTTGCCAAACATCTATGTGGAGGCCAGGGGACGTGAAAATAGCACTGATCCGGTGAAGCGGTTCAAACAGTATTGACAGCAGTCCAGCGGATCTATCAGAATCCAAGTTGTTTCCGTTCAGGGGTAAAAAATAGCGTAGGGCTGTGTGCTTTGCATTTCATAGGTAACAGTATCATCTGTTGAAACAGTAAGCTGGACAGGAAACAGAAAGCTATTCCAAATGCATGTCAGTTATTCTTATCTAGTGTATCAAATAACTGGAAAGGCATAACAAGTTGGGATTTACTGCTGTGAACACCCAATTACTCTCCCTCCACTCCACTGCACTGTGAAATAGCTTGTTTGGAACAAATATGGGAGAAATGAAATGGCTTGGCAACTTGAGAAACATTTTAATGAGCAGTGAGCTATCAGTAGGAACGAAATAAGCAGACAGACTGACTTTCTCCTGCAGGAAAGATTAGGGAACAAATGTAAGGAGATTCATTAGTTATACATTCCTCAGTTCCGTTTTGTTAATTTTTAGTCCGATTATCTGGTGCTCCACACTGGTGGTGTGTTCATGCATTACATATAATTATACATCACACACACAGAGGCATCATGCATTGACTTTTTGAGGGGTTCACAATTCCATGGCATTGTTATCTAAATTGTTTATACAAAATCAATTAATTCTACAGACGTATTGACGGATATGTATTTGTGCTCCAAGTTAAAATGATTTATCTGTAAAATAATAAGATAAAATGAGATCAAATAACTGTAATATAAATGACCTTGGAACAAACCTGGTTAAAAATTATTTGGCAATAAGTACGCAATATATGTTGTTTCCCTATTGTTACACATCCACCCATCCATCATCATACTGTATATGATGATCCCTAATTCTATCTAATTCTATCATACCAGGTCTCAGTATTGAATAAATACAACCCCAGAAGAACAACAACATATAATGTTTTTCACCATGGTATTATTTATTTAACAAAAATTAAACGAAAAAAAAAAAAACATGAGTCAATGCTAAATAAGAGGGTAAATTGCAGCCAGGTTCTGCTAATCATCAGCCCTTTATTAATTGATCATCAGTAGTAGTAGTACTGTAGAGCTCGATAAACACAGGAGTTTTGGCAGTTTGCCATCTGCATTCAGGTGCATTCAGGTGTGTGTTAACCCAATGCCAAGAGGGAAAGACAAAAGCAATGGTCTTAGATACACTGCACTTCAATCTGGCAAGGGTTAAAACCATTTCCAAACAATTTGGAGTTCAACATGCTACAGTGAGAAAGATATTTCACAAGAGGAAAGCAGTTCAAGACAGTTGCCTGTCTTCTCAGCCATTCACCCTTAGATCAGATCAAGCAATACTAAAAGAGAAAAAAAAAAAAAAAAAACAAGAGCCCTGACAGAAAACATATACAGTTTGTTTGAAAGGGTTGCCTGGAGAAAGCCTCTTCTGTTTAAAACAACATAGAAGCACAGCTGAGATTCAGAAAACTGCATCTAAACAACCGACTTCTGGAAGAATGTCCTATGGACAAATGACCCCAAAGTGGAATTGTTTGGCTTTAATGCCCAGCACCATACTTGGTGGAAAACTAACAGCATTTCATCAGAAACACCTCATACCCACTGTCAAGCATGGCAGTGGAGGAGTGATGATTTGGGCTTGCTTTTGCAGCCACAGGACATGGACACCTTGGAGTCATTGAGTCGACCATGAGCTCCTCTGTATATAAGAATATTTTAGAGGCAAATGTGAGTCCATCTGTCCGACAGCTTAGACAGTGATCCGAAACAAACCATTAAATCTGCATAAAAATGGCTGAAAAATTAAAGGCTTAGGAATGGCGTAGTCAAAGCACAGAGCGCAATTCAAATGAAATGCTGTGAAGGGACCTTAAGCAAGCTATGCATATCTGAATGCCTGAAAAAAAAACTCAATGCACTGAAACAATGTTGTAAAGAAGAATGGGCCAAAGTGCCTTCACAACGATGTGAGAGATAGATAAAGTCATATAGGCAACAATTACTTCAAGTTATTGCTCCTAAAGGTCCACAAGATCTACAAGCTATTGAATTATGGAGGATACTTAGTAATGCCAACATGTTTTTTGTCTTTAGGTCTATATATTACGTGACTTGTATGGGTGCAGGATAACAAAATAGTTTAGGCCTACCATCTTTATCATCTTCCTGCATCTCCTACCCATCGGCCTCAATTTTTTCCACGTCCCTGTCTGATGGCCATCTCTCCACAGCAGCGACTGGCCAATAAATTAGTCTACTAGTCACTTAGTCTACAAGTGGTTCCTTCATTCTATAAAATACTATAAATTACACAGACTTTCCCAGCTGGAAAAAAAAAGCCATTCAAAAGGTCCATAAGTCATAAAAAAAAGCTCCCACTCATTTCCAGGAGGGAAATCTCTCCCCTACTATCATGAATTCTGTTCAGCTGGATTATCTCACTCTCAAGAGTCTGTGAGAAGATATGTGGCTCGGCAATTAATCTGAGTTATTATACAAATGAAGTCTAAGGGACATATCTCTGTGGTGGAGAGTTTGAAGCTAATCATGGACACTAAGCTGGGCATATATACATGTTTGCTTCTAGACACCGTGAGAACTGCCATGTGAACATGGCACTGATCTCGCAGGGACAGTGACAAGGCTGACTATAAATATCATGCATATAAAAAGGAGGTGGGGGGAAGGGAAAAGTGAAATGGAAACTCAATGTGAATTGGGGAAAGTGGTGGATTCAATGAATTCACATATTAATAATTCATCATAAGGGCTTGGCACGTTCCTCAGGTGCTGATCTTAGGTCAGCTTTAATTTCTCATCAAGTGTCCTGTAGTGAGCCAGACAGGGATTGTGTCATAAAATCTTAGGCTCTTGGCTATATTGGCTTTTGAATATGTCTGAGGCATGTAGAGGAGAGTCAGTATATGTGAAAAAAAACCACATTCATTTATTCATTCCTTCATTCATTAATGTCCTAGGACCTCTGGTGTTTGGGACACAACCTGAGTTCCACACCAGTCCATCACAACATGCACACTCATATGCTCTGTTACACACACCTATGGCAATTAAGTAGCCAACCCATATACTGCCATGCTATTGGGGTGAGAAGAAACCAACATGATCATTATACCAGGTATAAAAACTAAAACGCAATTAACCAACAAGTATCAAAAGAAAAACATTCATTTTGGCAGGAAAGATATTTATACAATGAAACAACTTGGTGCTCATTTCTAATTATCACAGTTCCACACCCCCATTGGGTATCATTTCATTCTATATATAGAGTGCAGCTATAAATAGATCTGGAGTATAACCAGTGAGAGGAGGTGGGTTAGTGATGGGAGATGGGAAAATTGGGGCAAAGCCAAAATGTACTCATTTCATTATTACATGACATCCTGCATTGCCTGCGGCTATTTGAGTGGTACAGCAGGTGTGGTTTTTGTCCTTTGTGAATGGAAAGGATGCAGTCATCACCAAAGCATTCTGCCTAGTGACACAATTGAGCCCCACCACACGTTTGGGAGAGAGTGAGAGTGAGTGAGTGAGTGAGTGAGTGAGTGAGGTTGTGTGTTGTAGTGTGTGTTGGAGACGAGACTGCAATATATCATAGCGGCCAGTAGATAGCAACATTGCAGCAGGTCAATTGTTTGCTGGACTTGTGGGCATGTTGTTGAGGTTGCTGTTGCTATTAGTACATGAGCTTTTATATTATTCACACTATTCATAGGGGCGGGTGAGATGGCAAATATATAAATAAATAAATAAAAGAAGAATAAATTTTGTTGCGGTTATAATTTTGAAATATTTATTAAATGACTATTAAACCTCTAATCAGTTATTTGTTATATTGACCGGCAATATTCCAAGAAAGTGATGTCATGCTAACAATATGGCACTATCAAAATGATTCTGTTACATGTTTTGCCGCACGCTGACATGCTTTGTGCAGCATATGATCCTGTGACCAGTTTTAGCATGGATGAAAGTCTCTGTGTACAATCCTGTTGTTCATGTCTGCATCATTGGATTGTGGCAATTTGCCAGTTAGGAACAGGGATACGTACTGTATCAAGGTGACACCCAATTAACTACTGGCCTGTGACAGAAACAGGAAAATAGAAGGAGAGCTCGCTTATAATGTAGTAATTATACACAGCATATTTCTTTATCTTGAATTCCTGTCCATGACGATGTCTGCACATAATGAGTGTTGTCTGTCTGAGAATCTTGGCCTGCACTATGTGAGCTGTCTTATATGTCAAGCTTTTGTCTGTCACTTGGTGGTCAAATTGTTCTGCTACTGTACATATCTTGTTTCCAGACACTTTAGAAAGGCTTGCCACATGCCACGTGTTGTTTCTGTCTCTGGCTGTTGATCCAGACTAAACTCTCCTGGGCCACACCTGATCCTGTGGTGCTTTGTAAAAATCAGGTGGACGACAGATCCTCGACTGAATGCAACTTTAGTCACATGAGCACCAGGCCATGCTGAATGGCCACACCAATAATAAACCCCCTACCTCCATTTGTATTCTGAAAACAGTTATTCAGCTAGCACTGACCTCTGCTGGAAGCAATTATTGTTGCTAAAAGTCAAACAAGTGCCCTTTTTGGCCTCAGCCAACCAATTTAAAGCACTCTGTAGAGGCACGTCCTGCACCTCGTCTCCAGCCTTCATGCATTAGAAGCCAGTAATCGATTTTTCCTGCATTTCTGAAGGTCCTAATGACATTCAACAGCTTGCACTGGAAGCTTGTTGCCTTGCTACTAATTGTATTTGATATCATACCGCCACATGAATACAGCTCTGTTTTTCTAGGTTTGCATGAATTTGACATTGAATAAACATGTTTTGTTTTCTGTACTAGGAATAGATTGTAAACACATAAATAGGGGCGATCCATCATCACAGTGACACAACGAACCTGACCTTGGTGCAATGATAAAATTATGCCCATGGAAATAATTGTGCAGAGCTTATTCAGCACCTAGGTGATGAAAACCTCAAGGAGAACCTTTATGAGGCATGTGATAACATGATGTTCTGTTACTTTTAGTTACAATCCACCCTGCCCTTCTATGATTAATGCAATAACACCTTACATCACACTATCAGTCTATTTAAGGATCGTAATACAGATCCTTACCAGCCTCAGGTCTATGTACTGTACATAGATGTTAGGTGTGTAACCAAACATTACTCTGCATGAACAGATATAAATAGGAGGCACATTATTTGCTTTTTCATTTTTTAGACATCCCAAGACTAGAGGTGCAGCAGGATTCTGTAGGACACAGTGAAGCCTGAGGGACCAAGAAAGACCATGTTTACAGAAATGCATTGCATTTACAACTTTTTCTCCTTTTTGTCATGGTCTGTTCAGGGTCACAGTAGTTCAAGGCTACTATATTGTATATAACAAACTAATTCCATTGAAAGAGACAGGGGCAGCCTGGTTGTTGACGTGTTGGACTGCTGATTGGAGTTTCGAGCCCCAGTGCCGTTGGGCTGCCACTGTTGGGCCCTTGATCGAAAACCTTCACCCTCAACTGCTCAGATACAATCTGGTGTTAAGCCGGCAATCTGGCCATGAAAAAAAAAAAACACCAGAGAAACAATTGATATCTCTCCAAGAGTGGGGTGTGTTCTTTGCCCAATGTGCCAAGGCATGTTGATCTAAAAACAAACCTATGAAAATTATAACTGTATGATCGGGTATGAAAAACAATCTCGCATACATCTCTAGCTGAGATGAATTATGACCTCAAGTGATGTAGCTGAGATTACGGAACTGTCAAAGTCGGAATTTTACAGACCACACTGACACTGCAAGCATTTCTATCTACCCAGTGTAGACACATTCCATGGCAACAGGTCATCACCGTCCTCGGCAGTGTTTTGGTGACAGGCTTACAATACCTGTCTCTTACCTGCCCTCCTCTGTTAAAACTCCTGCTGCATGAGGGTCACCTTGTAGGGCTGTTCTGTCTCAGATTTTGACCTGATTGTCTGAGGGCCTGTATCTGGACTCATATCTATTTGAACAGCCAGACAGTTAATTAGGATATCACTGTAGCTAATAGCCACAGGTAACATGAGGTTCCATCCTCATTGTGATTCTTGACGGGTTGATTCCCTTCCTAAAGATCGGTCCCCTGTAGGATGTCACAGATGCAAAGTGTGCAAACAGTGAATATATATGTATATATAGGGGCCCAAAAATGTATACAGATTGACATGAAACATACTGTATATACCTCTCTTCTGACGGTCACATAATAGCATCAACGATGGTGTGACTACTGACACAGAAACATAACACTACACACTGCTGCCATAATTGAATTCGTGTAATCTAATGGCAGAAATAACAACTGTTTAAGTGTATAATTTCTTTTGGCCTCTTCCATGTTTTCTCAAAGTGCGCAGTCTTTAAAATTGAACCAACCACCAATAGCCAAACCAGCCTGCTTGGAACAGGTCGTGGGCATGGAAGCACTTTGGATTTAGAAAAAAAGTTAGTCAGACAGTCAAATTGGCAAAGCATGCCAAACCAAATTACAATACTTGGGAAATACCACAAATTTACCAGAACACCTTAAAAGGAAACATGGCTTATAGTCTAGTCCTGTGGTCAATGTGTGAGAGTCTTCCTCACCTTTCCTGACCTGCTTTTTCCCAACAAAAAATTATTCTCAATTCCAAACGAGCTACGAGTGTCACATCTGTTTCTCTTATTTCATTTACAGTATAAGAATCTGAATCAGCATAATCAAAATCCAAGGTTTTTGTGAGCTAGTGCATATATTGAAGCCAAAATACATAATTCCACCAAAGGCATGATTTTGATAAAACCAATCAATTTGAATATAATATTAGAAGAGAACTAATGGCTGCATAAGAGTCACAATCACAACAGATGGTTATACAGTACATAGTGGACAACCGAAGCCTGTCTAACCATTATATTGTATGTAATCTGCCAATGGGTCAGTGGTGGCTCTGTATGTTCGAAGCTCGAAGTTACTGATAGGAAGGTCAGTGGTTGAGCCCCAGCTCTTGTCCCAGGTTGCGGCTATTGGGGCCTTGAGCAAGGCCCTTAACTCTGTCTGTTCCTGGGGAGCGGTATAATGGCTGAGTAGCTTTATTCCCAGCTACTACCAAGAAGCTGGGAACAAAGAATGTCAGGGTGCAGTAATGTATATGTGACAAATATACAAACTTAAGCTTAAAACTTTTATTGGTGAAAAAAAAATCTATTATGTTGACACAGAGTAAAAACTGGTGTTTTGTATGGGACTCACACAGGAGTGAATCACTGGATTGTCTATAGAGATGCATGTGAGGAGTGAAATATATGCAACAAAAAGTATATACAATTCTATTTGCTATGTAGACAAAACAACTGTGTAGGTTCAAACAAAAGTCCTAATGTAATGTAGGAAAGATAAGTAAGTTAGAAGTTTAACTGGTCCTCATTTTTACTTTAAGAGCATTTTATTCTGAGGACCTTAAAAAAAAATCTAATGATATTGTGGTTGAATTTATGAGCTAATAAAATGTAATTCATTGTGTGAAATGGGCACATAATATCATTTTATATCGATCACAATCCCATGATTCAAATCGAAACAAAATTGTATCATGACGTACTTTTATGCATTGGATTGCTGGCTAAGAGAATCTATTTAAGATTTCCTAATTAATCTTACAAATGACACTCCTAGTAACCTGACAGTTTTCCTGTTGGAATCAATGACATGGTGGGGTGAGCACTTCTTCTTCTTTCCAGGATGATTTCTACTGTAGTTGTGAGACCAGGATATGACTACATGTAAAATTCTCTGGAGATGGGCAAATTATTGCACCCAGAATTGTGGACCTTAATGTCCCTGTTGTTAGGCAGAGTGAACATAATGGATCTTCACCAGCCCACTGATTTATGTTCAAAAGAATGAAAGAACATTGTAGGTGGCTTTGATGATGAAACAAATCCTAGAACGTTCCATCTCCAAGAAATGCTTTTAACTGAATTTTAGATGCGTTAGTCTTTCTCACCCTCTCCACTGACCTGGCTTTGCCTACAATATACTGTAAGCCAGACGTTGCATATCATTCTACCTTTTCTTGCTGCAACAGATCTTCTACTTCAGGCATTTTCCTCTGGGAAGATGTTGATTTGTGCCGTGTAGTGTAGCTTTACTTGCTTTAAAACCAAACGCACTGAACCTTTCTCCATGCTCTGCTTGATGTACTGTGTTCCCATGTCTAAGAACAAATGCAGCTTACTATACAGCATTCAACTGAGTAGACTAAAAGGATCTCTGGTCTTCATAAGAATTACAAAGACCAGAGATATCAAAGGGAAACATATAGATGGACATATACTGTAGATTAAATCTAGAAGCTCATTAAGATGGCCATGCCATTAGCTGCAAACTTAGAATGAAACATAGACAGAACAACACAAGAACGTCAAAACAGGAAAAAGCATCACCTTTTCCTGTTTTGCATCAGGTGAAAACAGTGGCGTTGCATTTTTCAGAATCACTGTTTAAATTCATTTGTACGTTTTGGTGTTTTTGGCCCTGCTGAGCTCCAGCTGTGTAAACACCCACAGAACAAAAATATGGCAATGAAAAAAAGGCGTAATGTGCTAATTAACAATGGCCTGTGGCGTGCTCTGGAGTTGTTTCCTCTAGGTCTGTTACAACGCGTAAGAGCGAAAGTATTCTGAACCGTAGCCATGTGCTCCTTAGGCTATAATTGGATTCAAGATCTTAAACGGTGAGTTTATACTGAATGGTGTTAAAGGAGGTTTTTTTTCAGCATCAACTTTCTCCACCACATCTACAGCTTGTGGTGATTATTACTACAGAAAACAATTTTGATTGTTGCCACGTAGTGAAAAACAAGCAGAAAACCAGTTTATGTATTAAATATGTCAGCCAGAACATTATTAAAATGCATGACTACAACCTTATATACACTACCACTCAAAAAAAAATTGGGATCACTTTCTAAGTCCATGGGCATTCCTGCTTTTTATTTCTTTCTACATTGTAAAGCAATGCTGAATGCGTCCAAAATATGCAATCATCTCCTTTGAACAGTTGATATTGAGATGTATCTCCTACTTATGATCTGTAAAAGCCTTCATAACAGCTCTAATCTGAGGCGCTGTTTGTTTATAGGTGGTTTTTGAGGGTGGTAACTCTAAATTAACTTCTCCTCTGCAGCAGAGGTAAGTTTTGATCGTGCTTTCCTGAGATGTTCTTCATGAGAGCCAGTTTCATCATGGTGCTTGATGGGTTTTGCAAATGCACTTGACAATACTGTTCTAGCAAGAACTATAGTATTCCAGAAAGGCTGACCTTCATGACTTAAAATAACAACTGACTGTAGTTGTTGATGTTGTTCCATAGTTACCTGATTCCATATGTGTTATTTTATAGTTTTAAAATCCCCAATATTATTGTAGAATGTAGAAAATAAATCATCAAATAAAAAATAAAGAAATTTGCAAGTGATCCCAAAGTTCTGAGCGGGACTGTATAATAACCCAGAGTTTTACTACTACTTTGATACCTTCAGTGTAAAAACTTTTCTCAGTTATCCAGAGTCATGATTGGATGTGTGAAATGCTGGCCTCCCAGGAACTCCTTTAATGGCCCAATACAGTACATGGAGTGGTTGGGAGCGAGGTCAAGTCTGTATGAGGATGTGGCAATATTTCCTAGCCAAGTTCCTGTACTGTGCAAGTGAATGATTGTGTGTTCAGTTCTAATAGAAAGATGCATCTATTCTTCATAGACCTTCTTTAAAAATGTTTGTACCAGTCAAATATTTTATTCTCTCAAGGGTACTGTGCTGGATGTCAGTTGGGTTTATCCCTTCTTTCACCAGCAAATTAAGTCCTGGTTTGACTTAACCTTCCCTTTTTTTGTATTGTGTGTACTGCCTTACTTTCAGTATTGCAGTATGTTTTGTGAGTTAGTGTTATAACTTTAGTACTACCAGACAGAAACGGTAGGAAAACTTTTAATAAAACCTTTTTTTTTAATGACTACTGTACTTTGTGCAATGATGGCGTCGGACTAAATTGAAATAAACCAGATTTAGACAGTAATTTATAAATCCTGTTAACAGAAGAATTTACTAAAGCCTTATGAGAAACTATGTTTTGCATAATCACCTGACAGACATGGCAGAAACATGGCCTAAATCTTGTCTGTCTGTGTGAGGAAAGTGCAGGTACAGTGTATAAAGATTAGGTTGTGTATTTCTTTAAGGAGATTTTCCACAGACAAAGTCATACTTTAAAAAGATGTCTGTCATTAATTTTACAGCCTTCAACAGAATTCATCGAATAAGGTCAAAGCGGACAAAATATTCATTAATTAAACTTATAAATGTAGGAAAATTAAAAAGATACAGTACTCAATGCCGTGCCAACCGCGTAACCTTTTGAAGGTGATCTTCAGAGCTTATTAGCATGCTGTTCACATCTGATGCTGTCACGGGCGCTTAGGCGACGAATGGTTCTCCATTGTTATATGCTTTTATTTGAAAGAATGTGCAGTGTTTCAGTAGTGGCTGAGCGAAGCTGCCACTATTGAAACACTGCACTTAGTGGCAGCTTCGCTCAGCCACTATTGAAACATTGCACATTTTTAAAAAATACAATAATTTAACAGTGAAGCTGCCATGACTCTTATCTCACTTGGTTACATCCATGAAGAAAATGTACATATTTATTTTCATTATCATAAAAAATGGACACTTCTTCTCATTTCTTGGGTGAATACTGCACATAATGTATAAGCATGAATTAAAAGGAGGTGAACAGATGAGTTGTCTGAGAACAAGACCTGTAGATTGGGTCAGCGTAAGCAGAGAGTTCGCCGCTCTGTAAGGTTGAGCTGTGCCACTCAATCCTGTACTCAAAGTCAAGTCAGCCAAGTAGCATTACAGGTGTAAATATTTAATGGATGTCCTTAGGAGGAGTCAAGTACACACCTCACTGTGTAGGATTGATTGAAACCCTAAACTCTGCCAGTGCCAGTCAGGAGTCACCATGGCGCAAAAAATTTGTTGAACTTTGTGGTCCTTCATTCATGAAGTTGTCTGTCTGTGTACTGTGTCGACTCGGCGAATGACCTCCGACTTTATTTTTCCTCTGATAGTAAATCCCCAGCCAGATTGTTTCTTCGCATTAAGGATGCATCTTGTTTGAAGTTGTAATGGAGAGAAATTCAACCCCATTTGACTCTGAAAGCCTTCTGAAAACTCCCTTCAATAAAGATGCATCCCTTAGGCTTTTGCCGGATGGCAGAGGAGTGCATTCGAAATGCAAAGACGAAGCATAAACCACTGAGAGGAAGAAATTGCTCTTCAACTTGAGCGCAAACTCATTTGAGTAAGAGGACACTGAAAAATAAAAGGACATGTGATGTACTGTATTTTTGCATGAATATGTTTAATCAGAACTCTAGCTGAGGAAAAATCTTCTCATTAATTGAGTGGTGACATTTATGTTCATTCCTATTACGATCCCATAACAGGTTCTTGATTTTAAAGACTCGTCCTCAGGCTATTGAAAGCAGCTCAATTTAAACCCTCCACCCCGCACTCCATTGCCCCCATCCCACCCCTCCGCAAGCACACAGGAAAAAAAAAATGAACTGGTTGATATTTGTTCTACATGATGGCTGGATGCCATGCCTATTGAACATCAGTACAAGACGAAATAAAACACAGGCCATATTGTTTTAGCACCCCTAGGGTCAAACAAAGACATGTTGATTCAGTTTGAGGATGACCTACATTAACACTGGAAAGTGGAGGGAAAGAGTGTTCTATAGTGACCATTAGATTTCTAAAATAAGCTAGAGAGTACTTATAAAGATGAATGGAAACAGTGAAGGTAAACAGAAGGCTCAACACTGAAGCAACTGTAGTCTGCGTGCTGGGTTGGGCAGTGTGTTTACTGGGCTCGTGAACAAACAGCTTCCTCACCTCTTCCATTCAGGTCTGTTTTTGGAACTTCTCGTTAAAACCCGGTCTGTGTAAAAAAAAAAAAAAACTGTCATGCTCACAGGTGCTGCTGTTCAATCTAAATAAGGACATACTGAGCATAAAAACTAGCGACGATTAGGTTTCATTATTTCTAATTATCGCCAATTGCGCTCTCCATGTGAGCCTGGCTCGAAAGGATGGAGCTCTGTTCCATCCCTGCTTGTTATTTACTGGGTGTTGGTTTTTCTGAGTGACGTAACATCTTCACTCTCACTCTGTGCGTCTGCAAACTATTTCCTCATAAATACCGATTCAAGATGTGTGATCACGAAGTCTGGGTGTGGAACACATTTTGAGTTGACTTGGTTAGAGTGTATGGCCGGAGTGTATGTACTGCACTTCATCAAGGAGAGAGCTGAGAAGAAAAATCTCTAGATTTAGGCGCTAATGGAATATTAGCTGGGTTGTATCATCATGTGTGTGTATTTTCTAGGTGGGTGTATATTCAGCTCGATTTATGGAACGAGAGTTAATTCAGTGCAATTCAATGCGTGTAGCGTTTTTCACAATAGTCATTGTTCGCAAAGCAGCACAATCAGAATACAGAATCAAAAGAAAACTCTGGAGTATGAAATGTGTGAGAAAATATGCATGAATCAAAACAAATCGATTTTCCCTAATGAGCAAAGTGAGGGCAAGGAAAAACTCCCTGAGATGGCGATTAGAAGAAACCTTCAGAGGAACCAGACTCTACAGGGAACCCATGATATCAGATAGCAGTGATTGATCTGCAGTCACACTGTGTGTTAAAAAGTTAAAAGTTCATAATATCAGAGAAGGTGTTCAGGTTGATACAGAGTCCACTTTCTTTGATGGAGGCTCTGGTACAAAACTGTTTGTGGGGAATTTAGGCCTGAACTACTGAGTGACTGCAATCACCAGCCATCAGAGAACAGCTGTCTGCATCAGCCGAGTCCATTGCAATGCATAGAGATCTTCAAGTAGAAGTGGGGCACCAGGATGAGTCAGACAGGTCCGGAGGGCAGAGGGGGGTCTGGGTCACTGGCAGCACAGGAGCGACATGTGTAGAGGGAGGAAAATAGAGAGAGATAGAAAGAGAGAGAGAGAGAGAGAACTGTTACGGTCACAGTCACATAATGCATAAGGTGGATGTATATTTAGTGAAAGCAGGGACTCCAGCAGGACTAACTCTGACAGCATAACTAAAAGGGAGAGCCAGAAGGAAACACAGCCGTGAGGGCTCCCTGTGAAGTACAGCCAAAACCAATCACTTCACCATTAACAAACCTGAGTGATCAATGAGTCTAATGGGAATTATTAAAATGACCCTTTTGGATGAGGTTGTGCATTCTTGCATCTAATACATATGCTAACACGCAGGAGATTCTCATTAGTTAGCTGGCTTTATTGAAAGTTTGTCCAGCAAATGATGGCCAAAATGACCACTAATTCTATTACGTTTTTCATGCATATTACTGATTTCCATACTTTTCATGCCTTCAAGACCTGCAGTACTTTTGGTGAATATTTATGTTGAAAGATATACGTTTTATATACTGTATACTACACATGTTATATGTGAATATTCCTTTATTCATTATAAAGAGTCACTGTGGATCTTGGTGATGTGAGATGGGAATAGGTATATCGTGTTTGGAGCACGGCTACAGCTGTAGGTATGCAAACATGCTTTGAGATTTACATATCAACATATTGTGAGTCTTGCCACAACAGGTGATTTTTCTTTTCTTAGACAGTTGCAGTTTTCAATCTTAGTGGTATACCATCAAGGGAGCTGCCTCCCATGACAGGCTTGATGAGTGTGAGCTGAAGTCCTATTTTCCTTTTTTCAAAAAAGTAGTTTGAGTCAGTGTGTGTGTATGTGTGTGTGCACGCATGCATGCATGCTAGTGTGTATCTCCTTGCACAAGAGAGAACATCTGCTTATCTGAATGCCACAGCCTTTTTCTCCCTGCCATAATCACAAAGCTGAATGCATAAGGCAGTGAGAAAAATAAATGAAAATCTACTGTTTGACTTTGTCCAGCACTGTTACTGTATAATCTGAACACCATAAGCTCCGCAGGAGACGGCAGATATCTGGGCACTGTACTATGTGATTAGCTAAAAAAAAAAAGTGTTCTTGTGCATCAAAACAGGTTTTGATAAAGCCTCTTTATGCTGCTCAACATTACAAGCTTTGGCATAATCCTGATTTTGTTTGCTTTTGTGTTTTTCAGCTATTGCAGAATGGCAGTGTGCACAGAGGGGGAGACAGGAAGCCAGACTGAAACCTCTCTGGTGGAAGATTGCGACAGTACTGTGATTTGCACACTTGTCTCTAAGAGTCGCGATAATTGTCCAATAAACTGTTTGGTTTGACAGCACTCCGGCCATCAACTTTCATTAAACATTAAATGTCCATAGAATAAGAGCTGCTTTTTAAGCTGAAGAGACACTTAGCACAATGACACCAAGTGCTTCGAACTAGATGGGCTACTGAATTTTAATACCTGGGCACTTAGAGGGGAGAAATCTAAATGCTTCTTCATAACAGATGCTCACTCTGAAATGTGGGCAGGATCCTCCTGCTTCCATCGCTATACTGAAGACACATGATGCAAACCCGTCACTCTGCCTGAACTCTGATCAAGAAATGTAATATTCTTATTGCTCTCTCTCTCTCTTTCCATCTTACTTCACTGACAGCCTTCTTGTCTTTGCTTATGAAGGTCAAATAGGGACAGGAGACTTATCTGAGTATACGAAAACTGCTGAAAAAATGAATTAAACTCATATAACAGCTAATCAATACAGGTGTCTCTTTTCCTTATCATGTCCATGAGCCACGAGAGAAGAGATTGTGTAGTTAAACATCATAATATCAAGGGCGTTCAAGTCAAACTTCATGAAATTTGTCTATTTGTCTATAAGACTTCAAGCAAAGTTTGAAGAGCAGTGATGAGCCAATATTTTACCAATATAGTAAAATATTTAAATTGTGCGAACATTTTAAAGGAGGCTGTGCATCTGAGAATGATGATGGGTGGCTCGGAGCTCAATGCAAAATCATTTCCGTGAACAGTTCGGAGATTAATGATATAATGCAGACCGGCTACATTCATTTAACCAGGTTGAAGTGACACAAATCTGATTGATCTTAACATGGCCCATCCAGGATTCAAATCAGACCTGAGCCACATTCATACAGTATGTGGGCCTAGATTGGATACATATCTTTTTTTTTTTTTTTTTTGGATTTTTCCCCGATTTTCTCCCTAATTTAGTCGTGTCCAATTCCTCCCCGTCACTAGGGGGCTCCCACATTAAGGCTACTACTACCACTCAGCCGGGAGGGCCGAAGACTATCACGTGTTTCCTCCGAACCACGTGACGCCAGCCAACCGCATCTTTTCGAACTGCTCGCTTGCGCACCGTTGGGGGCGGCGTAACACACTCGGAGGACAGCGCTATCCACTCCCTCCGTTGCGCGAGCTCACAGACGCCCCTGACTGGCTGTAGAGCCGTGATTAATGTGGCAGCACTAAGGACCTCTCATCCCTCCCCTCTGAGAGAGCACGGCCAATCAGCTCTCTCTAGACCTCCGGCTGCGAGAGGTTACAGCACCACCCGGGATTCGAACTAGCGATCTCCGGATGATAGGGCGAGCGCTTTAACCACTGCGCCACTCGGAGGCCCTGATTGGATACATATCTAATGGATGAACATGTGACATGAATGAGAAGGATCAAGATTTTCCTGGGTCACATACGTTTTCAAATATGAACCGTCAAGAAAGACAATCCTGAGCAAACAAGCTTATAATTTGAATGTAGCCAAAATGAAAATTCAGACAAACATTATGGACAGAATTTCCCAGAGGAAAAGTGTGCAAATATCACTGGCATCATTCAGAGTAAACCCAGAGGCTTCCTCCTCAAGCACACAGCAGATTTCCTGTTTCTTAAATGATGCCCTTCTGTTTTCTCCCATAGCTATAAAGCACAGACATTGCTCAGTGTGGCCAGTCTTGTATAAGGTCTCACCCTCTGGCAGTCAGAAATAATAGGCCAGGAGCACCATGTGGAAGAGTAAATGTGAGGTCAGGATTCTTCCTGTGTGCTTGCACAAAGCTGGAGAATACTAAAGACTCACCACTTTACCCTTGGGCATCATGGACAGACTCATACAATGCTGGAACTCATGCCTGAGTCACAGCTATTTCAGCGCTGTAGTTTTCAATGTGATCCTTATATTTATTCACATTTATTCGTCGAGGCAGTGAGACCACCCGAAAGCTTTCATACCATGTGCGTGCTTGTGAATGATGCATGAATCAGTCTCCGTGAAGAAGGACTTAAAATCTTTACTTGTGGTATTACGGTGTAGTAAAAAAGGTTTACAAAGCATTGTGTTTAGATATGAACAACAATTGACGGGGAGGAAGAGACCAGGATGTGGAGTAATAAATCTTTATAAATCATCTATGCAATTATGCGGCAGCAGCGAGAGTCCTCACTAAAACCAGAAGATACGAGCACATCACCCCTATCTTATCTACACTGCATTGGCTCCCTGTGAATAACTGCCATCTCTCCTTATTTTCTGTTCTCTCCTTTTCTGCTCTCTCCTCTCTCTCTCTCCCTCTCTTCTTTCCCTCTCTCTGTCTCTCTGTCGAGCTATACATGTTTCGCTCCTGAGTTGCCAGTGATCCAGACCCCTCTGCCCTCTGGAGCCGTCTAACCCGTCCTGGAGTCCTGCTTCTGGTTGGAGATCTCGTCGCATGGATGCCCCGTGTGGTCTGCCTGGATTCGTGTGGACTGTCCTGTCATCGATTGATGCTCTGGGGACCTGTGACTTCAGTTGTTCGATAACTCAGGACCCCTACAGTCTACCTGAGCCTCCGGGAACAAACTGGACTCCTTTTAATTTTAATTTTAACACATCTCTACACATCTCCTGTTATACTGAACTTCCAGTACACATTATTATGCTGATCAATCCCTGCTATCCGTTATCACCCAGATGAGGATGGGTTCCCAGTTGAGTCTGGCTCCTCTCAAGGTTTCTTCCTATTACCATCTCAGGGAGTTTTTCCTTGCCACCATCGCCCTCGGCTTGCTCATCAGGGACAATCTTATCATTTTGATTCATACACATTGCATACAAACTTACTTCTTTTTATTGTGTAAAGCTGCTTTGCGACAATGTCAATTGTTAAAAGCGCTATATAAATAAAATTGACTTGACTTGACTTATGGATTTCTACATACAGTGTGAGCAATATTTCACAAAAGGTGGTATAAGTACTGAATTTCTTTCCTCCAGTAGAAATGAAGCTACTCACTTAAGTAGCCTAATGGTAAGGGGGAAATACAGTACTTCTAATACCTCAAATACTCAAGTTAAAGTAGAAAAGCATAAAGTCTTAAATTAGAAAAATTCTGACCATGCAAACTAGCTTTAATGCTAATTGCTGGCTGTCACTGTACTGTACTGTACAAATACCATCTTGCAATAATATGTCGCAACAGATTGGTTAACACAAAGCATTTCAGGTTTCATTTCAATAAAGATGCAAAAATACTGCCATGATAACAAGAAACCACATTCAAACTTTCTAAGTATTATGGTTATATACAGTACTATATAGTATCTATTAGTGCTCCAAGTGTTTGTATCTGTATTTGGATATAATCTACAGTATATGTCTGGTTTAAATCCAGAAAGTTCTTTCTTTCTTCCTTTCTTTTTTTTTTTTTTTTAAGTGTAATTCTTCTAAAATCCATTACAAGCCTTACCACAACAGTCCTGATCAGGCAGTTATTAATAATTAATGTGATGAGCTTCAGATACCTTTCGCATGTGGTTCTGGCAATTGTAAGTCTTCTTAAAATACATCATCTGTCCAGCATATTTGAAAGATGAAAGATGTCTATTGGATCTTCACCCAGACAGACAACCTCACATGGTAAATCTCATTTCATGTGTAACCATCTCTATACAGGATTTCTGAAAGAGTTACATTGCATTCCTTGGAATTATAAGGTTCTGTCTGCATTCTTTTCTCAGAATTTTAAGATATTGAGCTCCAAAGTTTTTGCACTCCTGATAGCAAATCATTGTTTTTTAAAATCAAGACTCCTACTGTATGCCTATAATTTATATATATAATACATATATTATGTTATTGCAGCATAAGAAAACATGAAAAACTCAATTTTGACAAAAAGTCAGATAAAACCTTATTATTCAAAGAGGATGATTGGCTTGTGGCCGTTAACGGTGCGGGAAAATTTCAAGTAGTATAGCTTTTTTAGTTCAAAAGCGACAAAAAGATCTGTATCGAACAAGCACATAATCTGAGGTGAACATTAAATAACAAATTAAATCAAATTAAAAATAAAGTCAAATCAGGACTTCTGACGAAATTTCATAAGAATGAAGACGTTAAACTTATTGCCACTTCAAGCACTGTATGGTGATGAGACCCTAAGCTGTAGCGAAACATCTGAATGGTGCAAACATTTTAAAGAAGGTCGTACGCAAATGTGGATTTAAAGAAGAAATACTTACAGTATAAGGAAAATGCTTCTTTGTTAACTGACCGTGACATTTGCTACTAGAGAATTCTCTCAGTTCTCACTGGAGTATTTCCTCACTGTCCACAGCCTACACATCATAATTTCTTGATAATAAAGTATGTAGCTCAAAACAAATAGTGGTCATATTTCCCAGTCATGTAATTATCACTTGGCACATTTGTTTGCTACTGTACCAAGCCAATGTGCTCCTCAGCTGAGCCTCCCTGAAGGACATCAAAAGAAAAAATTTCCCACCAAGCTGGATAAAAGAGGCAGAGAGTTTAATCTGTGTCTCTACAGTGCTAATTTATCACCGGGAGCTAGCAGCGGGAGGAGAGCCGGAGCAGGCTTACCATTGCGTCACTGCTGTCAACAGACACAAAGGCATTCATATAAATCTGTCTGCCTGCATCCGTGGGCATTTTGGGTGCGCTTCAGAATCTCGACTCGTTTTGAAGCCTTATTTCCTTGAAATCAACGCCACGTGGGATGTATGAACATATTACAACAAGCAAATTTCAAGATTGTCCAAGACTCTCATAAGACGAGGTGTTGCTCTTTATGTGTTTTTCCCAAATGCCCCAAATGCAAGGAGACAGTTGGCATTGTGCCAGGACATCCTCCACTTTATTAAATGCTGTCGCTTTACTTAAACAGCTCAAATAAGTCTCGCAATCTTTTACCATCTGAAATGTCAGCTCTTATCCTGATATGGAAAAACCACCAGCGGTTCGCCACATGACCTTTATCCTGCTAGAATTAAAGGGTAATTCATACGGTTCATTATTGGGTCAATAAAAACCAATAAAAAAACATTAAAGAATGTGAAACAACTGAGACAAACATTGGATCTTATGGACCTTTTGAATTGAAAACATAGCCTAATGCACTTGTTACATATTTACGAGCATTCAAGCATTTGGACAGCAATAACCGAGTGCATCGTCTGACACTAATAGAATGGTGGCAATGGACACATCTATGTAAAGTTGACAGAAAATGTTTGTTGTTATACTTCGAATAATGTATATTATATCATATCATTCATTTAGTTATTATATAGTTTGGACCTGTACTAAAATGTTTGAAATAACTATGCCTCCTAAAAACATAGACAGGTATCAGGTGTCAGGTACTGTACTATCAAAGCATCTGTCAATAACCAATACAAAATAAAAGGGTACAGGTTAAGCTTATTTTTAATACAAAACTAAAACTGGTCACTCACTCATCGTTTATACCATTTTATCCTGTATACAGTGTGATGGGAGGCCTGGAGCCTAGGACATAGGACATGAGGCAGGGTACATCCTGGGTGGAAGGCACACACACTCGCACTCACACTCACACAATCAATAACTCACAATTTGGGAGCACCAATTAGCTTAATCTGCAAGCTTTTGGACTGTGGGAGGAAACCAGAGTACAAGGAAGGAACCTCCAAGCCCTATACCAAATACCCAAATTTGGAATTGAAGCCGGACCCTGGAGGTGTGAGGCGACAGTGATAACCACTAAGCAACCATGTCGTCAAGAGCCGGTCATTGAGTAATTAAGGCTTTGAGATACTTACGAGAAGGCTGTGGCTTAAAATTTAAACAGACTTAGAATCTGCCCCTGTTAGGACCTTGGACATGGCCCCCAACCTTTATCTGCTTGGTTTAATTGTACGTTCTACTGCATTAAAATGCCTGTCAAATGAGTACATTTTCACAAATTTGTGAAAAGGGTGCTGTTAAATCAACACAAACATGAATTTCATTACTTCATCACATAAATTCCTACATGGCTTTTATCTGTTTTTTTAAATTTCTTTTCTAACTTTCTTTAAAAAAAAAAAAAAAAAAGAGTTCTCAGCCTTCTGATTGCGAAACACGCTTTTTTGTAAGATAAACCTTTAAGGACAAGTGAATGACTCTTTGAGGTTTCTAAATGTGTTAGATATCACCGCACTCAACTCCGACAGCACCTGGCTGAACAACTAATCCTGTTACTAAAGCGTGAACAATGCTTTCAGCTTGATCTGTTAGCATGAATGGTTACAATTAAGGGCGGTTTTCAGACAACTACATGACATCAACATAATGCACTTCGTGACAACTGACAAAGATATATAAAATGATGCACATATAAAATGTTTCTGACATATTGATTGCACATGTTGCACATGAGTGACCCACATTATGATCGTCATGACAAAGGCTTTATAAATCATACTGGATGCATTTCATATACAATATATATATATATATATATATATATATATATATATATCAAGGCTCAGTGATTTAGTGTGACTAAATGTGTAGAGATAAACGTTAACAATAAAATATATGCTTCTTGACAAATCCACTGCCTAGTCCCGAAGGTTAGATACGACACCCCTGGAGGACATTCATTTACAAGCTGTGATCATGTGTGTGTGAGTGTGTGTGTGAACGCGTGTGCTTTCCCTTATCGCGTCAGGAGTAAATACACCATTGTCAAGGACAACCAGTGAATTAAACAGCGTCCTGTGTGTTCAAAATGATGTACTCGTCCATAAAGGACATTTGGCAACATTTGGAGATTTCATCAGTTGCCATCATAATCCTTCCCCTCTTCATACTTCATACTTGCCCGAGCCCTTTTTGTTAACAGCCGGTCATTTTCTTCTTATTACAGATTCTTATTTAAAATGAAGCCCTGATATGATACACAGACTGATCCACTGGGATAAGATTAAGGATGGTGCCAATGTGCATTGCATAACAGTGAATTTGCTGCTATAAATAGCCACACAGTTCCACCAGTGGAGCACTGAAATCAGACTCAGTATAAATGGAAAGGTGTCTTCAATAGACGCTCCTAAATAGAACTCAAAAGTGCTAAAAGGCGTACGTTCTGCAGAGATTTACAGAAAACTATGAGCTGCAATAATGGAAATATGGAATCATTTCTAACGTTGTTTGACATTTGTACACCAAAGGTCAAAGGTGAACAATAATATCAACAGAAGCAGAAATGTCATCTTTTCCTTTTTTCGGCTAAAACTACTCAGTTGATTAAGTAAAGATAGAATGTGGATGAGTTTATAAACCATGGAAGAGGAAAACTGGATTGCTTTCATAAGTAAATGAAACAATCATAATGATTTTATTGTAGTTTACTTTTTAGTAAATTAAATGTAATTAAATGATTCGTGGCATGGATAACATTGTGGACTTGCACTTCCAGGGTCGAATTATCAAGTCCCGCCTCGGGTCTGTGTGTGTGTGTGAAGTTCGCATGTTCTCCCTGTGTTTGGTGGGTTTCGTCCTGGTACTCCTGTTTCCTCCCACAGTCCAAGACATACGATTTAGAATAGTTGGCATGTTTAAATTGCCCATTGTGTGTGAATGTGTGTTCAGGGTGTACCCTGCCTAGTACTACAGTATGTGTCCCCTGGGATAGGCTCTAGGCCCTGTATAGGATTAGAGGTACAGAGAATGAGTCAGAGTGAGTGATTCATTTAGATACACCCACTGGGTTGCTGTGTGATTTATCCAAATCCTAATTATGCCACTGTTTAAGGCAAACACACACCCACATACCCACGCACGCACACACACACACACACACACACACACACACACACACACACACACACACACACACACACACACACACACACACACAGTGAAAGTGTTTAGTGCTCTGGAAGAGCACATGGTAGCCATGTCTGCTGATGTGTCATAGCGTGCGCCAGTGATGGGCATGCACCTCAATCTTTTACCTTTAGGCAGGTGTGCACTGGAAAATAATCATCTTTAATGGATCTCGGGTTTTCTCCACATTATATAATCCCCTCCTTGTTTTTATAATGTGGAGAAAGCCAGAGATCCATTAAAGGTGATTATTACCCAGCCGTGCCTGTTTAGGGGTCCCAGAGATCTAGAGCCCAGATTTGTCGGCGGTTGCTAAATGAGGAAGGTGATGTAACACGCCCCAGGGACTTCAAAGGCCACAGAACTGAAAGCCATCATTTTGTCTCCATGTTGAGGACAGCCTTGCACAAGCTTCCTCAGTACTTTCACTTTCGCACAGAGCCAGCGTTCGTGATCCTGCCGCTGAAGAGGAAAAGGCCGCTGTGCTGTCGCGTTAAGGCTCCCGTTCCCAGCCAGGAAAGCCGCCCAGCTGCCGGACATCGCAAGGGACTCCTGTCTGTGGCCACACCCAAGGAGAGCGGGGAGGAGTCAGTTTTCCAGTTAGTGAAGAAGAGCCGTTCAAGGAAGCATGCAGGAGCCACACTGGAGCATTTCTTTCCTCCTTAAACCCTTTTCTTCCCCATCATCTTAAATAAAAATGACTCCTTTTCATACAAATTAGCCTTGTGTCCATGTGTCTGTGGTGCCATCCATGTATCAAACCCATTACATGAGGTTAGAGTGAAATTGAGAGGAATTTCTGGCAGCATTGTTGACAGAAAGGGGAGCGTTCTGATGGCTGCCAGACTTCCAATGACCCCATTGCCAAACCAGCCCCCCACCACCCAAACCTGACACAAACACACACAAACAAACCATGGAAATTATAATGTCAAGATAACCTCATGTGATTGCTGTAGACAGGCTTTATTATTAATTTCTTCATCAGCTTTTTGCTTCATCATGAAATTTTGTCACAGAATAAGAATGTGAATAGCTCACTTTTGACAAAAACATCAAATAGAACCTTATAATTCCAAGAAATTAGGTATTACTGCAGTAACAGTGGTTATACCAAATTCTCACATAGACTTTGTAAATAAGAAAAAAGGCATTGACAATTTGGAGACTAGCTAATCAGAATTACACAATAAGTAACAGTTAATAGTTTTTTAGGGAGGGAGAGAGGCATACTCTTTATTTAAAAAGACACGTTTAGCTGGTTTCATGTGTTTTGGAGGAAGCATGCCACAGCCCTCGATCTCCCTTATTGGTAGCTGTTGTGTGATCGAGGAGAGTTGTCTGACGGTTGGGAGGTGCCCATGACTACAGAATGCAGAACAAATAAATAACAACATACAGTACCAGTGAACAGTTTGGGCACACCTTCTAATTAAATGGTCTTTCCTGATTTTTCTTTCTTTCTACAATGTAAAACAATGCTGAAGGCGTCCAAAATATGCAGTCATCTAATTTGAACATATAATATATTTGAACATGTGTCTAAATTAACTTCTCATCTTAAACTTGCAATAACTTTTCCAAAGCAGCAAAATAACAGCTGTCTGTTGTTGTTGTTGTTGGTACTTAATTATCTGATGCCATGTTTGTTATTTCATAGTTTTGAAAACTCCATTATTGTACTAGAATATGGAAAATAAATACTAAGTTGTGTCCAAACCTTTGACTGGTACTGTATAACAACAAATAGCAATGAGAAACACCACATTCCAAAGCATGGAACATTGCTAACTATTTACAATAGTGTTTTTGTGATATAAATCTCAAACTAGTTGTTTTTAATTGAAGGAGCACTTTTGCATAATAAAGCTGTTGTCTTTCTTGAGCTTGAAATCAAAGTGGTCGCTTAAATATGGTGTGACACTTTGCGCCGGATAGCCGCGGGAAAAAAGAACTCAGAGCCAAGTATAACGTTCAGCACAAAACCTTTGTCAGCCTTTTTCAGCGTCATCAAAATTATAATACAAAACATAAAGTAAAAGTAAAGAAAAGGGTAAAAGAATAGAGTGTTTCGGGGGTGAGCAGCACACCTGAGCTCCTACTCCATTCTCACACCTCCGTAGCGGACACACTGGGGGGAGGGGCGGCAACTCTTACAAGGGCAACAAACATATTACATACATAATGTGGTATACAACATAGTAGTGGCCATTACAATGGCCAGGGGTTTGCTTCATAAGAATTTGATGGCATTTCGCCTTCATTTATTTTTTACTCAGTAGCGCATATGATTTAAAATGTAGCGAAGTACAATACTTCAAACAAAACATACTTAAGTAAAAGTAAAATTACATACAGATTTTATAATATTTATATATTTAAATACTTAAAAAAGTAGAAGTACACGAAAAAAAACTACTCAATTACAGCAACACGAGTAAATATACAGTGGAACCTCGGATTGCGAGTAACGTGGTTTACGAGTGTTCCGCAAACCGAGCAAAGATTTTTAATAATTTTTTATTCAGAAACCGAGCAAGTATTAGTTTACGAGCGCCGAGTATCATGCTTCACACATTTATTTCACACTCTTATTTTTACACCGAGCGTCACTCTCTCAGCTCCCCCCCACCCCCCACGGCTTCGCAAACACACAGAAACTCTGCTCGTGCGCGCGCAATTTGACACTGACACACAAACGCACAGACGCTCTTTCGCCTTTTCACCCCCTCCCTGGCGTCACAAACACACAGAAACTCTGCTCTGTCGCGATTCTTTTCAAAGGTAAGGTGCTGGTTCATTTTTTTTTTTTTTTTTTACTTTACAGCAGTGATTCCCTTAGTATGCCTGGTCAGAGAGATTTCTTTTTTTTCCTGTTAAAACGGTGTTTCCGTGTTTGTGTGTGTGTCCGTTTGTTGTGAAACTTAAGTAATTCCTTTAGTATGCGCTCATGCCAGTCTCGCTTTTTTCCGTTAAAACTGTGTTTCTGCTGTGTTTATGCGCTTGTTGTGAAACTTAAAAAGTGAGTCTGTTAATATACGCTCATGCCTGTCTCAGAAAGATTTCTTTGTTTCCTGTTAAAACGGTGTTTCCGTTGTGTGTGTGTGTTTGTTGTGAATCTTAAAAAACGAGGTGGGGAGAGGGAGGAGGCGTGTTACTGTGTAAAACGAGACGAGGGAAGGGGCTAATTCCACACACACACACACACACACACACACACACACACACACACACACACACACACACACACACACACACGCGCGCACACACACACACTCAGTGCCTGCGCGCACCAACGGAAACACTTATCTGTCAGGATTTATTTGTACTTTTTTTTAAAGGTAAAGTGCTGATTAATTTGTTTTATTTTCATTTTATAGATTGTATTAATTATTTTTATGTATTTATTTTTTGCGGCTGTGGAACGTATAATTTGAGTTTTCATTATTTCTTATGGGAAATGATGATTTGGTTTACGAGTGTTTTGGAATACGAGCCCACTTCCTGAATCCAAGGTTCCACTGTAATTCGTTACTTTCCACCTCTGAAATCCACATCCAGGTGTAACAATCACTTATGCAAGAAAAACCATTAAATAAGATGGAGTACAGACCATTGGGTATGCTATTTTCTTACAGTTGGTAAAAAGTGTTTATGTTTGACCAGAGCAGAAGCAGGGACTCCAGCAGGCCTGACTTTGACAGCAAAACTAAGAGAGCCAGAAAGTGATAGACATTTAGGCACCCAGGGATATTAAGGATCAACAAATCTGAGTGATATATAAACCTCTGTGATTTACCTAACAGCTATACAAAGGCATGAACTTTCTTTAGAGCCACGTAGTGAGATTATCTTCCCGAAACCTCGGACACAAATATTCTTAGGAAGTTGGTACAGCTATCATTCTTAAAAACAATTAAAGCATCCTTGAGAAAAGAATTTTACTTTTCTATCGTATGGTGGCTGTAGAGTTCTTACATTCACCTTAAGGATGCTTTAAGACGCTCCTACAGCCTACATAAGTTGCACACCCATATGTGCACATGAAAAAACAACAGAAAACCATCTGCCTCCATCTGTCCCATTCCTCTGCATCCTCTTCTCTCACAACAACTAATTTCATGTCCTCTCTCACTACATCCATAAATCTCCTCTTTGGTCTTCCTCTGGACCTCCTGCCTGGGATCTCCAACTTCAGCATACTTCTACCGATATATGCACAATCTCTCCTCTGAACATGTCCATGGCCTCTCTGACATCATCACCAAAACATCTACCATGGGGAGTCCCTCTGATGGACTCATTCTTGATCCTATGATCCTTGTTCCTCCCAAAGAGGATCTTAACATCTTCACCTCCATCTCTGCCTCCTGTCTTTTCTTGAGTGGCACTGTCTTTAAGCTGTAGAGCATTGCTGGTCTCACCACTGTCTTGAACACTTTTTATTTTATTCTCACTTTCATCACACAACACACCTGACACTTTTCTCCACCTGTTCCAACCTGCATGCACACCTCTCTTCACCTCCTTTCCACACACTCCCTTGCTCTGGACAGTTGACCCTAAGTACTTAAAGTCCTCCACCTTCTTAACCTCTTCTCCCTGTAGTCTCACCAATCCACTTGAGTCCTTCTCATTCACACACATGTATTCTGCCTTGCTGTGGCTTTCAACTTTCATTTCGATGCTTTCCAGCGCATACCTCCACCTCTCTAGATTTTTCTCCACCTGTTCCCTGCTGTTGCTACGAGACACAACGTCATCTACAAACATCCTAATCCTTGGAGAGTCCTGTCTAACCTCAACTGTCATCCTGTCCATCACCAGAGCAAACAAGAAGGGGCTCAGAGCCGATACTTGAGGCAAACCCACCTCCACCTTGAACTCTTCTGTCACCCCTCATTCACATCTCATCACTGTCTTACAATTCTGATACATGTTCTGCACCACTCAAACATACCTATCTGCCACTCCAGATGTCCTCATACAATAACACAGCTCCTCTCTCAGCACGCTGTCATACACTCAAAGCAAATACTGCATCTGTTGTAATCTTTCTAGACATGAAACTCATGCCCCTAACTTAGCTTCCACTACTCTTTCCCATAGCTTCATTGTGTAACTCATCAGCTTTATTTCTCTGTAGTTGCCACAGCTGTGCACATCTTCCTTGTTCTTAAAAATCACCACCAGCACCAATACACTTCTCCTCCACATCTTTGGGATATTCTCACTCTCCAAGATCTTGTTTAACTAGTAGACTAGAAGACTAGTCATTAACTCGACTACCACATCTCCTACTTTCATACCTTGACAGGTATGTCATCATGCCTTTCTACAATTTTCATACTTCACCCCCTCACTCTTACTAATTTTTGCTACTTCCTGCTCCAAAACAGTCACCTCTTCTACTCGTTGTTCTCTTTCATTTTTTTTTCATTCATCAAATCTTCAAAGTACTCCTTCGCTCTTCCCATCACCCTCCTGGCACCTGTCAGTACATTTTCATCCATATCTTTAATCACTCTTACCTTATATTGTATGCCCTTTTCCTCTTTGCCACCTCTACTTTCACCTTACGGTGCATTTCCCTGTACTCCGTTCTACTCTCTTCAGTCCTCTCAGTGTTCCATTTTTTCTTAGCTAACCTTTTTCTCTGTATACACTCCTGGATTTCCTCATTCTACCACCAAGTCTTCTTGTCCACTTTCCCTTTTCCTGGTGATACACCAAGTACCCTCCTAGATCACCCTGTCTCCCTGATCACCTTAGCTGTAGTTGTCCAGTCAACTGAAAACACCCTACTGACCACCCAACTCCCCATTGAAAACTACACCTCACCACCATGGTCATTTTACTCACCACCATCCTGTGTTGTCTGGCTACATTCTTATCTTTGCCGTTAATTTAATACTTTGCCATTACTAATCTCTTTCAGATGACCACTCTCTTACCTCTGGGGATGCTCTGCATCACTTCATCTAACTCACTCCAGAATTTCTTTAATAAATCTCCTTTTCTACTAACTCATATCCTACCTGTGGGGCATAACCCCTAACAACATTGAACATCATTCCTTCAATTTCTAGCTTCAGACTCATCACCCTATCGGATACTCTTTTCACCTTCAAAAATGCCTTATATATATATATATCCGCTTTCAGGATAACTTCTACTTCATTTCTTTTCCTATCCACACAATGATAAAACAAATTGAACTCTGCTCCTAAGCTTCTAGCCTTGCTATCTTTCTACCTGGTCTCCTGGACAGACAGTATATCCACCTTCCTTCTCTGCATCAAGTCTGCATCCTCTTGCCTTCCCTGTCATAGCCTCAACATTCAGTCCCTACTGTCACTCATAAACTCTTGCCTTTTCTCTTCTCTCTTTGCCTATGAACATATCTCCCCCCTCCAACAGTAGCCCAATTTCTACCAGGTCAACAGCACCGGTGGTGGTTGGTGTTAATCCGGGCTGCAACCGATCTGGTATGGAAGTAATGTTAATGAACTGCATGATTGATTTGGCAAATGTTTTATGTCAGATGCCCTTCCTGCCATAACCCTCTGCGTTTTTCCAGACTAGGTACTGGCACAAGAAGACACTGGATTTTGCTCCCCTGTGGTTGCATTCATGCTCCCAGAACCACTACAATTTGAGTCCTGGAATATGCCTGTGCCATCAAGGAAGAAAAACTTCATTAATTTTATAACCTAGTCTTTCAGTACATTCAGGTCATCAGCTGACTTCATTTTATTGCCATTTAATATTGATGAGCCTAGACCTAACCAAATGAAGTGCCACTATGCATGATGGGTGCATCCCTTTGTGTACTTCTGTTCTTACCCTGGCTCACCCATCATTCTGGAAAAAGAGTCAACCTGGACTCATTAGACCACATGACCCTTTTCAATTGTCCCAAAGTCAAGTCTTGAAATTTTGTTTTGATGAGTCTCACTAAACTAGTGGTGTTCTTATGACCACACAGCTGTTTAATTCCAAATTTCTCATCGTACTTTTGAAAATGCACTTACTTTCATTATTAAAACATAGCTACTGTATGTTTTTTCTTGTTGGTTTCTTCATGCAACTTTACCAAGTGTTTTACTAAGTGTTCAGTCAGAAATGTTTATTTTCCAATTTTTAACTTTCTCAGAGTACCCGCTGAGTCTGCACATCGACAAGGTGTTACTTACTTTTGGATCAGGCGTCATGCTCAGATAATCTCCCTCAGTGGAGTACTACTTTCTCGTTTCTTTGCTTTATGCCCTCCAGCAGCAAATCCCAGCAAGCCTGTGGACAGAAATGTCTGTTAGAGCATGACAAACCAATAAAAACCAAAGCGAACTGAGGCAAGAAGTGTGTGCGTGTTTGTGTGTGTGTGCGTGTTTGTGTGTGTGTGTGTGTGTGTGTGTGTGTGTGTGTGTGTGTGTGTGTGTGTGTGTGTGTGTGTGTGTGTGTTTGTGTGTATGTGTATAGTAATTGAAAAAATACATCAAGTATAAATTACCTTCAACCACCTAGTTTATTTTTTTTTGCTGATGTGTTATTAATATATGCTACAGTTATATGCTACAGTTACATTTATGCGTAACATATCATTTTCACATTTAGGGGTCATACATTTATCACCATTTATCCAAATTGGTAAAATATATTTTTAACATGGAAGCATTTCTCTCATATATGGAAATATACAGTATGTCCATATACAGTATTACATTTCTGTACGGGCAGGAGATTTCTGTACAGCTCCTTTTATGCCAGAGCCACATTGTATTTAAAATGTGATTCTAAAAATAATTTGCCTTCTTTTTATTAAATAATTTAATTGATTGATTGAAAATGATCATAATCTGTAAATTTTGGTATATTGTTATTTTTACTTCTCATTCTCAACATTCATTTAATTAGAAACCTGAATTTCTAAAAGACTTGTCTAATTGTTTGTTTCTTTTTTGTTTGTTTATGAATTTGTTTTTCCAGGTATAATGGTTTGAATCGTGTCTCTGCTCTGTGTGGGCAGAGTTTGAATGTTCTTCCCGTGCTTGATGGGTTTACCTCTGGGTTGTCTGGTTAGCTTCCACAATTCAAAAATGTAATGTAATGTGTGATTGGCTGTATGCATGTGTGCCCTGTGTGAACCCAGCAGTTGTGCCCCGAGTTTCCTGGAATAGGGGTCCCCTCTGTGACCTTACACAGGATAAGTAGTAGTGATGATAGACGAATGCATGGATGAATATGGTCCGGAAAAACTGAACCTACAGTGTACTGTACCAGTCCATCCAAATGTATACATAAAACAGCTTATTTATCTGGTTTATCGATAGTATTTCTCTGTTTTTTTTGCGACTAATTTGAAATAATTATCAGTCAAGTAATACCCTGTGAGTATAATACCCCGTGCGTATAATATGTTTATTACACTCACTATTGTATTCCAGATGTATTTTTGCAGAGCGGATGATGCATTATAAAGTGTTGAAAGTGTTATATGGCACAAGTTTGCATAAATTAGCTAAATCTAGGGGTGTTTCACTCTGTGTAATGACCTGCCATAACAGTCAAAGATACAGTACGTTGTGTTAATAAACAGGCTGCGCTAAAAAGAAATGTCAATGTCTGGTTTTTCTTGCAACAGCTAGCAACATGAAAAAAAAAATTCTTCACATTCTTATTTGTTAACCGCAGTGAATATGGATGTCACCCATTTAACCTCACTTTTACAGTATATGTTTATTTATTTTGAAAGAGATGGCATACATATTCTAGAGAGAGAGAGAGAGAGTGTGTGTGTGCACGTGTGTGTGTGTGTGTGTGTGTGTGTGTGTGTGTGTGTGTGTGTGTGTGTGTGTGTGTTGGAGAAAGTAAGTGAGCTAGAGAGAGAGAGAGAGTTGGGTCTATTGGTTTTGGACTGTATGAACATCTAACTACAGGGTTCACATTTACACTGTGTTTGGGAGGGACTGTTTAAAACAACAGCAGACTTCTTCATCCTGTGTGATCCTTTAAGCTGATGATATACTGTAGCATACAGACAACAGACTGTGTCAGAGCAGGGAGTCTTGATAATTGATTAAAAGGGGCATCACTGTTCTCGGTGTGTACGTGTGTGTGAGTGAGTGTGTGCGTGTTGAATGAAAGATGACAGAACACATGGCTCTGATTCCTGTCACAGCACTTCTCCACGGAACAGATTGAGATCTGCTCGCAAGACAGACTGAGGATCAGCTCTGAGCTAGAACTGGCATTGGTGCACATTGATTCTAATCCAGTATACACACTGTCAGGCTGATGTGCGAGGCCACACAAACATCTCATGTGTTGGTACGCGCTGCTGTAACTTGTCATTGTTGTTATAACAGCAGTAATGACACTAGGATTCTTTATTCTGGTGAATGTAATAGCGCCAAGTGGTTTCCCTGTAACCCAGATCCAACTCACTCCTTTGATTAATTCTAGCATTAGCTGTCAGAATTTGAAAGAACCTTTATTGATTTTTCAAAATTTGGGTCAGGAGGACAAAAGCCATACAAGGAGTCTCGGCTGGCAATGACAAAGTGAGTGACGCCACGTGGCTAACATTTATAGCCTTGCATGGGGGTTTACTTTGCAATACCATCAGGAGAGAAGAGGCATATATCTTGGCTGGGCTTTAAGCAGAAGTGACACGGTTGTAAATCCACGGGTGGAATGTTACTGTGTTAACTGCACTTCCAAGAACCTGTTTTAAATGCACATGAGTGTAATCTGATGGTGGAATACAATACGCTTGTTACTGGGTTATAACATTGGCAAAGTGAGGTCATATACAGAACTGAGCAATACACGGAAACATCACAACCATGCAAACATTGGTGTTTTAAAGATTAGGCATGAGGAATTGATTCCTGAAACTGTAAACAAATAATCTAAATATATTCATATTTCTGTGATGGATGAGTGTCCAGTCCAGTCTGCAGCCAATTAGTATACACCATTGGGTCACACATAGCTGTAAGACTACACTATGTTACGCCACCACCAAACAGCCTGCACCACGCAGCAAGCAGTAGATACACAAAATATTCAAAAATTATTCCGGATATTATATATCCATTTTTTAAACCCTGTGATAAACTTTTACTTTTAAATCATAACATAAAATGCACCTTGAGTGGAAGTCTTTGTTTTCTCCTGAAGTGTAAATCTTTTGACATGCCTCTTGTGACTGACCTGTTATTGTGCCTCGTCTGTTGTGATTTATGGAAGAGTTGCCACATGAGGGTTCTCTGTTGAGCAGGAACAGCACATGCTAGGATTGTTTTTGTCGTTAAACTTCAGACAGAAATGTGTGTCAGGGTTTCGGACATTTGCTGTATGTTCCTGAAGTGCTTTATCCTTTATGTGGCAGATTTATAACATCCAAAATAGGCTTATACAATGGCTTCCATATACTGTATATATTTCATTCTGTCCTACTTCACATTGTGTTTTGTAATGTTTCCTGTTATAGAGATCTGTGGATCAATGGAGAATCGATTAAAGAGAGATCTGAGGAGCATCTAAGAATATCCCCCCCCCCCCTAACCCTACAAAGCTGACGAGCTCATTATTTTAAAGAGGTAAAAAGTGTGTTATTTGAGGACTGTAACTCTCATACATCCAGTCAGTGATTTTAATTCTGATGATGGTATACTGTTTAAGAGATTTCTGTTGGGATTTTGGGATTCTGATGCTTCAAGAAAATGATCAACAAAAATATCCACATGGCTCACTGCACTTGCAGGAGACACACAACTGACTAATGATTTATATTAGTCTATGCTAACTGGCTATAATGACTTTAAATCTTTGCACATAAATGTTAAAGTAATAAACACACACCAAAAAATCAGTCATCTTACCAGTCCATAAAAAAATGACCTTGATTATACAGTTATATGTTGCTCTTAAATGAAAAGTCCTTAAAATGCAAGTTTCTCATATTGTAACTGATATTAATAAGACATTTCATTTCTTATTTAAGCTTAAATGAAAATGTACCTAATGTAGCCGTACAGTAGTACAGGTTTAGTTATGATCACGTGTTACGCAGGTTTTTTTAAATTTTTATCGTAGGCCTGACTCAGCAATATGCTTACATTAAGCCGAGATGTCACTGTGTACAAAGTCAAGTAACTATTGAATTCAAATCAAGAGTTTACGGTGTTGCCAAACATAATTAAGATTTAATTATTTGATACATGTATCTTACAGCATGGTAAAATGTTTTTTATTTATTTTTATTTTTTTTACATAGCCCAGCGTAGAAATTTAGGGTCAAAGAGCAGGTTTAGCCATAACACAGCACCTCTGGAGCAGACAGGGTTAAGGGCCTTGCTCAAGGGCTCAACAATGGCAGCTTGGTGCAGTTGGGGCTTGAACTGCTCACCCTTGGATCTGTAACTCGGAGCCTTTTCCTGCTGAGCTACTACCGCCCCTACTTAGCTTTGCAATTGCAGAGCCACAAAAATAACTCAAGTATGTTTCTCTCCACAGAATTTCACAGTAAAAGGAAATAGATTCATGTGGTTGAACAGAAATCTAAGCTAAATCTGTGCTAGGTAAATGATTCTTTCATTTTCGTCTAAACTTGAATTTAAATCTATCTTGTAAAATAAGTCAATTTAATAGCAGTTATAGTCCTTATTCTTAAATGCACTCAAGCAATTCCAAACAGAACATTATTGAATATAAATGAATGAAGAAACAGGCCTATGGCAGGTGTAGGTTGAGTTGCCAGGTGCAACTGTGGGAGCACCAAAAACACACATTGGAAGAGGGTGAATGGAAGGGCTGGTCGATGGGCTCAGACGTGGATGGAAAATCTGATTATACTGTAAATGAGCTTCAGCACACAGCAGAGCTCATCAAAGACCCTGAAAATACGCAGCAGGAGTGGGAGGGGTGGATTTGAGGAAATACAGGGGGAAAATTGTGCTGTAGCTGTTGCTTCCCCCTACAGATGCCTCCAGACAACGTTCAATAATGTCTCAAACAGCTTGCAGTTTCTTTCTTGCGTGAAGTATTGATCAAACAAGGACACATAGGACATAGCCACACACGAAACCTCAGTTTAAAGAGCAGGCACGAAACTGTCACTGCAGTGATGTATTAGAATTCATAACCTGAGATAAGTAAAACATGATATTACATGATGTGAGAGCAACAGTATGAAGGTGTATTAACATTCCATTTCTATGTTGGCTTCATGTACAGTACATATACTGTATGTATACTGCATTTTCATTGTGTCACAAATAAAAATCGCACACACCTAGCATATAACATTATATTTGAATTACATGGTTAAAGTAATGAGCGGTTACTGGACAATACAGCTTCTTGTACAAAAATAAAACTAAAGTCCTTGAAGAATCAGCAAGGCCTGATTATTGTTAGACTATCATTGTCTGATGGCACTTCCAGGACTCTGCGGGCTTAAGTTACTCTGCCATGTTCACTGGCTCTTCAATAAGAGCAGGATGCAAGACTACAGTACCCACTGCAGGATCATTTTACCAAGGAAAAAGTATATGTATCATAACACTCCAGAAAGAAAGCTTGCATTTCAAAACTATTATTTCTACTGCATTAGGATCTACATATGAATAAGCTTGGATATTAAAATTATATATATAAAAAAAACATGTTAACAATGAATGACTACTGCAGAAGTTTACCTTGCCTTTAAAATGAACTCATGATGACATTTATGATTTAATGTGGATGGATGCTGTTGATTTTGCAACAACAGGACATTCAGCTCACTGTAGAACGCAACACAATGGAAAACAATGCGCAGTGAAATTGAATCTTCATATCAAACAATTGTTATATCAAATGCAAATACAAGACCAAACTAAAATTGCAGTGCCCTGAAATCATGTTTTAAAAATAATTATTATCAGCTATTGAACTTATGGTGGCTTATTTTGTAATTTAGAAACATTCATAGCATTAATAACATTGCAATCAAAATTATATTATATTATATTATATTATATTATATTATATTATATTATATTATATTATATTATATTATATTATACAACTGGAAGATTATCTGGGAAAAAAGAAATGAAAAATTAAAAAGGTCTTTAACAAATAAAAAAAAAGGGTTATTTACGAGAAATTTTATCTAACTTCTGATATTGATAGTGAGATGGGTTTTGTCTAGTTGTCTGGTGGCTAATGCACTTTACAATACTGTTCTTGCAAGACCTATTCCAGACCAGCTGACCTTTGTGTCTTAAAATAACAAATGACTGTTGTTGGTATGGCTGTGCTTGTTGTTACTGTTGTTAATTATCTAATACCACATGCGTTATTTTATAGTTTTGATATCTCCAGTATTATGCTAGAATATAGAAATGTCATCTTTGGACATAAACTTGTGTCCAAACTTTTGACTGGTAGTCTATTTTTTTTTTTTTCAGTTGAGATCACCATTTCAGACTTATCAGGAGCATAGCATCTGCATCTGTGAATTTTTTTTTATTTGAATTATAGCAGATATTAATTCATACAATGATGTTCAATAATTGCTGCATCCTGGTCAGGGTCCAAGCTCATCACAAGGCACGTGTCAACACATTCACACACTCATTTACACCAAGGGGCAACATAGAGGAGGCATCCACATGCTGTGAGGTGGAGGGAAAATGGGGATGAACAGAGGGGAACATGGGAAGAAGACACTAGGCAGTAATCTGAGACCATGAGTGAATTTGGAACCTGGGGCTGTAGGGGGGCAACACAACCCACTGCACCCATTGGATTATTGATAATTACATTTTCCAAACATGATGGTAGCAATCATAAAAAGCAATGCAATTTAATCACCAATTCTATATTTTATTCGCATTACTGTATGTGAAACAGTTTCCCTTTGATCACTTTTAGTCATGGTGTCATTTGCTTAGTCTCTGCATGCTTCAACTTTCCAAACTAAGATCATGTTTAGAGCCATAGAAGCCTGGAAACTGACCTGGAGGAGTCTCCTGCAGTTTGCGCTGCTGCTGCTTAACTATAAACACGTACCCGGGCCAAGTACTGTATTAACAGCAGCCACAGTTGCTCACATTGTGTGTTTTTCTGCACACAGTAGGTTGGTTCATGAGAGGCTCAGTGGCATAAATAGATTCGCTCATACAAAAGCAGCTTGTGGCTCCTGCCAGCCGTGACATGCCTTCCTCCCGCCACAGGTTCATGGGCACCTGCTCCTCATTATAAGCTCATTATGGGCTGCTTGGCAACCAAAATTCCCTCCCCATCACCTCTGCCTATAGCAAAGAGCTCAGAACACTGGTACTGTTAAGGCACTAGTTGATGTGAATGAAGTTTCTCAGTCTTCTAGGTGAAGTTGCAGGAATGAAGAAGGTGCTTGGATGAGAAATGAAATGTTTCAAACCAACACAACGTGGTCGAATTGACATGACTCCATGACATGATTGACTTCCAGACAAGTGGGACAGCTACTGTTGTATGGTCATTCTCTTTTGCCCGTCTGGGACTCTAAAATCAAGGAGCACATAGCTGCACCATATGTTTAAGTCCCCGGTACATGTTACTGAGAAAAGTGGAAGGAAAGACAGACAGACATACGATATCAGCCAAAAGTTTGGACACAAAATCTAATTCCATTTCTTTCTACTTTGTAAAACAAGCTGAAGGCAACCAAAACAAGAAATAATCTCCTCTGAGCAGTTGATATTGAAATGTGTTATTCCTTAATTTCAGGAGTGTTATTTTATAGTTCCATAAAAAAAATAAAAAAAATCCAGTATTGTTCTAGGATGTAGAAGATAAAAACTTGTTTCAGAAATTTTCCCTGACCACAACCAGTCTATGATGTCCTGTATAAAAGGGATATGGAAGGGAACTTTAGACATGAGAGGAAAAATATAACTGGATGCTTCATTGTTTATTGTTTTCCTAAAAAAATATGCTAAATCATGAATGTGCTGCCGTGCAACTAAAAATAATTATTTATTTTAACAACACACTTATAAGTTAAATTGCACTAAGCTGATGAAAACAAGATAACATTAAATGAGGCAAAACTTTCTCCTGATTAAACCCTCCTAAATATAAATCGGCGGATTTAAAAATGTATCTATCATCAAGTGCAAGCAGAACTGGCTAAGCTGGAGACGAAAAAAAAAAAAAACCCAACAAAAAGAAAAACAATTTACATTATTAATAATAATGAATAATGAAGTTTCAGTTAGAAGGAGCACATGCACCACATGCACGCACACACACACACACACACACACACACACACACACACACACACACACACACACACACACACACACACACACACACACACACACACACACACACAGGCCTGGCGTGCCTGGAATGCCTGAGTTCACAAACCTGAGCTGCTTCTGTAAGCTTTAATTTTTGCTCTTAAATATACAGTATAGGCAACTTTACATTATGTAAATGAGGGGCTATATAAAGGTTATATTAAATGCATTCATGGATCACATGATTTTACTTTATATGTTTAAGAACACAACTCATTTTTGTTTTCCATCTAGTCGGACAATTGGCTTTTTGAAGGAGAAATATAATAATAAAAAAGACTTCTGTTTCTGCTCAGGATCATCTATACTATTTATCTGGACTGTATACAAAGATAGCATACAGGTCTAGTCTGTGACAGAATAAGTGACTTGCTTGTTAGTCAGGATCCCGGCAACAAGCACAACGCACTTACTCAAATGAGAAGTAGGCAACATCAGTAGGTGACACCTTCCTTCAAACAGACCTCGCTACAGCTTTTATAGCTAGGCTGCCACAACATTCAATCTCTATACAAATATTAATGATTACAGTTTGTTATTAAGGTTTCCTATAAATGAAATTATACACTGCCTTGGCCAAAAATAGCTGCATACTCCAAGATTTCATTCAATCACCTTTAACTTTAATTATAACACACAATGTGGTGGCCAGTTTGTGTGTGGAAATGATTCCTCATGCCTTCAGAGCTATTTTTTTCACAACGTTAGTCCTGGATTATTTGTATGCAATCAGGGAAGAAAATCTCCACTGATGTCATTCATTGCATTCAGGTCATCAACTGACTTCATTTTATTTCCACACAATGTTGCAGAGCCCAGACCTGACCAACCGAAGCAACCGCAGATCATAACACGGCCTCCAGAGGCGTGTACAGTGGACACTATGCATGATGAGTGCATCACTTCCCTTCTTACCCTGACGCTCCCATCGCTCTGGAATAGGGTCAATCTGAAGTCATCAGACCACATGACCTTTTCGCATTGCTCCAAAGACCAATCTTTATGCTGGCTATTTTTTTTCAGCCTTTTTTGGCCAGGCTGAATTCTGTATCAGAGAACATATGAAACGTTTCAGAATTCCAGCAATGGCTGTCAATAAAACAGCAGATTTTGTGAGGGAATAATTCTGGCACGAGAAGGATTATTTTATCCACAACCAGTGCAGGGAATGACATTTTTCGGGTTTTGTTGAAATAGTTTTGCTATTTGTTCCGCTCCAAATTAGTCAGGGATTATCAGTGCTGTCATGTAATGAAGTCATTTATCTCCACTGTACTTCATTATTTACATTTCTGGCAACTTTCAGATTTACTCCACCTCATTTTCTTAAAAATGTGTACTTTTCCTGTGATACATTTCCCCAGCACATCTGTGTTGCTCATTTTGGCATCACTCTCATTTGGCATATTAGTTCTCCTTGATTGCAAGTAAATGCACCAGTTCAAGGTTTCACAATGGCTGACTTTTCTCAGTTGTTTAGTGATTAACTCAGTGAACTTGGGAGGGTGTGTGTGTGTGTGTGTGTGTGTGTGTGTGTGTGTGTGTGTGTGTGTGTGTGTGTGTGTGTGTGTGTGTGGTGGGTGGGGTTGGGGGTTCATTTGTTACTTTTTTATCATACAATTTATTTCAGTTCATTATTAAAATGAGAAGTCACATAATCCAATGCCTTAAAAAATCGAAAAAGGATATTCTTACATAGGTAATGGCAAGGCAGCTTTTGTGATGTATCGATGTATCTAAAAATATTATTACTGTGGTCTAGGTTCTTATTATTTTTTTGGTGTTGGTGCGACGGAGGGGGGTTAATAGTTGTTGTTGTTGTTTCATTTAAAAATAGATCAGATTCCCTCAGAATACAGAGCAGTTTCATAAAAAAATATCAAGACTAAACAAACAAGTAAATCAATCAATCAATCAATCAATCAATAAGATCTTTGATGTAATTTCACTGTAAAAATCTCTGTCTTTTGCTTCTTAAAATACATACAGTATGATCACAGTTAACAGATCAATTAAATTTAATTTAGTTTTGTTCTATATGGCTCTTTAAAAACATTTGACACAATTTAGACAATGTAACAGAAAAAGCTTTACAGAAATGAGTGTGTTAATCCTAAACAAGAAATAATATTAGACAAGCAGCTGTCATAGGATTTTTACATTGAATTGATGGATGTTCATTGAATTGCCTCCAGCAAGGTGTGTACTGTACTGTATGTGTATGTATCCGAGAGAAAATTCAAATTCCTACCCAAGAACATATACGCTATTATCTTTTCCAATATTATATTGTTGTTTTTATTGACTGGGTAATTCAGTCTTGAAATGCATCAATATGCAGGTTTAAGAAAAACCCTGCATATTGATGCATCACTCACATTTATGACAAAAAGAAAAATAGCTCAAAGCATTTGGTTGAGTGTCTTTGGCTTTGTCTGGTTGTTCACCTTCTTTGCCCACTGGGACTAAAGGAGGGAGCAGACACATATTTCACAGTGACAGCAGTGGAAGAGAGGAGGGGACGAGGGCAAATGGAAAACTGCTGGGGCATGACTGAGGGACACTGATATCAAGCAAAAGCAAATGATTACTAAGCTTTATGGAACATGAACAGAATATGACCAGACCAGAACATAACAGTGGTTGTTACAGCATTGCTCTGATGATCTGTTTAAAAAAAAATAAAAAATAAAAATCAATAAATGTGCTAATACTTTATACAGTATATGTTATACAATATAAATCCTTGCTGGACTACACACAACACCGGTAGCACAACCTGCTTATTTATTAATTTATTTTAATGTTGTATTAACCTGAATAATAAAATATCTTTTCGGAATCAGGAGTGTGTAATAACAATAAAATTTATATGCCTCACATAACTCCCCTTACTTTGTTATAAAACATAAGATGATCAAAAAAATAAAGATATAAGCCAGATTGAAATAGTTTCATTACCTCTCAATGCAAGTACAGAACATCTTATTGCCTAAATGTGTGTCATAATTCATGCCATAACCTTATACTCCAGTACATTTAAATGCACACTCTCATCTAGTGCTGCTAATATACTGTAACGAACCCTAGGAGGATCCTGAGGCATCCAGAGAAGGACCACTTCCACCTGCTTCATGATGGTTTGGAGCTACACACGCTGCTCCCAGGCTACCAGTGATCCAGACACCTCTGCCCTCTGCTCCTGCTAACTCATCCTGGTGCCGAACTGACCTGGACTCCATGTTAACTTCTTTGGTTATGTTGAAACGTCCAGCTGACAAAAACAGTATGTATGCAAGCAAAAACAAATTTTTGCTATCATTTGGGTTATGACCCAAATGAGGATGGGTTCCCTGTTGAGTCTGGTTCCCCTCAAGGCTTCTTAATATTACCATCTCTGGTAGTTTTTTCTTGCCACCGTCACTGTCGCCCTTGCTCATCAGGAACAATTAGACTACTATGATCTACACATTTTTACTTTCTCCTACACATTTCCATAATCTTCTTTTAATTTTATAAAGCTTCTATGAGACAATGACCATTGCTAAAAGTGCGATATAAATAAAATCGTATTGAATTGAATTGAATTATTGTGCATATATTATTACGAATCTAGTATGTATCCTTGAGATACTTTAATTATGTACTATAGCTAAAACCAACGCATTAGACTGGGCAGGTCATATTATCATGATTATTGATATACATTATTTGCCATACATAAAGAACATAACATAGAAATGTAAATAAAGAACTGATTGATTGGACTCTTTGAACATTACCAGCTCAAACCAATAAAAAACAAAGCATGCATGAAATCTCCCACCAGCAACTACAGAATCAATATATTGAATAAAATGCATGAATATATTACGTGAAAATTAAGTCCTTTACCCAGTTTGGCATCATTAAAACTCAACAGTAGATAACTAGAGAGCATAACTACAGTAGAAGCCTTTTATGCTGTCTAATTTCAGCAACGACAAATAAACAGGAAGAAACACTGCTAATCCCACATCAGAGTTGTGTTGCTGTCCAAACAGGTGTGACATGTTTGAACTACTTAACAGATCCTGGAATGGTTATCTTCTAACATGAGCTAAGACCATTGGCATTCCTCTGTACCAAACACCTTACCAACGATTTTATGGCTTCCTGGTTATCTCACTTGATATTGATTAAGGGTGGTCCGGCTGGTACCAGCCTCAGAGTTGTCGTCTTAAGGAGAGGTCTATTGGGGGCAATTATGTGATGAGCAATAAAGTAATGTTTAGATCAGTGATAAGAAAAAAGAACCAGGACCTGTACTAGTGAAATAAAATTATGATTATGATTATGCAATCCGAACCCTGTCACCTCTACCAAGATCAGGTGAGAATAGGGAACAAGGAAATGCACATATGACAAAGACTGTAATAACAGCACTGTTGCATGAAGGGGAAAACGAACATTTAGCTGCAAAAGAAATCACCTGTGGGTGACAGAAAAAATGAATGGACACTGTCTGGCAATTAAAGGCTGTCTGCCTGTAAATAATAGGCGTGTCATTACCACCGCTTCCAGTTGTCTCAGAGAGCAGCCCAGGTGCCAGTGGATAAATAATAATGATGCGCAGAATACCCACAGCTGTGCAAAAGAAGAGCTTGGAATCATTAATTTATAGCATACAAGCAACTGCATAAAAACCCAGTGGTCTGTTAGAATGCTGCTCTAACATTTCAAAGAGAAAGCTTGTTTTGGAAGAGATCCTGAAATCCCTGTCAAATTCAAGAGGTTAAGCATACTTTAAAAAAAAAAGAAAAAAAAAAAAGATGAGTACTCTCTTCATCTCTGGTAGCTCTCTTGAGATGTTCTTGGCAGCCTTTATTAGTTGCCACTGTTGTGTCTCTGAAGTCTCTTTCCCTGCTTCACTTCTCCACCCCCACCTCCGTGCTCTCCTTTCCCTACACTGCAAATGAGCTTCTCTCTGACATTTAGCGTTTTGAAATGTTGCCAGTTCAGCTGTCCAGTAATATTTACACGACTGTCTGAAGCTGTCCCTCAGTGCCGACTGGCCAGATTCAGGCGCATATGTCACTTACTGTGACCCAGAGACGAGGAAAGAAAGCTCGACGTTTAACTCCGATCAGCAGAGTAAGGTCTCTTGGCAGCGAGGAAAAATGTGGAAAAAATCCAAAACAAATGTAAAAACATGATTCGAGTAAGAACGGGAAGGACTAATGTTCCTGTAAAATTTTTATGCTATGTGTGATGTGATATTATACTGAAACTTGGCAAGTATACACATGTTGGAATGAAGCCCTTAAGCTATTTTTTCATTGTTAGTGACATTTGTGTAGGTTGCAGCGATGGCATGGTGCACAATATTTTGGTCTCATGGAAATTTCCACTGGTCGGCCTCTCAAAAGTCTCCTTTAAAAAAAGCAAGCAATATTTTGACAACTTGTACCTTCTTATGGCACCAGGATGTTGATCAGTGGTGAATGTGCACAAAAGTACAATCCAAATCCTTGTTGGAGAGCTGCAATTTAATTGCTATAATAGCTTTCATCATGGAGTTTGCATGTTCTCCCCGTGCTTGGTGGGTTTCCTCCGGGTAGTCCGGTTTCCTCCCACAGTCCAAAGACATGTAGGTTAGGCTAATTGGCGTTCCCAAATTGCCCGTAGTGTGTGAATGAGTGAGTGTATGTGTGTGTCCTGCGATGGATTGGCACCCTGGCCAGGGTGTACCCCGCCATGTGCCCTAAGTCACCTGGGATAGGCTCCAGGACCCCCATGACGCTGAATACAGGATTAAGCGGGAGAGTGAGTGAGTATATACTGGAACACCCACTGCTTTTTTTCATGTGCACCTTCTTAATGACATTAATTACATTTAAATATAATAGATAAATTGGCCTTGAGGATCACCAAATCTAAAGGGATTTCTTGTTGTATAATGAACTTTGCTCAATGGTCAGCAATAAGCTTAACATTTTCAGCCTAGGCTAGAAAGAAATGATATATGTGTGTTTTATGACCACTGTGCTGATGTTGTTTTGTTTTCTTCAAAGTGAAAGTTTTGTCATTTGTTAACCTCCTGTAACAGTTTCGTATTTATTTGCTTTGTGAAAGTGCATTTATTAAATTTTCATTAAATAATGTGACAGATTCATTTGTCAGAGCAGATTTGTACAGATTTATGTAAATCTACTTTGAGGCACGTCTGTTGTTAAAATCACTATAAAACTAAAACTAAATTGGACTCTGATCTAACCTAGTCATGCCAGGTGGGGCAAATAAGTTTCTAAGGGGCAAATTCATATTTAATGGCATGTGTTAAGAAGATATCTGATTAATGATCTCTGACCTCCATAAAGACTAATAACAAGTAGAAGAACTGTATAGACACCCATTATAAAAGTGTCTAAAACGTTTTTATTAATTTGATCTGGCTGATTTGTCCTCTTGTTGTGGACTGTGAACATGTCTGCATTGCCTAGATGTACCATAAATCTTATACTAAACACATTTGACTTCCTATGCCAGCATTTTCTACATTAGAGTAAAAAACACTGATAAGTATGCAAGGAATAGTAGTCATGCAAGAGTACCTCATTAAATCCTTGACAGCACGACGCAGAGGAATGATTTCAGAAGGAAATGAATGAAGGGCGAATCAACAATGCAGAGCAATGGGGAGCCAATGAGAGTTGTTTATCATATAAGAAAAAAAAAAAAAAACCCTGGCCGTCAGTGGATCACACTTCGATGTCTAACCTCTAGGTACACAATGACTCAAATGTTCCATATTTATCACTTGGTGTGTGAATTCACAAACAAGACTAAATCCTTGTTTGCAAGTTTGCATGCCAGAAACATACAGGTATATTAACAGGTGCATACTTAGCAGGAAGCGGCAGACACAGAGGGTGACTTTTTTTCTTGGCACATCAAGAACTATGCCAGACTGTCCCTGCCGGTCTAGACGCTGTCAAATCTCCAGGACAAACACATTGTAATGCTTTCTGTTTCCACATGTTTTAGGTAGTATTAACATTATGTGCTGTAACTGATTATTTTATTAAAAAAAAAGTGGTGAGTTTGCTGAACATCATGAGATGTCGCCAGAATGCCGCTTACCAACATAAAAGAAAGAAACATGCTCCGTATCACCTGAGTTTTAACCGCACACCTGTAGTCTCATAGTCTCAACTCATGTAGTCTTTGCGAACTTCACGCTCTTGCGAGTTCCTTCAAGACTATACTGAGCACTTAGTGGACCCGTTGTCCTTTTGTGTGTGAATATTGTGCGGAATTTCAGATTATGTTTTAGATTGTCTTTGATGTACTGTTAACAAATTGTCTGCCCTTTCGACTATAATTTTGATAAGTTTGTTTCCTTCTATCATGTCATAATTAAATAGATATTCTTACAGGGGATTATGTCCTTCCCTTTCCAAATCTTAATAGATTACTTTGTCATCATGGGCGGGGAATTCAGCCTTCATGAGGCCGTCATCGGTCATGCACGGGTGAGAAATGAGATCTGCGCCAGGACCTCACGCAGATGAGACTGGAGCTTCAACAGCTACAACATGACCAGAAACAGTTTAATCTGTTGCTGGAACATTTTCGAATGCCCCAACCTGTGAGCCAGCAGTATGCCCTGAGGCCATCTTCATCGCATGGCTGTACAAATACGCTGGAGATCCGGCTGAGTGCGTGGAATTTATCCTTCAGTGCTCCTTGTATTGCGCTGGGCAGAGTAATGTCAGTGAACAAGTGAAGATTGCACAATTCATCACGTTGCTCCCTGGGAAGACTCTACAATGGGCCTCTGCCATCTGGAAACAGGGCGGCGAGAACACTGCATCCTTTTATCACTTCCTGGAGATGTTTAAGCGTGTATTTGACCATGCTCCTGAAAACATAGATGGGGAGAAATGACTCAATATTCGACAAAGGAAACAATGAGTAGCCGAGTATGTCCTAAATGTCGGCACCATTTCAGTGGGGAGTGGCTGAATTTAAACCAACCTTTAAAGAGGACCTCCTGGCAAGACATCCTCACAGAGCTAGCATGTCAGCATGATGAAAAATCACTGGATCCGATGCAACTGGGATGGGTCAAGATGGGAGTCTTGGAGTAACAACACTGGATGAGGGGGCAATTGTGCTATTATTGCTGCAGTAACCAACACACCATCGCCAACTGTACCATGAGACCAAAAGATGAAGAAGTTGGACAGGTGATGCAGGAACATTTGCTATGTCATAAATCGATGAGGTTGCCTCATGTGTAAATTTAACTCTAAAAGTATGTATCTTTAAGGAAACGTTTGTCGTTTCAGTATACTGTAAATCAATTACAGTGATCTGGGCAAATTCATGGACTTTAACATGGCTAAGGCATTTCGAGTACCAGAAGGTTCTGGAGAAGGTTCTGTCACACATCGAACAGAGTCATTTTACTCGGAATGGGAGCAATTCACTTTGAGGAAATTACCTTTTGGATGTAATTTTTGGATAATTCTATGATTTCCCTTGATGTACAAGCATCATCCTCATACTGTACCTCTTGGAGAAATAGAAACATTGAACCCTTTTTCTATGAATTGTCACACCCATTGCTTAAGGGCATCAACCGTCAAGGCAGCCTCCACTACTATTTAAAGCTTGGATTCCTTCACAGTGAAACTGGTTTTCCCTGAGTATCACCAGTTTCTGGAGGTATTCACCAGCGCAGAGGCCAGCGACCTACCACAACAGACCATACGACATATGACGTTATCCCTTAAGGAATATAAATTGATGAAAAATTTTATCTCTGCAGCATTACAGCAATATATCCACCCTTTCAAATTTCTGTTTTCAGCCAGCAAAAATCCAGAATCTTAACCAAAACTGGACCTATGCAGTGACCACAATCTGATCGTATCCTCTACAAACCTAGAGTACTGTATATGAAGCCTGCCAAAGGAATAAAAACCCACCAAGCGTGCTGGACACTCTTTTTCACAAGGTTTAATTTCATTCTGTCATACTGACCGGGATCAAGGAACACGAAGGCTGATGTGCTGTCAAGAATTCATGAGGCCCCACCCAGGGGAGATCATTCAGAGCACATTTTAATATAATGTGGGACAGAGAGTGAGACATATGCTTAAGTTATGGTTCTTCGAACCCTGCTCACAGGGAAATCCATGCCTCTCCCTATATTACAATGACCCTGGTCACATATCTCAAATGATTTTACCATAGATCTGTTCCACAACCATGGTTTTCACAAACAGATTTTTGAAGTCACTATGCCTGATCCATATGCACAGGCTCCCCACAGCCAGTAGTAGCCAGTTCCAGACAGTAGAACTAATTTTCCAAAATGTAAACTGGAACCAACAGCAAGAAATATAAAGACATTTGCAGCCAAATGGTGAGTTTGGGGCTCAAGTCTGTTTTATCAACCAAGAACCTGCTTGTCACAGAGGGCTAGCAAAAATGAAAGTTTATTAGATCCATACAAAGCGTTTCAAATGAACAAAGATGTAATATATAAACTGGAACTATAATGCAAACTAACTCAGTTCTTCCACATGTCACAACTCCATAAACCAACCAGAAAGGGACCATTGGATGAAATGCCCATGTTTAAGAAACCCCCTCAACCACTTCAGATAGAGGGGCTACCATCATACTGAATTAAAACCATTCTGAAGTCAAAATGGAGACAATGGAGCATCAATACTTAATGGATTGGCAAGTTTATGGTCCAGAGGAGAGATGCTGGGACACCAGGAAGGACATGCTTGACCCACTGATGGTCAAAGAATTTCATGCCAGCCACCACCCATAACATGCCACAACAACACCTGCGAGGAAGATAGAGAGGAGGAATATTTTTACCTTGGGTTTTAACCAGAAATTTGGATTGGATTGTTTTTGATGTACTGTTTGGGAATTGAATGACCTATGCCTTTTCTTTTGACAATGACTTTGATACACATGTTTTCGGTGTTTGCTTGTATCACATCCTAATTTAAAGGATATTCTTACCCACAGTTGAGACCTCCCCTTCCTAGTTCTTAATAGAGATCGCACTGTATTATTAAAAACACTGTCAATTATCATGATTTGCAGAGTATTCAGGATTGTTACTCCAAATTTGACACATATTTGGAATCCACCTTGAACCACTAATGTATGATTTCTGTATTATAGATATTTGTCCAGTCTCACAGAGTACATGCTTAAACTGTGACTATGTGCAATATGCTTTTCTTAATTATAATATAATTAAAAAATCTATTAAGTATCTATTAAATTTTTCTATAAATATTTTGAACAATTGGGACATTTTGATGTTATAAATGTCTATGAAATTATGATTTTTTTTCTTATGTTCAGGTATGTGAGCTATAATAATTTGGAAGAAATAAATCTTCATCCTGATTGTCACAAACAGCACGTTTCAGTAATTATGGGCGTAAAGTGCTTAGAGGTAAACACATCTGTCAAAACAACACATTACCTTTAAACACCTTCATGATTATTTCAGGAAGAGCTTTGTGTCAGTCATTTACTCTGAACTGCTTGCATGTTTCTACAGCCAGAGTAAGATGAATGTGGCTGAGAGACAGAGGTAAGCACACTACCTTTATGGTTAAATGGAGATGCTGAAGGGTTTAAGTGTTTAAAGAAACTTCCCTGAGAGAGTAAATCATGCAATGCCTCCTCCACCATAACATATAAGTAGTGTGAATCAAGCCATCCTACCTGTAGACTGCAAAACAGACACTATGAAACCAGCTCCCTTTACCACACTTATTTATTGTAGTGATGGTTAATTGTTCAGCTTTTTTCCCCTCCATGTATAAGTGAAGAGGATTACTGGTGACTAATAGTCTAATTGAGGTCAAGTGACTCTGAATTTTAAAACACAGAAACGTATGCAAGATCACAGTCTCTTAACATACTATTTTGAAATATTGTACTGGAATGCGGGGATTTAAGCTGACAGTGGGCACATATTTATTGAAACTAGCTAGGTATTTATTTAAAAAATAATAATAATGGTAATAATAATTTCCAGTAAACACCTGCCAACTTTCTGTCTGAGTCTGAATCTGTGCCCACTGAAGTTTCAGATTCCTCTTCTTGGCTTGCATTTTGAGATGCTTTGCTACTCATCACTTTAAAAAGACCATAGTATTCTACAAACAGCTTTGTTTAATATTGAAAGTACAGTGGAACCTCAGATTGCGAGTAACGCGGTTTGTGAGCATAAACAGGATGAGCAAATTTCTTTTGATAAATTTTGTCTTGAAAAACGAGCAAGTCTTGGTTTACGAATACCGAGGATCATGTAGCACGCATGCGCTTCTTGTTTTGACGTCGTCACATGATCACAACTGAGCCAATGTTTTTTCTTGCTCTTGCGCTGTGGAATTGTGGGTAATTGTCTCCCCTGCTGGGTTTTTATGTATTTATTTTTTTGGGTTGTGGAATTAATAATTTGAGTTTTCATTATTTCTTACAGGGGAATTCACTTATAAGAGTGTTTTATATACGAGCATGCTTCCGGAACAATTTATGCTCACAATCCAAAGTTCCACTGTAGGAACGTTTCCAAATGCACACAGTTTGATGAGAACTCACAGGATGGGGACTAAACAGCTGTTCAGACATAAGAAAACCGCTTGTTATTGAGGCCAATAAAAAAAGTTTTGCTAGGGACCATGAATTCTAGAATATTATTCCAGTCCCTATTCCAGAGTGAAAACACATGAAGTGATGCACCATCATGCATAGTGCCCACTGCACAAGCCTCTATAAGCTATTCAAATATGTACATTTATGTATTGTAATCTGGGGTTGTTTCAGTTTAGTTCTAGCCTCAGCAATGTTATGTGGCAATAAAATGAAGACAGCTAAAGAATTAAATGTACTGAATGACCAGGTTATCTCTCTATGAAGTTTTTCTGCCCTGATGGCACGGGCATTTTCCAGGACTCAAATTGTGAAAGAGTGGGTCGGGAGCATGATGGACAATCTTCGCATGCGAATATTACATTGTGTGCTGTATTCAAAGCTAAAGGTGACTTAATGGGATTTTAGTGTATGACCTTTTTTGGTCAACCAGGATATGTAACACGGAATGATTGGGAGTGTTACATACACTGGCTGGCCAAAAAATAGTCAAACTATTTAAGTTTGAAATTTATGGTTAAAATTTTCATTTAAACCTTATAATTAAATCTTTTTAACAAGCTCCAAGATTATAGGTTTATTGAATATTCCTTCCTGAATGACAGAAGTGTGACTTACTATTGCAGTTTACAACGGAAAGACAAACAAAACTTACTAAAAAAAAAAAAAAGGGAGCAGGATCCTGACATTTTGCATAAACACTGTTTCAGCCAAAATTCAATATGCTATTATGTCTTCCTCCACAGGGTGGCTGAACTCAGCCTGAGACAGGGTTTGGAGGAGGGTGGGATGTTGCTCTGACATCCTGGTGGAGCTCAAGGTAGAGCCACTGATCCTCCACTACGAAAAGAGCCAGAACCCAGTGGTTCAGACATCTGATAAGAATGCCCCCTGGATGCCTACCTAGGGAGGTGTTTCTGGCATGTTCAATCTGAAGAAGGCCCTGAGGCAGACCCTGAACTAGATGGTGAGATTATATATCTTGTCTGGCTTGGGAGTGCCTGGGTATCCCTGTGTGTGTGAGCTGGAGGACGTGGCTAGGGAAAGAGAAGTTTGAGCATCTCTGCTCAGACTGCTTCTCCCCAACTAGGACGGTCAAAAAAGCAGAAGAAAATGGATGGATGGAAAGATAGATGAATGAAAATGCTTGCATTTTTGTGATCTTGCATTTGCATCTCAAATAATGGGCATTTGATTTTTACTTAAGATTTAAGACTTTACTTTAATAGACTTTACACATACAAGATAAAAAAAATGGTTTTCTGTTAAAAGGGCTTGTTCTTCATTGTTATGAATTATATAAACTGTATATGCAAATATGCAAAATCTGTTTAGATATTCTGTACATGAGATACAGTAGGGGAATGGTACTTGAGGCACAATAATCTATAGCAACAGTAAGTTTTATACACCTGCATTAAGATTTATATCTTAACCATGTAAACAAGGCTACAACTTAATACAAAGATGTTGAAAGAACTCCTAGCTTAATCCTTGGAATGTTCAAGTGGTGTTTGTGTCAGTTCCCGCAGACAAATGTGTTTCCTTCGATTTTCAAGGATAAGGCGTTCAACACAGTGAATATTCGGGGGAATGCCTGCAGTGGGCTCTGAGTCAACTCAATTGACGGATGAATGGCCTTCTTTAAAAAAAATTGCACCATTCCAATGCTTTACTGCTAAGAGGCTCTTCACCATAAGGAGGCTAAAATGTTCTGTAAATGCCTGTAAAAAAATTCATTGGTTTTACGTCTTAATTTACAAGACATTTCATCACAATTCCTTGAATTAAACCCCCTCATACCTTATTTACATATCATCTTATCTTCTGTGAGAGTTTTCTTCTCTGTCTTGATGTTTTTATAATGGAATAAAACCGACAACAATTCTAATATTATATATTCTATAATGGCTGCCAGAGCATGAAACAGCATGAAGCACATATATTTTAACTATGACAGAAAAATCATCTGAACATGTGAGACATCATGTTTCTTATTATGTTTCTCTTTTTCTTATTATAAACAATACATCTATTTCCAAAAAGACATCTGTGAAAAAAATATCATCTTTCATTGTGCTTAATTTTCTGCAGAATTATTAGTATGTTTATGACCTGAATTTGCTCTATATATTAACAAAAGGTTTTTTTTTTTAACAAGAAGTTGAAAATTTAGAGTATTTAGCAATGTCTTATTATGCAAAAAAATGTAATTCCACGTTTCTCTTTGATATTATTTTGTGTACGGCTATTTATGTAAAATACAGCTTAACAGCACTTAGAATACAGCACTATTGCCTCCCCTCGATCCACTCCAACTGCACTTAAAACACTTTAAAATACAATCACAATATTTTTTTTTTTAGTAAACTGCATTAATTTTGCAGCAATGTGTGTATCCCTTTGAAACTTTGTGCTTGAACCATCATGTTTCATATTTCATCCATTAAAGATTGTAAAAATCTCATTATCTATTTAACTTTTCACTTTTCACATTTTACAAAACACTTTAAACAGAACGTTGCAACATCCTAATTTGTAATACCGGGACACCAAAGTCCTGTTATCTGCTTAATTTCCCGTCACTCAAAACTCTTTCTAATAAAGCCAGTTGCTTAGCATATGCAGAAAAATAATAAGTGACATTTAAAAATACAACCCATTACATTCTGGTTTAGGAAATAAAAAGAAAAAAAAATATGTCCCAAAGCAGTTCACTTTCTTTCTGTAGTATCGTAATCAAATGCAGGCACTATGTCAGTAATTCATAACCACAAAATTGTTCTATACTTACACCAACAAATTATGCTTATTTATAACATGAATTGCAAATATATTCTGTAGATCAATTAAAAATGCGTTCTCAAAATATGTTGTGCACAAACATGATATTAAATGCCCTAATACATGATTTAAAAGTAATTTTCATGTAAACTTCTCTATTAATTTGTCAGTGCAGGAAAACAGGAAAATTCTCTGTGCTTATCATGTACAGTACTATATAGTACAGTATACAGTATAGTACATAGTAACCTCTATATACTGTACAGTATTAAGAGTAAATGCTAACCTATCCCTTTAAGTACCAGCCATTAAACCTCAGAACATTTGAGCCATTATTTGATTGGCTGTTTTTTCAATAATCATATATAGGGCTCAGGATTGTGCATTATAGAGGTACATTTACTTTTTTCCTCAACAGAAAATAATCAATATGATGAATGGGACACAGGAAAAGAATATGCAATATGTTAATATACAATATACATTTTAGTTGATTTTAACTAACTACCCAAACATGATTGAGAAATTTTTTTTTACAAATGGTTCACATAGGCAAATATTGTAAATAGAACAAATACAATCACACGTTTTTATTGTGGTTTTCAGTTGTTTCTATGACCAACAAGAATAATTATAAGAACTTGTTTTGTGAGTTCTACATTTTTGCAATTATATATAGCTTTTGTTCTACATGATGTATCTGAAAACCCAAATACACAGTTTGAAGTCTGAAGGCTCCCCGCTAACACACACCACGAAGGCTCCCATATAAGCCAACAACAAACCAATAAAAATCACTGCACAGCAAAAATAACTGTTAGAGGGAATGTTGGTCACCTTGCATGGGGACTGTGGTGCGTCTGTCAATTGGTGTCAGCATTCAGGACAGGCTCCAAAAATGAACTGACAAGCTCACCACCTCGACAAAAAATATTTTCTAAAGCAGAAGCAAATAAAATACAAGATGATCATCCCTGAATAAGGGGAAAATGTCCTTGAGACATACTGTGACATCGCTTACCAGCGTGTGGCAGAATATAGAATGTGCTGGATATAGACTGTGACTGATTGTATATTTGTGTAGATTAGCTTATTTCAAATGAACACTTTGCTGTGTTTTGCATATCTATTTATGCAGATGGTTGAGAGAAAATACAAGGCAATAAACTACTTTGCTGCTTTGCTCTGAGCACCCATTGTGCAAAATTGGGCTATTAAATGTGAGCTACTAAATGAACGAGTAAGTTTGTCAAATGGACATTATGCGCACACTGCAGACACATTATATACAGCCACAGCCACGAAACAGATGAGATGTCATTTTTAAATTTGATGAGGACAATAAACTCATTCTTCTCTGCCCATTCAACTTTAAATGTTCTGTTTTCATCATTAGCCTAAAACCTGTTGTCAGTCCTCTAATCAGACCAAAAAGGGCAAAGAGAGTGTGTCAAAATGCTCCCTTTTTCTGACTTAATGTCTCAAGCCCTGTAGCTATTCGCTAGTTAATTCTCCAATTAGCTGCCTTTATCTACATAATTTACATAATGCATCCCTAAATGCATAGATACAAAAAAAAAGAGGAAAGATACCCAGAAACAAAGAATCTGTTATAGAAGTTAATTAGAAAAAATGACCTCTTGCAGACTGACATTGGAGACTCCTTCCAAAAATGTTCAACAAACATCTACTTTTTGAAAGCTTTGCAATAATAATAATTACACAATTTTATCCTATATTCTACCAGACCTAAGATTAAGTGTTTGTCTGAAATACAAATGAATTGCAAATGTGAATGTGTGGTACAGAAGAGGTAAAAAAAAAAAAAAAAGTATTTTTTTTCTCTGCTGAAAATTCATCCTTGAAGCTGGGGCAAGCTAGTAGTATATACCATGTTATTTAAAATAAAAAGACTTGCATGGAACTTTAAAAAAAATTCCATTGAGAAAAATAAAACGATAAAATAAAAAATGATCAAGTATTTCCTTTTTCTTGAATTGGAATGTTTTTATTTTACAGGTAGGAAGCATTGACACTGGATGTGGTTGAGTATCACCATCATACTGCATACTATTTCCAGTAATAGCCCATACAATACATACTGTACACTTAAGATAAAAATAAGCAAATTAACTCAATCTTAATAAACAAACGCACCAAGAAACCAATATGCAATTAATTCTGTGACATTTTATCACTCTTTGTATGATATTTAAATAAATAATCAAATTTGATACACGGTGGTGTAGTGGTCATCACTGTCGCCTTGCACCGCCAGGGTCCGGGTTCGATCCCCGGCCAGGCTCGATTCCCCTGGGAAAGGAAGTCTCCTGGGAAAGGCTCCAGGCCCCCTGTGACCCTGAATACAGGATTAAGCGGTATAGATGATGAGTGAGTGATACAAGCAATCCATATGGATGTCTATGTGAGAACTGAAGTCATAGCCTCTTCATTAAAATTTAAAAGTTAATTATTATACCTTCATATAATAATGTAGTTGTCAGCTTAAAGGGTGATCCAGCTAAGCTGATATTGGCACCTAAAGGATTATTAATGACAAGCCACAGTCACATGTTTTAGAACTCACTGCTCTTATCTCGTTTCTCAAAAATGAAACAATTTCTTACTGCTTGCTAGCATTAAGATTCAACATTGCTAATTACAAAATCTTGCCTAGATACATGCTGCATTTTTATACAGTCTCTATTGCATGTAATGTTACACTGACTTTCAGAGTCATGTCCAAGATGCCAGATTCAAATCAACCACTTGCCCTGTTTACTTCTTAAAGACTGGAGGATATGAAACAAAATGCAAGGTCAACATCCGGAAGGATTGACATGTCTTCTTGAAAGCATGAACATTTTGTTCTTACTAAGAAAAAAGAACAAAAGTTGGGTGGTTCATGAAAGCATGTTTGTCTGAGGCTGGTGAAGGAGGAACCGTATGGCTTGGCAAAACACAGAAAGGCTCACAGGCGTCAGAAATTCGGATAGTTTGTATTGTTATCCTGACTGACGGAGATGCGTGCAGAATGCTAGCATTGTACGTAGCTATACTTAGAAAAGTGACTCCATGTGCACCTGTTGCTGAGCTCTCCATGCATGCATTTCACTGCCTGCAGTGTGACTGTAATCCTCGCAAGGCAGCAAACAGCTTTAGACTCAGCCACAGGGGATCAGATCATGTTTAGGAAAGAATACATGTTAGATATATACAGTGTACCTTGAAAATAATTAAGAAGTGAATGCGGAATGGAAATGCATGGAAAGGTATTGCTGAAAGGAGGGAGCAAAAAATACCCCAATTGGAATCATGTATCACCCAAATGTAAACATGCACAACATTTGGAAGACACCCTTATCCAGAACAATTTACTGTACATTTATCTCATTTACACAGCTGGAGGTTAAGGGCCTTGCTCAAGGACCCAACACTGGCAGAGTAGGGATCTGAACTAACAACCTCCTGCAATACAAAAATAAAAATATATATCCAATTTTTACAAGTTTAGATTATTCACATATTTTAAAAATGAACATATAAAACTTACATAAATAAAATGAGTTTTTATGTTTGTTTTATAGCTTGGAGTGTTAAAAAGTCATAGATGTTCAGGTAAATAATAAATTTAAATAAATAAATTTCACTAGATTTAATTAGCTGAATCAGCACTCAGGAGCAAACTATACAACAATCACTCTTTCATATAAAACAGAAAATAGGAAAACTCATCTTCTGTACTACTAATAGTGCCACTCTTCCTTAAGTTTCCAGTTAAGGGGTGTGATTTTCTATGATATACATAAAGTTTTCTTGTGTAATCATGATTAGCTGTTCGAAAAACAGCAGAGAAATGAGGAATAACGTATTGAAATAGATTTCATTTGATGATTTCCTCCTTGTTGGGAGTATTGTGGAATAAGGAGATGCGTCTGAATTGAATCTTCCTCTCTACTTGCTGGAAAAGCAATTGCATGGTTTGCAGCAGTAACCATAGAGAGTAATTTCAACTTCCTAATCTCCAAGTTTGTACATGTTGTGTGGATTAACCATGAAAGAATTCTTTCTTCCGTTATTCTTCATCTATTCATTTCTGGTTGTTTTTACAGAAGACATTACAAATAATCTCAATAGCACATATTTATTCAAAGATGAATGATTTTCTAAGAGTCCGCTTACACACAAAAATTTAGGAAGCCCATTGATGTCAAATGCCACTTTAAATGAGTAGATACTATATATGAATTACATTTCCTCCTCTTTTCAAAGTGAAGACGGCCCTATAAAGCAATCCTGACAAGCCCATTTAGTGTGAGTGACATCAAGAGACAACACAAACAGATTTACTTTCAACTTGCGAACAAAAAACTCATGTCTAATTTTTCATATAGACTGAACACCATTTTGTTTCCTCTTTGCTACTGAGACGAGCTATAACTGACCTCAGTGGTCACTGGTGGATAATAAAGAATACGTATATCTGCAAAGGCTTGCTGACAACATGTAAGAGTTCATAAGGGAGGCCAATAGTTTATAGTTGCTGGCTGGTAGATGTGAGCACATGTTGGAAAATCATCTGAACCACCGACCCCCTCCCCAGGTAGTGCTTGGAAGGAAGCATGCAACATCCGCAGCAAGAGGTGTTGGACGTGTCGAGCTATGTGTGAAAGGGTGATTCCCATCTATCTTTAGATGGGGGGGGGGGGGGGGGGATGGGGGGAAAGCTTATGAACCTATTTGACTGGTGACAAAATACAGGGGGAAGCACGGAGAGGCTGGGAAAGAGTCAGAATGCAATAATTCATTAACAAATAATGAATTTTAATCCATGCATTCTTGGAATTCTGTATTTAAGCCCTCAGCTGTACCATTCTTGTCTGACGATAATTTTACCCGCTCTGTTCCTACCTCTCTTTTACCCTTTGCATCCTCATTCTCTGTCCTTAACACGAGCTCAAACATCCTCTATTTTTCATTTTCACTCTTCCGTTCGCTTTCATTTGTCTCTGTCTCTTTGTCACTTTCCTCTCTGAAGTTCCTGAAACGGCAAGGGCAGACTTCTGTTCATCTGCTTAGACTGCTTGTTACAAGAATTAATTAAAAAAGTTAAAAAAGAGAGAAAGAAAGAAAGAAAGAAAAAAAAACCTGGGCGCAGAATCTGTTCAATTATTCCGTACCGTTCCATTCCATTATTGATCTCTTTCTAACAATAATATATTCATTCTAGTATCAATATATCATGCATCAACAGGCAGACATAAAACCATGCAAGAAAGTACAGTATGGTCATATTTATCTTTGCGTTATAAATGTTCTAGACTGTGGCTGTGACGTGGAGCAAAATTTAATCATCAGTGACAATCCATTAATGAAAAGAATCAGTTGTAGCAACATGCAATCACCTTTGAAGCACTTTACAGTGTTGATGAAAATGGGCAGTTTGGGCAATTCATTCAGTGCTACAGTAGGTCTATGACTTTATTTCATTAATATAATGAAATAGTATATCATGATTGTGATTTGAGAAGCATTAACAGTCAGATATATATATATATATATATATATATATATATATATATATATATATATATATATATATATATATATATATATATATATATATATATATATATATATATATATATATATATATATATGATGTGTGTGTGTGTGTGTTCAACAATTATACAGTACATATTGTAAATCCATTTATCCAGAGTGTCTGCAACTAAATTAGGAATTCAACAGACTTGTGTTGTAATTAGTTTGATCATATTAACCTTGATTACCATATTAACCAAACCAAACACAGCTAGCATGTCCACACTAGTCACACCAGTCAGACCTGCTATTTAGGGAAGGGTTTTATTCCTAGCCAACCGCTGAGATCAGCACCATATTTGCACTAACCTGCATAAACCTGCATCTAGTTAATGCTTTATACGGGTTTAGGTTCTGCAGGGGAAATAGCTAAAGAGATCAAACTGCTCTCTGTCATATGTTAGACATACTGTATGTTAGCCCTGTAAGCAAAGAGATTTACAAACCACTTCTCTAAAGCCAACAGTTGTTTTGATTATCTGGCTTGAAAACTTAAGCTGATGAAATTGACATTCAGGTAACGTCAAATATATATATATATATATATATATATATATATATATATATATATATATATATATATATATATATATATAAAAAATACATATATAATATATATATTATAAATATATATTACATTACAGTGTATTTTATTCAAGCACAGTGTTGAAGTTGTGAAAAAAGTCTTCATCTGTGTTTGTTTTAGCTTAGAACTGCAGTAGCACCATGGGTAACTTTGCTGGCTCACGGCTCCAGGGTCTCTGGGTTTAGTCCAGAGCTTAAGTTACAGTCTTAGCAGAGTGATGCATGTTCTCTCATCGAGTGCACAGTTTCTCAGGGTTCACTGGTTTCTTCTTACATTTAAAAAATTTACTGGGAGGTAACCTGGCTATGCTGCATTGTGTAGTCCTGCGTTACAGTATGTCCTTCGTTCCAGGAATATACTCTGCATATGCACCATGATCCTGAATGGGATGCGGTGGTTACTTAAGACAAATAAATATATGTGGATGTTTAAAGATACTGTTACTCTCGAAGGATATGTGCTCTGACCTCATTCAGCACTTGACTTGGACTTGTCTTGAGTAGCAGCTTTAAGGACCTTTCTCCTTGAACGAGCTGCTGACATGAACGTTGATAAGAGCTTTCGGATTATCTGAGTGCTGCAGGTAACTCAATGAACCTATAGTTAACTCTCATATCCATAATGTACTCTTAACATACTGTATTGTCAAGATCTTCAAGGTTATAGAACAAGGTCAAGCCATCTATAACAAAAATTTATAGATGCTATAAAAATGCTCCAGTCTACTAATTTGATCCCAGTCATCCTCCAGGAGTTAACACATTAATAACGCTACTTATTTCATACAGTGAAGAAAAAAACGTCCTTCACAAGTACAAAGCCTGTGTACCCAGCTATTAGTGTAGTGCATGCCTGTGTACCCTGATCCTTCAGCTTCACACACCGTCATCATTTTTTCATCGCCAGCCTTCGCGCATGTCCAGCGGTCACATACTGCGACCCATTCACACACAGATCCCTCCTTACTGCTTCATCTTCCACCTGAGCGGATAAGTCATATGCTCCCACACAGTGGGTTATAAATGTGCAGAGCGAAATTAAACCTGACCTCTCTTCTATGCCTAATAAACACACTGAGGTTTGCCATCTTGATACGAGGTCTGAAAGTTTGAGACTGATCCGGGTTGCTTGCCTGGTCTATCACTCTCACCAAACTATTATGATGTTGACTGGTAAAAAGGTCTTTTTCAGTGTAATTAAATTGAATCAACATAATGGAAGAGAATCTAATTTAACGGTTAACTGCCATCATATCCCATATGTGTGTTCTCCACTTCTTAATTCACTTACTGACTTTGACCTGTACTGTACTTGGTATCGTTCTGAAGCTTGCAAAAAAGGACGAAGTCAAGGTGAAAAGAACGAGATGAAATGAAAGTGAAGAAGAAGAAAGGAGAAGAGAGGAAAATAACCTCTCCATAACATCCACAACAGAACACCTGTATAAGATTCTTGGTGAAGCAGGGACTATTCATTACGTTATCTAGGGGGCCTTAGTGGGGCGGTCAATATCCTGTAATCAAGACGGATATTTATAGATTCGGCAGCCAGAATATCTGCCCAAAGGGACTCGTTCCTGATGTCCTTGGGTTCCATTTTCTCATCTTTTTATGGACGGTGTATATTCAAGCTACACTTCCTCTTTTATACTAATATTATAACAGTTCATTTGCAACCAGTGAATGTCTTTGTGTGTACTTGTCCAAGCATAGGGAAGCACGGCTGTAAAGCAATGCAAAGCATCCTGACTATTTCAAGCTAATCCACCCTAATGTTTAACAATTTATGACCTTCAGGAAGAGAAAACCTTTGTAAGGTGTGGAGCAGAAACGCAAATGAGGACTGCATTGCCCCGAGTCCCTTATTGATCATTCTTATCAGTCTCCATTGTGAAGGCTGCTGAAATTGAAGCCTCTGTCCAAATCAAATAGAGCACTTACAGAGACAAAAGCAGCTTCCCTTCTAACCACTGGCAATCATTCAAGAAGTCAAGTTGATGGGGTGATAAACCAAGCTGTACGTGCACCAAAATGGATGTGATTGCATCCATCCTGGCATGGGAAATATCACACACAGAACTGCTTATTCAAGAATGCATAGCAGACTTTGGTGGCGTGGATAATGGTCGGATTGAGGAGAAAATAACAGAGTATTTTCTATTGGGAGGGAAACTAAAATTTCCTCCTCATCAATCTTGTGATTCTGGATATTCTGACAGGAGATTGCACTTCTGCTGAGCTGAATAGTGGCTGGGCTGACTAATTTGCCATCTCTGCTGAAAACCATGCGCTGTCTGATGAGCTACCAGTTGCTTAAACATAGGCCAAGCTGGTCAAGCTGAGAAATCTGCATGTGCTGGTTTGTTAAATCATCTGTGATTACATTCACTAAAATGTAAGATACATTTGGATATGTACACCAGGGATCCTGTCGGTATTTTCTACCTTAATTATAGCTCCAGGGTCCCTACTTTCACAAGTTACATCCTTGTCCATATAAGTTTCCTCTGGGTTCTCTGGTTTCGTTCCACTTGCCAAAAACATGACAGGTGAACAGATCTCAGTATGTTCAATTGCCATATATATATATATATATATATACACATACACACACACATACACTGTATTGTCAGACAACCCACGGTTTTGTGAAGTGTACAAAGAAGAGCACAACCAAAATGTCTGATCAAATATCACGTAATATGCTTCAGCTTTTCTTTTCGTGATTGACGTTGTTGATTAAACATGTTCCCGACTCTTGACTGAAGCATCAGCTGCTATTCATGAGGTCAGTAGAAATTAGCACTTTGTCAGCACACAACATTGTGTCATGATAGTGATATCTGACACTAAGTGCATGTAGCAGCTGGGAGTTCCTTCTCTCTGAGATATATGTCAGCATGAAGCTGCTAAAAGCTCAAGACAAAATCATATATATATATATATATATATTTCCCTGACTAAATCACAATGTCACACAGCCACGTTCAAGGTTCAAGCGCAACAGTTTAGGGCCGCTCTCGCACAGCGAAAGCGTGACATTGTAGTCGCCAATGACGTTTGGCCCTTTCAATTGCTTTAGACTGTGACAAGTGGTGCTATTATTTGTCTGCAGGTAGCTGAAGGTGCACTGGGCTCCAGAAGGATAGCAATTAGAAAGAATTTAAATCAATTACGAGAAATAAACAACAACAACAACAACTACGACAACAGCAGCACCAGCAACAACAAAAACAACAATGAGTAATGAACTTTTCTGCGCACAGCAAGACTTCAAGGCAGTGCTCATATTTCTTATTGCTTCCATTTATCATATCAGTCCTGAATGTAGCTCTCTGGCATTGTGATACAGACACAATTAAAAAACTATTAAACTATTAAAAAAAACAATAATTGATAAAAAATAAAATAAAAATTGCAAAGAATTTTAGATAATACTGTCCAAGGATGTCAATGCAAATCAGATTTGTTTCCCTTAATCGTAAATGCATACTGAAATAAATGTGCAGAATTTATAATCAAAGTAAAGCAACCACATTAGATTAGACCTTCATGTCTACAGTTAAACTATTAAACATATAGCAATCTATTATTAACAAAACAACTCGCTCTCTCTTAGAGACTTGCAATTCCATCAAAAATGGAATGCAAAAAAAAATTCAAACCTGACTTTATCTAATATTATTAACACAGGCGACAAGGACGTTGGGACATTGCCATATAAAGGATTCCAAAATGGTTTGCCCTTAGGTGCCACCATACCAGACACCTAAAGGGAGGCTCAAATTTCCAATGAGTCCCTGCTGATAGGAAGAGAACATTACGATGAGGTATAAAATTGGTTTGCAGGGAAAGCCGTGTCTTATTTTGGGCTCGGCTTCTTGGGTGAGGCAACTCCTGCTCTCCCAGACTTCTAGGTTTTCCAGAGTGTTTTCTTTTTTTTTTCTCAATGGGGGTCTTTGATGTTTGATGATTTACAGCAAGACAAGAGCTTCTAATTCGCACTTCTGTTTTGCCCCAGTAGCAGATCCAGCACAAAATACTGAGTTGTTATAACGAAGGCACTGTTAAAACAGTGCAAGTACCTACATGATTAAAGTATGTGATTGTGCAGATGACTCTTAAAGGAAAATGGACATGCATATTAATCATCATAATCAACATGTTGACTTTCAGTGGGAAATTCTGAGTTAAAATGTATTTTTTAGTTGAATCTACTTTTACTCAGATGTTGGTGCATTGTCACTGTGGTTAATGGCTTCCTGCCAAGCTGCTTTGCGACAATGTCAATTGTTAAAAGCGCTATACAAATAAAATTGAATTGAATCAAATTCCTACATTTTATCTACTGCATGATGCTGTTTAACTACAGCACTTGCTAGTAGTAGCAGAGAGTCCACTGTTTGCACATTGGATTTGTTTTTATTAATATGGCATCAAATATCACTGGGAAATATTTAAGAAAATATTACAATAATTAAGAAAAAATCTGTTGTCTCCTTAGTAGCTAACCTGACTATTACCATCATGATATAGATTGTTAAAACGTTTTCATCTCTTAAATTACATTGTACCTGCCCTATTTTGGCACAGTGGCTAACAATGTATAACTTTTTGTTGTCGCTGTTGGTCTTTCGGCTTCTCCCGACAGACCATCCAGTCTGCACAACCATTCCATAGTATCTGGGCTTGGGACCTGCACTGCTTCTTGCAAGAAAAAACAACAAGAACATAAAAACTAACCAAATAACCAAAAACTCTTCAAATGTTCAGGGTGGCATTTTCCTTTAAATTCCTTTAAAACAATGAAACCAGACTACATAAGATTCAGTGCAGAATTTGGCCCAATATTAATCAGGGTAGCTGTTGTGGTTGTCTAGAGGTGTGCTGAGTTACACGGCTAATTAATTCTATAATTAAACAGATGTCAATAGTGTCTCAGGTTGGCAAAGCTGAAGGCTAATGTGGAGCTGGAAAGTCACTTTATGTTTCAAGGTCATTTAAAAAAAAAAAAAGGGTAATTTAACACTGGTACTCTGTGTCTTTTTTTTTATTTATTATAATAACTTAATTATGAAAATTTTGGTAAAATCATGAGAACCTTTTGAGAACAACAGCAAATGCCTGCAAGCAACTTTAATTTCTGTTTACCAGCGCAAGTATAAAGTTAAATCAGTAAGATATTTGATTATAAGATTAGATAGATAGTTTTTTAAATATTTGGTTATTCAAATGACCATAATAACAGTCTTCTTAGCACTACAAGTCAGCATTCCAACAATAAAAACAATTATTAACTGTCTTACTTTGGAACATTCACAATATACTCAAGCAACACTGAAACTGAATACTCATGCGCTTCCATCCATCCACCCATCCATCCAGGAACCTCTGCAGTCCAATTAGGGACCGTGGTGGCCAATAGTGACCATTGTATTTATTCCCATTTAATACGATTGTGGTCGGACCTCCGGTCAACATGCACACACAACATTCACCCACCAAAATTTGGGAAAGCCAATTAGCCTAATCTGCTGTCTTTGGACTGCGGGAGGACTGCTGTGCTGTCTGTGATAGTAATATCATATCATAATTATAATCCAATCAGTTTGATTGGTTGAACCTCAAGAACATGTACAACAGTATGTCCTACTTTCTACTTGTGCTCTTACTTAAACTATTACTTTAATAGTTTTTTTTTACTTTAATACTTTTAGTTTTTACTCCTAACGTGTTACTTTTGACATGTACTTTTGACCAAAATACTCATAAATCATATGTTTTTTCTCTTAGTAATATAGAAGTTTTGATTTTACAAAACTAGTATTGAACTTCTCACATTACCTACCTAGCAAGCCAAATTTTACATAGATAGATTTTGGCACAGTTAGAAGAATATTTTCCTTATGACTGATTACTGGCTTGAAATGCAGGCTCAGACATGACAAACCTGTCAGTTTTTTTTTCATCAGGTAAAAATATTTGCTTTTACTCTTGAATACTTAAGAAAGTTTAGGTTTAGATACTGTTTGACAGTTTTATATACTTGTAGGTAGTTTCACTCAAGTAGATGTTTAACTTCATATTTTTACTTTTATTCATTCAGTTTACATTTTTATGTAAGTGCTATTTCTCTGAACTTTTCCTCCCCTGCAGATGCTGTTATTCAAAGTAACACAGTACTTACTGAAAGAGCACAGGACTGAGTAGTTGATCATCTGACCAGCTACTTATACTCATTTGTGCCTATATAAAAATGTAATACATTACATTAGGACATATATTCAAAAAAGGTTTTCATACATAGTAAAATATTATTATTTTCATATATATATATATATATATATATATATTGAAAATAATATATATTATATATATTCATATATTATAAAATATATTTAATATATTTTCATATATAGTAAAATATTTTACATATATAGTAAAATATTTTTAAAAAATATATTTAGTGGACACACACACACACACACACACACACACACACACACACACACACACACACACACAATAGCAATATTTGTTAATATATACAAAATCTGTATGCCATACATTAAAAGGTCCAATTTCAAATAAGGTGCCACAATAGGTCACAATAAAATGAATATGGAAAATTCATGCATGTTCATACAGTCACTTTTAAAAGTTAGTATACCCCGTTTAATTACATGTGTTTTGTGGAATTATTTATTTAATAAAAATGGGGGAAAAACATATGCGCAATATTAAGTGCTTCTACAGTATTTAAAATGAGGGCACTTTGCACCTACTGTAGGTGATGGTAATCATCAGCTCTTAATTAATTAACCATCAGCAGTACTGTAAACGCAGACGTTTTGGCAGTTTTGCTGGTCTGGAACATTCAGGTGTATGTTAACACAATGCCATATAAGAAATACGTAAAAAATGGTCTTAGTGAAGCAATTGTTGCTGCACATCAATCTGGAAAGTGTTATAAAACCATTGATAAACAATTTGGAATTCAATGTTCTACATTGAGAAGGATTATTCAGAAGTCAAAACCATTCAAGACAGTTTACAATCTTTCCTGGAGTGGACGTCCCAGCACATTCAACCCAAGGTCGGATCATACAATGCTCAGAGGAATACAAAAAACACAAGAGTTACATCTCAGACCCTACAGGCCTCACTCTCACTCACTCACTCATCATCTATACCGCTTAATCCTGTATTCAGGGGATGGCTGAGGTTCACAACTTCCAAAAAGCTTCCAGAACAATGTCTCATGGACAGATCAGACCAGAGTGGAGTTGTTCATGTCCAGTGCCATGTTTGAGGAAAACCAAAGAAAGCATTTTAACAGAAACAATTCATATCCTCTGTCAAGCACGGTGGCGTAGTGGAGGTTTAATGAGGGTGGCTTGCAGCCAGAGAACCTGGACACATTGCACTCAATAAGTCAACCATGAACTCCTCCGTGTACCAAATGTGAGACAAATGTAAGGCCATCTGTCTGACAGTTAAAGCTTGCTCAAAACTGGTCCATGCAACAGAACAATGATTCAAAGAACACATGCAAATTTACATCAGAACAGCTGAAAAAATAAAAGAACCCAGGTTTTGGAATAGTCTAGTCAAAGGTCAGACCTCAACCCAACTGGAATACTTCAGTGGGACCTTGACAGAGATGTGCATAAGCGAATGCCCGAAAACACAAAAAACACAATGAACTGAAGCAATGTTGTAAAGAAGAACGGGCCAAAAATGATGTGAGAGACTGAATAAGTCATACAGGACAGGATTACTTCAAGTTATTGCTGCTAAAAGGTGGAAGATGGATTTGCAAGCTATTTAATGATAGGGGTACTTAATATTGCCAATGTTTTTTTTGGGGGGGGGGGGGGGGCTTAATTTTTTATTATTTTGTATTAAATACATAATGGCACAGTGAAAATGTTATATGTTTCTCGTCTCGTTATATAATCTCGTCTGAGATTGTGTTTGCCTAATACTAAGGCTGCTATGATGAGATGACTTTTGATTATGATTTTACAGGAAACACTCAGAATTAAAAAATGGGTACTAACTTTTGAACATGACTGTAATTGGAAAGACAGTTCCCTAAAAGGAGACGGGGCACTTTACTGATATATCACAATGCATGCCTTGTCCTAGCTAGCGTATCTAAAAGTCATTTTATGTGAGAAAAGCTCCTTGTTTGCTGGTATTCTTGCACAACGACGGTGTTGTTTTAAGATCTAACTTTTCATGTGCCGGATCACTTTGCAATTGCCTTGAAGTGTGCCAACATGTCTGAGATACAATTGACTGGCTTCATATCAATGAAATGAAACAACACAAAAGTAGTATTTGCTTTGCTGGTGGTTTAGTGCAGAATGTCTTTCCTAGGGAACTGAGTCCAGAGATTTAACTATACATGCAGATTACATATTCTAGGTAATAACCTTTCTAATTATTTACTCATTATATAGTATTAATGACCAGTATTGTTCTACAGTGTAGAAAATAATAATAACTAAAGACTTCAAAATGACGAAACAAATGGAATGGTGGCAAAACGGGTTTAAAAATGGGTTTTACATTCTTTAAAGCAGCCACTATTTACCTTGACAATAGCGTTGCACACTATGGGCAACCAACAAGTGCTCAATATATACAGGGACTCAATCACGACTTTTGGAAATTACATCCCAGTTTACTACATTGTTGAATATAAATCCCATAACTATTGAGCTTAATTTGAAAAAAAAGAAAAAGAAAAAAGTAACATATACATTTTTCCCCTTCATTTACATGTAAACAGAGAAAAAAATATCACTACATAATTCCATCTGCAGTTTTATAGTTTCTTTGCATTTAGTATTAGTTTCTATAAAGTAAACATTAGTCTAAATAATGTAAAACCCTTGAATTAGTAGCATTTAACTGATGCTTTAGTAAACAGTATTTGTATTTTGATGTTTTTGTAGGAAACATGCTTGTTACTATAAATGTTAAATCTATTCATTTAATGGCTGTATTAAGAATAACAAATCATCCTACAAAGCAATCATTGTTTGCACCCGATATTATTCAAATTATTTAAAACAATCAGGTATCTAGCATTAGTTCACTAATCAAAAAAAAAAAAAAAAAGTTTCCTCTGAGGTATAGTTATGCAGGCAAGTGTCAATTCTCTATGCCTGAATCAGTGGAGTGTGACAGGAGTTTATCCTTATACTGTATAACCATCTTACTTACATACTGTTGAAGAGTGTCACGGGTAAGTAGATGAAGAAGCAGCAGTGATTGTTGTACATTTTATGTCTCAAAGCACAGGGAGTAGCATGTATCCCGTTTTATAATCAGACGCCTGATTTTAAATTGATCTAAGATGAATTAGATATGGATTCATTCATTTTATATGGCTCAAACCGAGGCTGCCGCCACCCAAACATCTGATAGTCCAAATCCTTTCTGTGTGCTGCCAATCCATGTAAAATTCCACCATGAAGGAATTCATGTAGAAAGTGAACAAGGAAACTCTTGTCCTTTTCAGGTTCATATCCAGAGGCCTGTTTTAATACCATGCTGGTTCTTAAACCAGTGCTTTCTCCTCAAGTGTGTCTGTACTAATTAGGGTCTTACGATTTGAGTTAGAACTTAGTGTGCACAAAGGCTGTAAAGTTGGTCTTTTCTTAATTCGGAAGGAGGACACAGAAGCAGCAGCAGAGTTACCAAGGTTACAGGCAGCAGCCGACACGGTAGGTAAGCAAAGCTCCCGGGAAAAACTGAATTAATTTCACTTTGGACTTCCATTTCAGCAAAGACAGAGGCGATGTGATAGGGCCAGCCCTGTCATGCCTCATTGGATGCCATTTGGCTGATGGGCATGACAGAAGAGAGCACCGGGAAAATTGCACCCGTCTGATGGGCTGATCTTCAGAATGATCATATGCAGTGGCACGACGTCGCCCCTGAAACATCACGGTTTATTATGTGCGATTCATTCTCATTTGGAGATTTATTATTGCTAGTAAAAGGGTGCATCAGAGCTGAATGTCGTGCCAGGCCAATTTACTGGAATAACAATCGGCTCTCTCTGTGATGGGCCTCTGTGCTTTTGTTTTGACAATTCAGTCTGTGGGATCACATCATGATTTTGGGAAGTACCTAAATGCAATGAGACAATTATGTTTTTATTTTTGTTTCTTTAATGGTTACAGAGGCTAATTTGTGCATGAGCCTAAGCCTAGATTATGTAACTTTGCTTCTACAAGACTGTTACACGATTCTACTGTACCACTTTAGCTGGTAAGTGATATTTTTGTCTCAGACTATCCAGCAGAAAAAATCTGTGGTATTCTGACTCACGCGCACACACACACACACACACACACACACACACACGCACACGCACACGCACACGCACACGCACACACACACACAATTTCCTATGGTATGAACACGTGGACCATCACTGGCATGCCGTCTTTCACACACGCACATGCAAGCGCACACACATGCACGCACACACCATGTGCTTTGTGATCCGAGCGCTAATGACTGCCTGCCTTGGCCAGGCGGTGGATCTGTCTACACAGCACCTCCAGAAAACATGATGGAAATTGTTACCAAACATCATATGGGTCCATATTGTTTTTAGTGTAATTACCAACTCAGTGTTTTCTCTCTCACTCATACCCTACACATCATGACAGCCACATCAATAAAAGTTACTCTCATTATCATTACTGCTAATAGTTACATAGAAATAGAATGAAAAAAAAAGAGAATGTTTTACTGCTATTGATTTAGTATTTGGAGAGAAACCAAATTGAGACCATCATCCTGAACATAATCATTTAACAGCATGTCGTCTTTAGTGTCTAAACATGATCGCGCACATAATTAGCAATTATCGTGGTGCTAATAGTACTGTCTCCTTACAGCTCCAGGGTCCCTGGGGTGAACACATTCTTCTGACCATGTGGCTTTTTTCTTCTTCCAGATTTTCTGGTTTCCCCTCCACCTCCCAAACAATTTTGTTAGGTGAATCAATGTGCCAAATTGCTCCTTAGTGTGAATAAGTGTGCAAATGTGTACATATGTGTCTAGATCTCATGCAGAGCATACTGTATATCCACCATTTTGGGATTGGATCCACCATGACCCTGTCCCAAAAGGATCACTAAAGTGAATGAACATGTTGTCAGATCCACTAAAACAGGACCTCAGTGCTGTACCTCATTTTCTCCCTTCTTTAATATAACCAAGCCATACATGTGTATTTTAAAAGGTTTCGAGCAGTACTGGACATTAAGAGTATACATCTGAGCACTCGCAACATTACAATGTGATTGTATATAACCATGCTCTTTTTCCCAGCTCTCCGAGGACGTGGTCATGGTCGAGCTGTGATCAATGGGCTATAATTAGACTTTTGTAAAAGCAGTCACATGCTAAAAATATGAGCATCCCTTTCAGGACACTGTTTGCTTTAGCATTGACCAGCTCTGCCCAGAGGTCATCGCTCTGGTCCATCGCTCAGTCCTGCTGCTAGGCCGAGTTCACACAAAAATGTTCACACAGCGCTGTTCAGAAAAGGACAAAAAATCTCCAGAGACAATGTGGGCTGCAGTAACTAGTTATAAGAAAGCATAATGTCGACACTACAATGAGACTGTTTTGCTGTTGAGAAATCCATTTATTTTTATATAACTGACTGTAAAAAAAAATGCATACATTGCTGAGATCACTGGAATTACGATATTTTTTCATTCATTAATCTTCAGGAACTGGTTCATCCTGGTCACGGTCATGGTAGAACTGGAGTCCAACCTGTGAACACTGGGTTTAAGAATACAGTACATGCAAGATGGGACACAACCTATACAATATCTACCCCTTCATGAAGCGATGTCAATGGTTATGGCATTCCGCGGCTGACTGGAAAACTGAGAGTTCAAATTCCAGCCCTGACGACCTGTTGGGTCCTTAAACAAGCTCCTTAATCCTCAATCAGTCATTTGATTGATTTATTCATTCATTCATTTATTTCATGTAACCACTTTATCGTAACAAGGGTATTAATGATACAGAGGCAATCCTGGCAACACTGGGTGCAAGGTGGAAGAATTCACCCTGGAACAATCATTCACATCTGGGGCTATTTAGTCTTTCCAGTCCTTCTGGTTGAATTTTTAAAACAGTGGGAGGAAATAAGAGAACCCACAGGAAACCCACACAGACTCTGCACAGACAGTAAGCTGCTCAAGATCAAACCCAGCTGCAAGGTGGCTAAAGCCTACTATCCATTATGCTACTGTGCTGACCAGTGTAACAACTACATGGTTAAAGATTTCACCTCACCATCACATCAATTTGTGCTATTTTTAATATAATTTTCCATATGCCAGATTCCAGAATCTTTGCTGTTATAATAACTTTCACTCTTCTAAGAAGTTCTTGCACAAAAACCTTGGCAAACGCCTTTATGCTGAAACACGTTTGTGTCTCTTGTTATAGTGAAGGGAAATCATTATTACTAATATTGAGTAGGTCCCCAATTGCTACCAAAGTAATAATGACTTATGTGTTCTGACACCTTCCTATTGGGACCAGCATCAACCTTTTCCTCAACTTGAGCTACAGTAGCTCTTCTATTAAATTGGTCTACACAAGCCAGCCTTGTGAGCCTTGGCCACTCATGACCCTGTTGCCAGTTCACCGGTTTTCCTTCCTTGGATTTTTATTATTTTCTCTGACCCAGTCCTCTAGCCAACACAATTTTGCCCTTCTCACAGTAGCAACATTTTAAAATATCTCATTTGGTCCTTTGGTCCTTTGGTCCTTTGGGGGGGGGGGGGGGGGGGGGGGGGGGGGGGGGGGGGGTTGTTATCCAGTGTTGCAGATTTTTTGTTTAGGTTGTTAAAATTAGGTTGTTATCCAGTGTTGCAGATTTTTTGTTGACACATTTGTTCTTATTGCGTTGACTGGATGAAGAGTAATAATTAAAGAAAACTTGATTTATTTGATGAATTGTTTCACAAGAGGTACATTTTAAGAGTTCAAAGTTAATATCATATTTTTTATTGTAAGCTGGCATATTGGCTACATAATAATTTCCTGGCAATTACTGTTGCAAACATGCTGTAATCTTGATCTTATAAGTGGGCAGTGGGCTAAGGCACTGAGTTACTGATCGGAAGATCGGCGGTTTGATTCCCAGCTCAGCCAGGTTGCCATTGTTGGGCCCTTGAGCAAGGCCCTTAACCCTAACTGCTCCAGGGGCGCTGTACCATGGCTGACCCTGTGCTCTGACCCCAGTTACGCTGGGATATGCGAAGAAGGAATTTCACTGTGCTGTAATGTATATGTGACAAAATAAAGGCTTTGCTTTACTTTACTTTACTTTAAAAGGAGAATCGTCAAATTTACACAAGGTAATGTCTATTTACTTATCGCATATTTTGAAAAGGGCTGCTTTGGTCATGACAGGAAGGAAGACTTTGATCTCATCGTGGCAGGAATACAGTCTAATGTACAGTAAGACAAGTCTTAAAAGATAATAAGAGCAATGGCTCCTAGTAGACAGTACATGCTGTTTTGTAAATGTATTGGCAGCTCCACATAGTTCTTTGATGGTGAATTACATAAAATGCAGCTGATAAGTGTATTTATCAGATAGCACTATATTTGCAGTAACAAATAAAAGAATGTCAAGGTCATCATTATGATTCCTCTATATTTAAACACTCAAGATATCAAACTAACAACATAAAAAAAAAATGTCTATCCGATGATATTGCGAGAAACAATTTTATCCATTTAAAATAATACATTCATGTCTCATGCAAAATGTAAAATAATAATAATAATAATAATAATAATAATAATAATAATAATAATAATAATAATAATCTATCCTTTTCATTTCAGATGAAGACATCAAGTGGGGAAATGGGTTAAACTGTTTCTAATTTAGCAGAGGGTTTTACAGAACTCAAAACTAAAGCAGAGTGGGATGAAAAGAAGTGATGTTCATGTGTGCTGTGCATTAAGAGGAGAAAAGGACAGCAAATTCAGTGACATCTTGGGCTTCATTTTTCTTCCCTTACACAAAACCAAGTGAAATAATAACTTTTACCCTGCATGGACTTTTCTTGTTAGTGAAAGTAAACTAAGTGTTACTGGCACTGCTTACGCCCTTATAGTTGGGTAATTTGTTCTGTAATAATAATTATTAAAAAAAAGTCTACTTTTACTCCTGTCAGTCATACAACAAAAATGCATGAGCTTGTCATACTTATTTAAGTTGTCAAATAATGGTGATTTGATTTAGCACATTTCCTCACCTCCCTAAGAATGAATTCCTTAAGCATTTTTTTGAGACTCTTATGTGGATGTGAGTGTGGATAGCTACATAAGCTTTTCATGAATTTAACATTAATAAGTGAGCAAAATGCATATTATATATAGATTTTTTTTAATTAGTTTATTTATAAATTTACATATTTTAAAAAAGAAACGGAAAAGTACATAAAACACGTTTATGGTTAATGTGATGCATTAGTAGTCTATACTACTGCAACCACGTGAAATGCAACTCTCATTTCAAGGAATAACAGCCGAATACAAATTCTAACACCCCAATCCTTCAGCTACATTCCACGACACCTATAAATATGTACAACTTCAAACAGTCAAGATCTTATCCAAGGTTACGTACATAATACATCCTGCTGACAAGTAATGACTCCTCAAAGCAAATAGAAATTTCTTCAATGCAGACAATCTGTACTTCTGGCCTAGTTTTGTTTGCTTGGTAGGCACTACACCCACTCTTCACATAAAGCTCTACAGGTTTGTGTTTGTGGAATAAAACTTTGGTGCATAGAGGGCAACAAAGACATTCCATGAATATGGCATCCTGTTAAGTCGTGTTACATGAGCTGTATAACGTCATAACAAATTCGGCACACTCTGTCTAAGTATGTCTGTTTCTGCATGAGTGCTAGAAAGAATGTGATTATCATTTGGGCAAAGATGGTTAGCTGGAAGCTGTTTGTGTGTGTGTGTGTGTGTGTGTGTGTGTGTGTGTGTGTGTGTGTGTGTGTGTGTGTGTGTGTGTGTGTGTGTGTGTGCGCGCGCGTGTGTGCGTGTGTAAGGAAAAAATAGAATTTCTTCTCATTTTGGCCTCGCAGCAGTGTGGACTGTAACTGAATCTATTCTCTGCTATATAATGTAGCAGTCTGTTCCTATAGTAAAAGTTCTAGAAAAGTGAAAAATTCTTCGAATTGTTCATACCACTGTAATACATCTTTTTTTTCCTGTGAGAAAAGATAATTACAATGCACTTCAAAGGCAAGCTTGCTTTGGGTTATAACTGCTTGACGAGAGATTTATATAAAAATGGGTATAAACAACAGAACAAGGCACAAAAGTGTCTACACTTCATCATCAAAACAACTAGGTACTATGATTATACAAACTGCAAGTGTTCACATTGCTTGCTGTAAAATATTTGATACAATAAAGCTTTGGATTTAAATTTATGTGGATAAAATGCAGCGATCTTTTTTTGCACTTTAAACAATCTGTCTTACTTACAAAAACATGTTTTGTAGTTTTGAAGCCCACTTAAGCCCACTCTGTACTTAAGCCTTGAATTCCTGTTCTTGCGGGCAGGAGCCATCTTCAATGCAGTCTACTGTCATCTTTGAGCGCATGAACTGCAAAATTCGATCGTGCTTTCTAAAGATGCTTTCTATAGATCATGGTTGTAAAGACTTATTGTGGCCTTTCTGTCAGCTGACCTGTCTCATCAACAAGGCATTCACAGCTGTAGAACGTCCATACAATGGATGCTTTTTGTTTTTCACACCACTAGAAAGTGTTTATTGTTGTATACGAACAACGACTTTATTTAACAATTTTTTATCACAAAAAAACAAAGTTATAACTTATTATGCACACCATCGTATACACAACAGGAAACAAGACATTTTATCTCCATTATCAACCTCAGCTTGTTTGCAAAGAAATTGAAACCTACTTAAACTTTAATCTAACTCTAAAGCTGTACAGATGAAGACAAAAAAGGCTATGGTCTAACTTGAGTTAGGTCATTATAAATGATTAGTATCCTACTAATGTGTGATTTCCTAATTTCATACAGAAATCATATTATCAGCAAATTTATTATTATTATTATTATTATTATTATTATTATTATTATTATTATTATTATTCACTCACTCATTCACTCAATTCCAGGAGACTTAGGGCACAGGGCAGGGTACACCCTCAATAAGGTGTCAATCCATTGCAGGGCACACACACATGCACATTATTATTATTATTATTATTATTATTATTATTATGAAACATGAAACATGAAACATGAAACTTCAAATGAAATCAAGCAACACATTTCTGCTGTTATTCTGATAACTCGTGTTTTGCATTTATTCCCTTGTTGCTGTTTCTGTATCATATTACAAATGTTTATAGCAGAGAGCACAATGGTCTTTAACATTTCCAACACCGTGATAAGGTTAATCAAGTAACACGCCTCGGTGTGGTAAGTAATACATCACTGATAACACAATTTTATTTTTTGCAGGTGAAGATAAGATAAGAAGATAGCTCACAATTACAGTAGGAATTCCTTTGTGCTTTCAAAAAGAGAGACAAGCACAAGGTAGAGTTTAGCTTATGTTTTAGGGAGTAGAAAACAAATCAGTAGGAAAAAAGAAGTAGACAGAAATATACAGGTATAGTGGTGGCCAAAATATTCAGACAAAATACTCAGTGTATTCTAGTTCTCTCCGTGCACAAAACAGGTGAAGTCAATAATGAGTTCTCACCCATCTGGCTGAAGAGTTGTGTTAATTAGAATCAGCTGCTTTAGATAACAGATAGAATAAACATGTTGCAGGACTTTTACTTACTGAAGCCAGGGTGTCCACCTCTGTACAAAAATGGCTAAAACTGGGGAATTTAAAGTGAACATCTGTGAACATCTGTGGCCTTCAGCCAGCATGGATTGAGGGAGAGGACTACTGCAGACCTCTTTTTGACTCTATGTCGAGCATATTTAGTATTTCATACTAAATATTGATTGTTGTATAGCAATAACATTGTATGAAATAAAATAATATTTTATTTTTATTATATTTAAATTTTTTGAGAATGTCATTAAGGTTGAATTTCACTTTAAGTCAATACAAAAGGCACCTGCTATTATATGTTGTTAAACTATATACAGTATTGACTCACTGTTGGCCTATTGTGTATTACTATCTAGTAGAGAAATATTCGATAAGGGCATGTTGACCTCACTGACCTAATTTTTTTTGTTTTTCCTGATATTCTCCTGTAACATTAGTGATGCAGACATTACAGTGAGAAGGTTCAGGCAGATAGAGGTCAAGATCTAAAATTAGGTTAGTTCACATCAAAATGTGAGTTACACTGTATTACCACATTATGTTGCTGAACCTATACCTGACCAACTGAAGGAACCCCAGATCATACTGTAACACTGCCTCCAGAGGCTTGTACAGTGGTCACTATGTGTAATGGATGCGTTGCCTCCTCTCTTACCCTGATGAACCCTGATGGAATAGGGTAAGTCTGGGCTCATAAGACCACAGATTCCAATCTTTATTAAATCTTTTTTTCTTAGTCTTAGTCCCACTAAAATGTGTGTGTTTTTTTTTAAATATGTCTCTTTAGTCCCAATCCTGTGTGTATGGACATGCTCTTACTTTCACTGTTAAACATATCTATGGTTTTTACTGTTGATTTTTTTTTAGATGCAACTTTACCAAGTAAAGTGATCTCCATTCATGGAGATTCAGACCATATTTATAACGCAGTCCAGTTTAAGGACTGTCCATGTGGTGAAGGGTTCTTAACCCAGTTCCAGTCATTTCAAAGCTCCTTAGTTGTTTTCTTTGCATGGTGCAGCCCAATAATTTGACCCTTCTGAAATGTTGACTTTTTTTGGGGGAAAAAAGGATAAATCAATGGTTTTGACTGTTTAAATATTATAAATGCAAAAGAAAAGCAATCAGAGTTACTGGATCAATCTTGAAAAGAGCATGGTATAAAATTTCTACTACCACATTCAAAAGCTTAAATTAGACTGATTACATGAATTACTCCTGTGAAATACCAGCATCCTGATATTCATTTGTTTATTGTTAACAAAAACAAACAAGCAAACAATTAATCTGAACTTATATAATTAGGACACTTTTTAAAGCAAGTAATTTTTGAGAGCTTGGCCGAAAGGTCCAGATCTATATTATTATGACAAGTTTGAGCAGTTTACTGTACAAGCACAAAGCATACTTTTCTCCTCTCTCTCTCTTTCTCTCTCCCTCTCTCCCTATCTATAAAATTCTATTTCCCTGCTGTTTTTCTCTGTTTGTTTGGCCTGCCAATGTCTGTGGCTAGTGTGTGTACGTCACAGGTGTGTTGCAGGCATCCCTCAACAAATGTACCAACTGGCATTGTCCTCATCAACTTTGTGAGCAGATAACCTCTCGTATTATAACCAATATTTACTTTTCAACATTTGATCAAAATGAATATTCAAACATTCAACTCAAACGGACCATAAGACAAAAGTCCATTTTGTAAGCCTATGGCCATGGCCATGAGACAGAACTACATGGCAAAAAGTTCCAAAACATGAGACTCCTGATCCGTTGCATTCTTTTCATCAACATGCACAATGATTTATCATGGTATGTGAATGTACGCATTGCGTTACCGTATGTACCAAAAGAAACCCCCATAGAGTACTAATAAGACTTGTTTTCAATTTACATAAAGCACAATTGTAGGTTTGGTTTTCATATTGCACTACGCTGACATTTCATGTTGATTAAACTCAGTAACTGCAGATTGCAATGAAGGCTTTGAACAGATGTAGACAAAAGTATGATTATTACAAAGTAGGTGAATAGCCAACAACCAGTTACAGTACAAGCCTGTGAGAGAAAGAGAGAACGCCATTAGTTATCCGTCCAATATTGTGTCACTGGGAACTTAAAGTAAGTGCTATGTTCAGTGTATCTGGATGAGAGCTTAAGGTTGTGGTTAAAGTTGATTCACATATCTGCCTTTCATAGGCCTTTTTCATCCAAGTTTGCATAGGTGAGTGATTTTTTAAATCTTTAATCTCTCTTATGAAAAAGTATTTCATCTGCATTGGAAATATAAGCAAGTATTTTTATTCTATTTCTTTTCTTTTTTTTCAGCTGCTGCTTGAGGTATTCCATGGGAAAAAGAAAGCTCTCCCGGCGAGAATGAGGAAAAAAGCTATTTTTGGTGTTTACGTCAGTGTTTTCTACTTGGTCTACAGCTCTCTGGATGAGTCTCAAATTACTCCCTAATTCAGTGCACTACATAAGGTATGAAATAATTTCTATACTGTACGGTATGTGGACAGAGGAACATAGGCATCATTCTTTAAATTAGGGGCGTTTGACAAACTATTGACTATGCAGAATAACAGAACACAGTTCTATGACTGAAACTCCCTTTATTTTTTTAAATATATAATTCCCTGCTAATGCACTTTTCCTAGCATCAAGATAAAAGGTTTTCTCGGTACACTAGAGCCATGATTGGACTGCTTACTTCATGTCTGAAACACTGGCCTCTCAAGAACTTCTTTACTGGCCCAAACAAACAATCCTAGGGATAAATATGTTTTAGATAAAATCACTGTCTTGTCCAAAGTCCTGCAAAATTAAACCTTTTGCTGTAGTATATCTTATACACAACAAATTTTATGTTGATATCAAATAGTGGTTATAAGTGGTTATTGTCAGACACTGGCACCATGGTCAATACTACTCCTTGATCATGCAGTATTGTGCAACAAAATTTGGCTTTCAAGTTCATGTTCACAAACAACGAGGCACACCTTTGTTTTTTTTCTTATTTTACTCCACCCTACATGTGTAACTCTTGTGTAATACCTAAATAGCATTTAAATATGTAGTTGTCAAAGGTTTGAATGAAACAATTATTAAATCCTCACTGTATGTGTGAACTCAGTTATCAGTAAGTCCCCTAAATGCTCAAGTAAACAATTAAAGCACATGCTGATTACACTGATGTGCCTTATTCTAAGAATGTCATCACACCGTCCTGACAAGATACTCTAGACAGTTGAGACACTATGTGAACCTTGTTTTAAACAACACCTAACAAACAGAATAGGGATGTTCGGCATTGTACAGTATATAAAGGTTTTATTATGACAAGACAGGAGTCACATTCATTATTTGTCTTCAATTTAACCGATCATTGAAATCAAGTTTGGTTGCTATTTTGCTGGAATGCAGCCTACATACCCCCCCCCACCCCCCCCCCCCCACCGCTTATGTCACTCTTCTCTACTTAACCTACTGTACACCTCTTTGGCTGAATCTTAAATGAATATCAATTTCAGTGCACTACCCACAGGGCATGAAATTATTTTTATACTGCATATCACAGACTATATGTCATTTGGGATTTGGTATCAGTTACTATTTTCGAATTCCTGCATTTATTGTACTCTCAACTCTTACATGGCCCAGAGTAGAAGTACAATCCTGCACCTATGGACTAGTTTATGCATCAACATGCACATTATTTATTATCTTTTTATGTCTGATTACTTCCAAGTACACTTTCCACCAGGAGTTCCATGATAATTCTTGCTTTAAATTGCATTTTGTGATCCGTTGATGTTCTTGTAGCCTCTTTTACGAACTTCAATGCTCACTTCCCCCTAATCTGCACTGATCTGCACACCTGGCTAACATAAATAATTATTAATAATTAAATTTTACGAATATGAGATGATACTACTCCAGTGAAAAAAATATTCCTTGATTACAGTACATTAATTATTCATGTTATAAAGCTAAATAACCACAATTAATTAATTCATTCATTCATTTTTAAAACATAGAAATATGACTATGTTACAGTAATTCCTCTAAACCAAAGACACAATTTATTTTTAGCACATTTAACAGACACCCTTATGCAGATTGACTTAAATTTGATCTCATTATACATCTGAGCAGTTAAGGGCTCACAGTCGTAGCTCAGCGGTGCTGGGATTTTAACCTGTGACCTTCTGATCCATAGGCCAATACCATAACTATTGAGCAACCCCACCCCAAATTTCCTGTATCTTTTTGTACCCTATACAATTTGTGTATCTTTTTGTTGCCATTGTGGTATCTACTAAACTTTCTGTGAATCTGTATGACTTATGCATTTTGAATACTGACTTAATGAGTAAATTAAGTGTAAAAATAATGCCATATGTGTTGTGGTTATATGGTTTCTAATGTGGAGGCACGGTAGCTTAGTGTGGCCTTGTCGCCTTGCTCCTGCAGGATCCAGGTTTGATTCCCACCTTGGGTCTGTGTGTTTGGAGTTTGCATGTTCTCTCTGTGCTTGGTGGTTTTCCTCTGGGTACTCTGGTTTCTTCCCACAGTCCAAAGACATGCAGATTAAGCTAATTGGCGTCACCAAATTGAGTGTGTGAATGAGCGTATATGTGTGTGCCCTGCTACGGACTGGCACCCCTTCCAGTGTGTACCCTGCCCTAAGTCTCCTGGGATAGGCCCCAGGCTCCCCCGACCCTGTATACTGGATAAAGCGGTGTAGATGGCGAGTGATTAAGTGAGTGAGTAGTTCTAATGTTTCTTTTTTTTTGTTTGTTTCATTTTTAAGAATTATGGTATCTTTATTTTTAAAAAATAAGAATGATGAGAGAATAATCAAAGTAATGATGTTTACCACAGCTATAACATAAGCCACAGTATTCTTGACTTGGCATACTGTATATTTAAATCCAATTTAAACCTGTTAACTAATAAACTAAATAATTTTGAAAAATGAAGAAAAAAAACCCGAAAAATAACATAACTTATATAAGTGTCATGCTCTGCATGGTCTGAAAAGTGTTAACGGTCATAAGTGACATTTTGTTTTGCTCCAACTATTGTGAAAAACATGTTTGTGCAATTACAAACCGTTGGCCCATAAGCACCTAGACTGGGTATTCAAATACACTTTCTTTCAAAACAAACTTTCAGGAAATACAAGTGCTGAATCTGCTTGAATGTGTCTGCAGCATGGTGTGCACAGAAAATATCAGTACATAATGTTGATGCACAAATTAAAACAAAAGTAGGATAAAATATAGTTTCAAGCTAAACAATTTCAAAATGCATTTAACAAAATGTATTGTAAATTAATTGTACACAAACATAACAACAAAGGCTTCATCTGTTTAAAATTTGTTAATGTTTGACAAAAAACTTTATTAAAAGCATAGTTTAAAATGAGGCAAATTTGGTTGTAAAATCCCCCCCCCCCCCCTTCTTTTCTTCACTAATTATTTCATTAATTTAGAGCAGGGCGTCACGGGTCCGGTCAAGGCCAGGGTCCGGGGTTTGATTCCTGGCCAGGCTTGATTCCCGTCTCTGTGTGCGTGGAGTTTACGTGTTTTGTGCTTGATGGGTTTCCTCCAGGTACTCCCGTTAACTCCCACAGTCCAAAAACATGCAGATTAGGCTAACTAGTGTTCCCAAATTACCCGTAGTGTGTGTGTGTGTGTGTGTGTGTGTGTGTTTGTGCCCTGCGATGGATTGACACCCTGTTTTGTACCCCACCTCATGCCCTGGTTCTCCTGGGATGGACTCCAGTCCCCCTGCGACCCTTTATACAGAATAAAGCATTATAGACTATGAATGAGTGAATATTTTAGAGCAGGACTCTTCAAATCCATACCTGAAGGGCCCGTGTCCAGCACAGTTTGTAAGTCACCAAGTCTTAAACACACCCACTTAAACTGTATGAATATCTGACACTAAATTTGTTTATTTTCGAAAATGTTAAATTATGTGCAACTTTTTGGAAGGTCTCAAACATGTCTGGGCAGTGACTGTGTGAGCAGCAACACCAGTACTGACAGGATTAAACAGATGCAGTCATTAAATGCATGCTACTTTGTTAATTGAGCAAATCATTTTCCACAAGTAAGTGTTCAAACCATCTGTGGCTCTGTAGACTTTCATTTATTTCTGCAGGCTGGACCCAATGTGGAGGAAAGAAATTGTGGGAATCGAAAAGCAGCCAGTAAATACACACACACACACACATAGTGTACACGTAAATATTTACATTGTTGCACTCCTATTGCTCTGATTCATCTTATTGCACATGTAATGTGTTACCATTAAGCTATGGTATACTGTAGGTGATGTATCAAAAATTTTGAAAAATAACATTTGGATTTTGGGCCATTTGGGGTTTTGGTGGATATGATATCTAACGTATTAGCAAGAGTTTCAGTTATGCTAAAAATCTTTCGCCATGGATTTGATCTACTTGGCCTTCCATACTGCCCTTTACGCTGATATAGAACCTGAAGTAGAGATGGGTAGCCGAGAAAGGTAACCAAAAATAATGTCTCTCTTGTAGACGCTTGATCAGAATGGACATGCTGTTATGGGGTTTGGGGGGAAAAGTCTTCATTGTGAACCACGACCAGAAACACGACTGAAGCTCTTAAATGCGATTATTTATTAAACGAAAGATCTGCGCAACAGGTAAAAAAAACAAAACAAACTCAGTATTATTTTGTAAAAGTTTCCAAATTGACTTCATAAAAAATAGAATCTGCTATATTTTTACTGGCTTCTTGATGAAGAAGTTGAAGGTTTTTTAAATCGTTTTAATCACGTCAGATTTTTGGCAAAACAAGGTCGAGCGAACGTCTTGAATTTGGTTAGTGCTCGCCCCTCTGGCTCAGCCTGTGCGTCTGCGCACGTCAGTCCGGGGAGGGCAATGAGATGCTGCTTATTAATGCTGCGCTTGTGACAACAGGAGCAGTCCAGACCGCCAGCGCGCGGAGGCAACAGGGGACAAAAAAAAGCGCGCGCGCGCGTGTCTACCGGCGCGGGAAAATGCGTGAGAAAACATTGACGGCGTGAAAAAAGCGAGTCGGAAAAAAGACAAAAACAATACGCGAGGAGAGACAGGGACGGAGCAGAGCCCGCGGAGTTCTTGCGAGACGGCACAACACAGACCGAAAGCGCGCGCAGACACGGCGAGACAGTAGGAGCAGGCACCGAGCAGCGTCTCCCTGCTTCAGGGCGCTGGGAAAAGATGACTGTGGTGCCAGGGGAGAACCTGGATGAGACCGTGGCCTTGGCCGCCCTCTGTCACGACGCTTACGAGCCCGAGAGGGCGGACCAGGAGTGCTGCGAGCGTGTGGTCATCAACATCTCAGGCCTGCGCTTCGAGACGCAGCTCAAGACGCTCGCGCAGTTCCCAAGCACTTTGCTCGGCGACCCTAGGAAGCGGATGCGCTTCTTCGACCCGCTCAGGAATGAATACTTCTTCGACCGAAACCGGCCGAGCTTTGATGCCATCCTCTACTACTACCAATCGGGCGGGAGACTCCGAAGACCTGTTAACGTGCCCGTGGACATCTTCATGGAGGAGATCAAGTTTTACGAGCTCGGAGAAGAAGTGATCGAAAATTTCAAAGAGGACGAGGGCTTTATTAAAGAGGAGGAGCGTCCGTTGCCGGAGAACGAGTTCCAGCGACAAGTGTGGCTGCTGTTTGAATATCCAGAGAGTTCAGGACCGGCCAGAGGAATCGCGATCGTCTCCGTACTCGTGATTTTGATCTCCATCGTCATCTTTTGCCTGGAGACGTTGCCAGAGTTCAGAGACGACGGCAGGACGTACGACGAGCACCCCCCGGTCAACGGCACGGTGGCCACAAAGAAGCCCAATCCGTTCACAGACCCGTTTTTCATCGTGGAGACGCTGTGCATCATTTGGTTCTCCTTCGAGCTGGTCGTGCGCTTTTTGGCGTGCCCAAGCAAGGCGGCGTTTTTCAAAAACATAATGAACACTATCGATGTGGTGGCAATCATGCCATACTTTATAACACTAGGTCTAGAGCTTGCTGAGCACCAGGGCAACGGGCAGCAGGCCATGTCACTGGCCATCCTGCGTGTTATCCGGCTCGTGCGCGTGTTCCGCATCTTTAAGCTCTCGCGCCACTCCAAAGGCCTTCAGATCCTGGGCAAGACGCTCCAGGCGAGCATGCGCGAGCTCGGCCTTTTGATCTTTTTCCTCTTCATTGGTGTCATCCTTTTCTCCAGTGCAGTGTACTTCGCCGAGACGGATGACCCCGAGTCAGGTTTCAGCAGCATCCCTGACGCCTTCTGGTGGGCCGTGGTGTCCATGACCACCGTGGGTTATGGAGATATGTGCCCTGTGACCATCGGAGGCAAGATCGTGGGCTCACTGTGCGCCATCGCCGGTGTGCTCACCATCGCGCTGCCGGTACCTGTGATCGTGTCCAACTTTAACTACTTCTACCACCGAGAGACAGAGCACGAGGAGCAGCTTCAGTACACACACGTGACTTGTGGTCAGCAGCCCCAGCAGCAGCCTGGCTACGGTGATTTCGGCAGGAGCGAAAGCAAGCCTTCCCTCTCCAAATCGGACTATTTGGACTCGGAGGACGCGGACTCAATCAAGTACACAAACTGCAGCCCCCATAAAGCCTACACGGGGAAGCTCACAGATGTATGAGTGTAAAACACAAAACACGCACAAAAAGTGACCTGCAAACACACAGGCGCGTCTCTGTGAGCACAAATCCTCATCCTGCGCTCCAGCTTGATTAGATCTGGTTATTAAGCTCCGATTCCCAAGAATCCTGCGCGCTAAACCGGGGCAATTTATTTAACAACTCATTAGCAGAGGAGTTAATAAGACGAGGGCGCGACAACGGGGTGGTTCGGATCTTTCTTTCTCTCTCACTTGCTTTCTTTCTTCATTTTTTTCTTTTTCAAAACTGTCTTCCATGTTTGCGATCATTGATTTTAAAAGAAAACGAAGAGACTGCACCTCTAGCCTCAAAGTATAATGCTAAGAAGACAACTAGGCTAAATAACCAAGCCCAACCTCGCGGAATAGCACTTTACTCATGTACTCTTAGTGATACATAATTTATTAGGCTCCTAGCTTTGGTGTATAGGGGGTTTTAAAGTTTACATATGATTTATCTATTCGGAACAAAGCGAAGAGGACCAATATATCTAAATCATGTTCTATTTTTATGATATATTTTCTACGCCGGGCGACTGCAAGCACTCAGTGTTGCTCTCTTTCTAGTTTTGGTAATGCTCCTCAGTTTATTCTTCCATGGCCGTAAAGGTCAAATGTGATTCATTATGATCAGTAGGCACTTATTGACTAGCACTTTCACTGTACAGTTGGCATCTTAAAATGACAGTTGGTCCCATTCATAAACAGGGGTACATCCCATTCATAAACATATATGTTATATATAATACACCTAATTTGATCATTTATCTCTAGTTATTATTTATCATCCAAACAGTTACATGTGTAGCTAAGCCAACAACAACAAAAGACATTTAGTCTCGTGGTTCTACTTCAAAGCACAGAACTGGCAGCAGGGTTTTGGTTGTGAAGAAGGCAGAATGTGCAGCTTTACCAAAACCAGTGTGTTTGTGGCTGAGAACGCATCTAATCCTAGAGTGCCATCTATTGGACAAGAAAGGAGGTACGGGATCCGTCTCAGATCCTCCTTGGAGACGGAAGTGTTTCTATAGCAACCTTCCAGACCGTTCTGAATCTTCTGACATCAGGCAGTGTCTACGTCCAAACCTGTGTACCTGTGCACTACTGTGCTAAATAGTCACGTTTTGCCTTAATTTTATTTTTTTTATTTCTGAAGACAGTTACCAGGCTGTTGTTGCTTTTAATTTTGCTGCTTTACATAACGCCGACCAAGTAATGTAGCTTACAAAGACAAACGACATTAGATGAAACATGCCTATTCGGCAGCTATAGACGCCCAAATAATACTGTTGCAAACGTATATCTAAATGTAAGCATCGTACACATTGACGCTTCATCCTGGCTTCACTTGTCAGTCTGTGTTTCTCGAGGATCTTGACAACATCACGGATTACAAAAAAAAATAATAATAAAAAAATCCATGAATCACCCGAAGATTCCCACTACTGGGGAAATACATATCATGTGCACTGCAGCTGATTTAGAGACATTTCACTTCACAACGGGGTCGAAATTCAACAAACGGATCATAACAACCATGACTATGACTGGCACTTGGGTCTGTCGCGAGGAGCAAAACCCTGGAATCTTATTGGCTGGATTAGGAGTTTCAGCGACCAATTACTGATCAGCATAGGAGACTATTGTAATATCTTTGATCTGTTGGACTTTTCTTCTGAGGAAGCTGTGGAGCAAATTCCCTGCAGAAGGTGAGCTGAATTAAAAAATTACACGATCGTTGCTGAAATAAATTGTGTGTGTGTGTGTGTGTGTGTGTGTGTGTGTGTGTGTGTGTGTGTGTGTGTGTGTGTGTTTCATGCTGCTTTCATTTCATTTTTTAAAATTACATTTGCATTAAGTATTTCAAACTTGCAACTGATCTTAATTAACAACTGAACAGCAATTGATTCAGATCTATACATCCATATAGGCTGCTATAAAACTTCTAAATGTAAACACTAGATGGCATCCTTCACTAAGTTTATTATACGCACAGTTTCAAGTTCTTGCATGTCATACCTGATCCAGTTTCATAATGGAAATGCAGTGGCTAGATCTCGAACAGGTGAGTAGAAAGATTTGGGAAAACTTGAAACTGTACAGATTAGTGGATCAGAATGACTGAAGCTGACAACCCAAATTTATAAAAGGTAGCTTTAATGTTTATTGAGATAATAAGGAAAGGGACTGAAAGTTGATACAGCCATAAATAAATAGACTGTAAATTGTTACCATACATTTTATTATGTAGGTATTTGTGCTATACTAAAGTCCTGTTTACTGTGCAGTTGATGTAAATTTAGCTAATAATAATAATAATAATAATAATAATAATGCCCCAGGTATGAGTAATAAAATAAAGCCATATGCATAGGTCAGTGTGGCTCAGCTGTTAACACTGTCACCTCGCACCTCCATGGTTAGGGTTCAAATCTATCCTCTGATCTCTGTGTGTGTGGAGTCTGCATGTTCTCCCCGTGCTTTGTGGGTTTCTTCCAGGTGCTTCAATTTCCTCCCACAGTCTAAAGACATGTGTTGTAGGATGACTGGTGTTTCCAAATTGTCTGTAATGTATAAATGTCTGTACACTTGTGTCCACATAAAATAACATTGCCTAACTAAGGGAGCGGGTCTCTTTATGATATTCACTACTATGATTTCACTACATCACTGGATTTACTTGAGATATTAAAGAATTTGTCAATTACAGAAAATCTTACCCTAGCTCACATACACAACAACATCTTTCTTTTTGCCTTTCCTGTTTTGCAACTGATTTCATAATCATTACCAACTCCACTGCAGCATAGTGCAGTACAAGAAACCATCACTAGAGGGACAAACCTTAATTCTGCTACTGGGGACAATTACAGTTGCACACTGCCACTGATCAAGGACGTGAAGCAAGATTAATAAAAACATTATATCTGTGGGTGGTGGGTGGTCAGAAAACTGGGCAATGTGAATTCTTTTAAAGATAAGTGTTGAAAATTCCTCTTCACAGACAGACCGTATAATGTGTTCCATACAGTATAAATGCTTTCATGCGCAGCAGCTCTTAACCATTTTCTGTATATGCGTCTATATATAATCTGTAAACACCCAATTCAGTTTCGTCTGGAGAAGGAACTGATTACCTCAATATTTTTTCTTATTTCTACAGTGACCCTGTGGTGTCACTAAAAGTAACCACAATCTCTATACTATGCATTTTGCTCGAAGTTATTAAACCCAATTGCCTCATTCACAAGCAGAAAGGTTCCAATCTTTTTATAAATATACTGGTTTTCAACAGCCCATACCAAAGTGTTTTATTCAATTTGTCAAGGATTGTCTTTTTTATGATAATACATTTAGACATTTATAGTCCTATTTAACATTGTGCAGTGACTACAGGATGGGTAGTGCAGCTATAAACAGTTGCTCCCTCACCAGCCATTTATTTATTTATTTTTCAAATTTCTCTTGAGGTGAATATGACAAAAACTGACTATGTCAAGTTACAATGAAAACAGAAAACAGAGAAATTTCCCCACAAAAGTCTGCTTAAAGAAAGATTCACCATAACAATCTTGAATGCTGTCCAACAACACGTGCTAAGCTTTATGCTACGCAGTTAATGCTAATAGCTGGTATTATCACGTTTAGCTGTTTATCTATTTTTCCCTTTTGTATGGGACGGTGTACTCTCTAAAGATGCACTTTCTAAATTAATCATGGTTAAAATTCTGTTCTGATGTGTTTAGGTTTTAACCAAATAAAAAAAAAAAGAGCTATTGTAATTAAATGTTTAACATATTATAACAGGCTACTCTTGTACATGTTGATGTGAATCATATATTTAAAAAAAATAATTCTTCAATTGTTTTTGGTTTAACGTGTTAGTGTTAAACTCTAATATGCATCAGATACTGTTAGATTGAGTAGATATAAATATTTGTATTGATACATTAGTTTGTTACATCCTGAGTCAGAAGTGGATAACCATCATCAACTGTGTATATAAGTGGTGTAAATTTGTAACAAAGCAAAAATAGTTTGCAGTAAGTTTCCAAAGATGACACAGGGATGACTCCTAAGCTTGACACTTGAGCTAGGATTACTGGAAAATGATTATTGACTAGGATTCCTCTCTTCATTTTATTGCATGGCGTTAATAAAATAAACTGTCAGTGGATAACGTTTTTGATAATGCACTTTTGGATTGTGTTCAAGAGAACAGGATCGGTCCTGGACTCCCACAGTCCAGTAGAAACTAGATTCAACTTCGTCATTAGTTGGTTGAATTGTCTTTAGGTACAGAGAACCTTTGTAACATTTTAAGGGGATAGTCTTCCCTGAGTAAACAGTGGCTGGGGTAGGCTTAGCTCAGTGGTTAAGGCGTAGGCCTAGTGATCAGAAGGTCCCAAGTTTAAACCCCTACACCACTGAGTCGCCACTGTTTGCAAGGCCCTTAAACTGCTCAGATGTATAATTCAATCAAATGGAAGTTTCTCTGGATGAGGGTGTCTGCCAAATGCTGTGAATATAAATGACTAGAAAATGAATGAAGGAAAACCATGAACTATGCAGGCATATTTTCTTTTCTGTCACTCTAAACATCTAAAATTCTTCACCATAGCACCTAGGCCAGATGTGGAAGCTTCATGGCTGCACAGCATCTAGGCCAGCCTTCATGATATATTGTTCTGTTCAAATTCTATATAGTGGAAATTATGACAAGAGCTTTAGTAATAAATCATAACAAGGTTAAGCACAGCCAGTGCAACGGGATGGATTTCACTTCTCAGATTCACACTAGGTTCAACTCTCTAAAAGGCACTATCCAAGAGAGCCTAGACGGAAATTATATTATTTAATAGAGGGCTCTGTACACCCTTTAGTGTAGGAAAGTCAATGAAGCAAAGAACCTGTACCAGACAGATTTAAAATAATATTAACATAAAATCTAACCACAGTCACATTTTTTTAATAATACATTTTTATTGTATGGTCTCAATTACGTTTATTTTATTTAAAAAAGAAATCATTGTTAAATATTGTTTTATAATAAGAAACAACTCATAATTATGAATAATTAGATTGCACCAGACAGACGTATAAAAAATTAAGTGAAAGCACAAAATCAGTGGACTGAAAAAAGTTTTGAAAAAAGGTTAATAGACAAATATATTATAGTATTATTTACTACAAAAATAGTAAATGAAATGAATTTCCAAAATGGAATGTGATTTTTGAAGGGGTGGATACACTGGAAATTTCAGATGATTCATTATTATTATTTTAGTTCCGCAAAATTATGTCTCGCCTTTTAACCCCCCTCGTGTCTCTCAGAAATATTTCCACACATGCCAGAAGTGTTCTGTTTGTTTCCGCTGCTGTAGTGACGAATTGGCAAGGACTCCAGCTGCATAGCTGTGGATTCCTGTGTGGCACTTGTGGCTTTGTATTGTGTTACAACACGTGGCTGATTCCATGGAACACAATGGTGTCCTGGTGGTACAGACATCAATACGTAGTACACCCCTTCAGATTTCCTCTGTTTTTGGAGCGTGGCTGTTGTGTTGATCTGTGTTCATTCAGCCTCAAGAGCATTAGTGAGGTCAGATACTGATGTTTGCAAAAGAGGCCTGGGGTGAGGTAAGCATTCCAGTTCATACCATAGGTGTTCGGTGGGATTCAGGTTACAGATCTGTGCTGGACGCTCAAGTTCTTCCAATTTAGCCTTGGTAAACCATGCCTTCATGGAACTCGCTTTGTGCACTGTGTTGTAATCATGCTAGAACAGGTTTGGGCCTCTTTGTTCCAGTAAAGGGAAATCATAAATCTAAAGCATACAAAGACCAGTGTATGTTTCCAAATTCGTTGGAGCAGTTTGCGACAGTATAATGTAGTTAACCATGGTTAGCTTTAGGTTACATTTTTGGACATTCAATGGTGATGAGGATAGGTATGCAATCAAAAAAAAACTAAGCTACAATGAGCCCCGGGCCATTTCAAATGTCACAGTGAATTTAAATTGCCATACATGAAATTGTTGCTTCACCCCATTCTCTGTCAGGAATTTATACAGTAATAGTTTAACTACTTTAAGATCATTATAGGTTTTTTCCTCGAGTTTTTTTTTCTCCGTTTTCTAGGGGTTGCCACATCAGATCAGTTGATCCGCATGTTACTGGCTAAGGTTTTATGCCAATTGGCCTTCCTACCACAACTCACCCATTCCTCCAGACTTGGAACTGGCACTGAGGATGCCCTGCATTCCATTGGCTCAAACTCCTGACCATCTGATCAGCACCCAAGAGCCGCAATCTACTGAGCCACCACTGCCCACTTTATGTTTGCTAACTAAACATTTCTAAAATAATCAGTTAGCATGTATCTGGCCCTGATGTGAAGACAATGCATTGCATACCGTTACGTTTTTTTTGCAGACTGCAATAAACTAATAATATTTAATGCAGTTTATGATCATGGCTTGAGAAAATGGCTTCACATAGGGCCACGGGGACTCCCATGCTCGCTCTTTGCCAAAGCAGTGGGAACATTTTGTCGCTTGCTAGATAACTGATGCATACTGACAGTTCAGTGTCAGTGTTGCATCGTCGAGCTCCTCAGCAGCTTTTAAAAAGTCCCATTCTGTTCTTTATGAGGACGTTCATCTCCTAGTAACAGCACACGTAAAGTTATGCTTGCACTTGTAACTTTCTTGTAATGCTGAGATGACAACTTATCTACATATACATAATTTATTAGCCATCAGTTGGTTTCATTTTAGATCATTACACTGCTCACAGTTCAGGACTGTTGAGTTAGCTATGATTAGCAGATTGGCCCAGGTTGTTAATATCCTCTGATATAGTATAATCTTACTTAAGAATATGTACAGTAAATGCATGTTGGTTTAACATAATTTCACATACATTTTATTCCTCACAGGTGTGCTCCAGTTATTTTTGACAAGCCGTGTAAATTGGACCAGATCATTGTAATCTGAGTGGTAGGCCAGTAGTTAACTACTTAATTACTTAACTTATTATTCATTTGTTAACCCTAAAGCATTTTACTCATTAATACCGTCAATTATTCAGTGACCACAGTGACACTAGGAGGAGAGGGGTGGTATGTAGTTACATGACAAATGTGTGAAACAGTGAGAACAGCTTAGACAGGTAAGTCAGTCTTTCATGTCCAAGTCATCCTGAGACCTTTATCGTTAGCTGTAGGTTTAAATTCGATACTTGCATATTTTATTCATCAGCTGTTTATATTCTTCTATTATTATTGCGATTTGATTCGACAGGTTTTTGGTCTTTTTATCAGTGTAGAGAAATGTGTCAGTCCTTGTCCTTACTCAGTGCACTGCCGTTCACAGGATCACTGGATTGATTGAAGCAGAATGCTGTGTTTCTTTAGACCAGGCATCGATAAAAGGTCCGAGATCTGGACCGAGTGACAATCTAGACCCTGATTCTTTTCTGATAATTAAGAAATAAGCAGTTTTTGTCAACACTGTGGGTCTGACTTACGGCGGCACTCAGCAGAGCCCATCAACGCCATAGTTCCATGTATAGATGGAAGAAACAAACCGTTCTGTGGAAGCAAACAAAATCACTGAGCTCCAGCCTCTTTCTGCTGGGTCAGCTATAAACAGCTTTCATTTTAATGTCAAGGGCAGTGGCATAGTATTATCCAAAGAGGGAAATACAGGTCAATATTTACATCAACTATAATAATATAGCATCCTTAATATTGATAAGAAAACTCAAAAGCCAACAAACGTGATTTGATAGAAAATCGAGAAACAGGGAGAGAATCACAACCATCATGCAACACAATCCCAGTATATTAAATATCTTATTTTCTTCTTCCAATCTTTTGTGTCAATAATGATTCTTCTTTGTGCTTTCTTCACTTAATAATAATAATAATATTATTATTCACATTATTATTATTATTATTATTATTATTATTACTACGAGTACTAGTAGTAGTATTACTTTTCGTTTATTGATTTCCTTCCTTTCCAGTAGTTTTCATCATTAGAGTCGCTTTGACAGCAGTTATTTGTGTGTATATATATATATATATATATATATATATATATATATATATATATATATATATATATATATATATATATTTTTTTTTTTTTATCTGTTTATTTCTATTGTTATTTTGTGATTTGATTCTGAGCTTTGTCCATACAAGTGTATGTATTTCACATGATATTACATGTCTTTTGTTGTACTCTATTCATTGTGTTAGCCCTTGAGTGTTCTTATAAATATGAATTATAGTACATTATAGTATTATAGTGTTCTGTGACTGTTTAAACTCCATACAAAATTGTGATTTTTTTATGCTCTATGTCCAGTCACTGTATTTTCAGAATTTCACTCATAGGGTTGCAGGACAAGGTCAGGGGATGTAAAATATCCAAACCGAGAACACAGTATGACAGAGCAGAGTGCAAATGAAGATTCACTAAAGATTGATTAAAGACTGCTGTTTGTATAATATAGTTATTGAAAATTAACATTAAATATTACTGAAATGCTATGGAAATTCTTACTATCTTTTTTTATATAGATTTACAATGACTACATATAACACAAAAATTTATTTCAGACTTCAGTTCAAAGAAAAAATTATTGACCTGACTATCTTATATTTTAATTCAGGACTCATTTAGACTACAAGACAAAGTTTTCTAAACTTTTAGTAACCTTTATCTTGATGGGGTATACTGTTGTTAGGAAAAAGGGATTACAGTATATGGCTGATTGAGAAACACTGAGCACTGCACACGGCTAAAAAAAAGAAATCTCCCTCCCTCACTTTCTATATTTATACAGGTATATATATATATATATATATATATATATATATATATATATATATATATATATATAAAGTTATGTTAAAACCAAGCACACCATTGTTTTTCTTGTAAAATTCCCAATAAGTTTGATGTGTCACATGACCCTCTTCCTATTGAAAATACAAAAGTTGGATCCAAGATGGCCGACTTCTAAATGGCCACCATGGTCACCACCCATCTTGAAAAGTTTGCCCCCTCACATATACTAATGTGCCACAAACAGGACGTTAATATCACCAACCATTCCCATTTTATTAAGGTGTATCCATATAAATGGCCCACCCTGTATAATTTTTTTTTACTATAGCATTTTACCAACAATTATATATTTTTCATTAAGGATAATGTCATAGCATGTTTCCATCATAGTTCTAATGTCTATAATATTTCATGTTGTGGAACGTGGTTGAGACATGATGGCTCGTAAGTACAATATCTTTAAACATTACCTTCTCAGTAATAATAAAAAATCGAACGTTACAGCTTTACATCTGGTTGTCCACACCTCCTAATAAATCAGATTATAGAATTCAACTCTATTTTTTATGAATAGCATAAAAACATATGGGATGTGTGACGTTACTGTACATGTAAATATGTGAATTTTAAGCTTTGCAATTTTCATCAATTTTGCATTCATGTTTATACGAGGGGTGTTCAAGTCAACCTGGGACTGTGATTGTTAGGGATGGATGGATGCACAAGCGCCGATGTTAACTTTAAAGTTGACTTTAATTGTAATCCAAAAATATAAACAAGCACAACAAAAAACTTTTCCAATACAGTAGTCCAAAAAGAAAGAGACAAAATGGTTGCTACAAAACAAAGATAACATCTTTTGTTGCAAGGCAAAAAACAAACCTATTACAAGACCATACTAATAATCAGCTAACTAGGCTCAAGTGAAAAAAATAAAAAAACGAAAAGAAAAAAAGTTTTTCAGTTTCAGAATAACCTAGTTTAATACCATAAAAATGCCCGAACTATACAAACTGTGCGATACCTATGCTTCTGCTTATCTTGCTTAACGTTTTATGCTTGCCACATTAAATTCTTTATACTCTGCTTTAATAACATTATAACTGTGGACTAAAGCAGTCTTCTTTTTTTTTTTTCTCCCAGGAGCAGAAAGATAAACCTTTTCAAGTTCAACAAAAATGGCGAAGCGAGTCAGTGGCATCAGAACAGCCTTTCCACTGTATGGAACTGAAGCTCGACTAAACCAGGCAGCAGGTTCACATGTCAACAATTACATCCAATAAAAGGAGTGTGAGTATGGTCACGTTCAGTGGAGGACCATAAACTATTTTCTTACAGGAGCTGAGAGCTCCTCTATGAATCCATGAAACAGGATTATTTTTCACCCATGGAGTCTAACTGAATTTCAAGACAATGAAAAACGGATACCGTCTAAAGACAGCAAGTGATTTACACACTGATCTGTGTTTAGCTGAGAATTTACTTGAATAACAGATCATATTCATATACTCTTTATGAGACACTGTGTTCCTGATGTATGCTATTTAAGGATATAAGAACAGGAGTATGCGAGTACGAGCGTGTTTGTATGTTCTCACAGGTACACGTCAATGATATGGTACACCTAAAAGTTGCATATCACGTTCTATGCCAAACCATAGAAGTGCATGCTTGGAAACAGAGCATGCAATCGGGCAAAATAATCAAAACAGCTTCAGCTCTATTCGGGAATTCTATATGGGAGCAATGGCAGCATTATTCAAAAATAGTTCTGTTGTCTGACAGCTGAAGATAACATTGTTAAATATATATATTTTTAAGTCTTTTTTTTTCTTTTTAAAGAAACCTAATAGGTTAGACTGGTGACATTAAAAAAAAAAACATCTGCTAATATTGTGGAATGAATTATTTCGCCTTCAAAGAATGAATGAACTTTAATATATTCATATCATAGGAACAGGTTCTGTCCCCCTTTTCAGCACAGGTTTTGATTTGACATTATTCCTTTTTATAAAGACGTTGTTTAAAATAACCTTCGGATCAGAATGCTGTATCACCTGTCATGTAAAGCATCTACCTCAATGTCATGATCTTCATTTTTGCCAAAAGCTTTGCCCTAAGAAAGCAGCATCGGTCATGTAACTGGGCCATCATGAAAGCAATGTGTTGTTTACTCTGCTGTGCAGTCAGAAGCAGTTATATATCATGTTCAAAATATGCATGACTCACTTGTCCTTATTGTCCATGCCAGACGTCTGTTGTGTCTATGCATTGCAAGGCTGTTGTGTCTATACATGTTCTTGTCCACTGCAGTGCCACATGGTATCCTGTTTGGTAAACTTATGCAAAGTCTTTAAATACAATATCCGACCCTGATAAACAGGTTGTTAGCAGTGTAAACGTCTAGTCCATATCAGTTGGTACGTTTCCCAGCGTTCCAAGTGTTAAATCCAGTTTTTGGTGTAGTGTCTGTCAAGCTGCATAAATATTGCACTGTACTGTATATAATCTGTTTCCATTCAAGTGTGCTTCATCCATATAAAAGAGGAATCTGCATTTAATATATGCAACATAAAATACACAACTGATGGAAGAATGGATGCAGCATTCAAAATGCACATTTCTGCTCACATGTTCTGCAGTAAGCACATTTCCTTATGCCAACTTATGCTTCACAACAAGAAGGAGATTATAGTATTTATTTGTCCATGAAGATCCATACACATGACCACATGGCAGACAAGAACCTATAGGATTGTAAGAAAGAGAGCAATAGTAGAGAAAGCCTTGCATTTCATTCATTATACACATTAAGGTCTTCCAATGAGAAGCAAAACGCCTTTGCTTGGTTTCTTCTGAATAGGTACTTTTTTCGTATAGTTCCCATCATTCTATTTAATCTGATCTATTTTAAGAAATGTTTTTCTGATGATTACTTATGGATAGTGTAGATCATTGAAATGATGATGATCGCTGGCTTACTCGTGGATGGTTGGATAGAAAAATGAATACATTTTAAAATCAGTTATTACGAGATGTAAGTGAATGAAAAGGTGAGTATAAACCTGTGCGCGGTACCTTATTATATTACGGACGTATGCTCACCTCATCAGGAGCGACAACATAGGCGCTAACTCAATTAAATGAAGACCTTATCACACTTTATTATCTAGTACAGATATTTTTGGAGTAACAACATATTATAAAGTTTGGAGCATTCAAGATGTGACTGAATTGAGCAAGATAACTATGTTAACCAATTTTATCAAGAAAATAAAAACACCAACAGAAGCCTGGTCTAAAAGCCAGCACCCCCAGCATAGAGGAAAAGCCAAGCAAGAAGTCAACCTATACAATTCCCAATCGAACTGATCTAGCTTATATGACAAATGACTGTTAATTCACTTGATGATATTTGGCCTGTTTGTCATTTAGATGCACATCTTTATTAATAGCTTCTCTATGAGTAATTGACCCAATTATGATGGTTGCCGATAAACAAACAAATCAACAAATGTGTACGACAAACACACAGAGGTAAATATCAAAAACTATTCTTGCGGTTGTTCCTTCCTTATTCATAAGCAAAATGTTTCTAGACAGCATGATTCCTTGCCCCTGTAAGTGGTTGTAGCTCTTATTTTTGACCGCAGGGTGCAATCTGAACTATTTAATGCATAAACATGGCAGTGAGATCGCTGTCTTACAATTATGCACCTAGAAATTAGACCAAATGCATACATTCAAATAACAGCAGTTACGAAATGTGAATAATATTTTAATAGAATAGAATTTGACTTTTCTGAAGGTACAAATTAGGTCATTATAAACATCAAACATTTGTTGATTGGCTGATATATTGTATACTGTATGTTTGGGCTACTTTAATACTCTTCCAGATTTGATAATTAACATTTATTATTATTACTTAATGTTCTGTGGAATATATTAATTTAATTGCATCAGCAACTGTTTTTTTTTTTTGCTTTATTTATTACATGTGTGTAAGCAGTATGTTAAGATGTTCCACAGTCTTAGTAACAATCATGATTTCCTACTGAACCCCACAAACATCAAATATCAAAATCATGGCACTCCCTATTGTGCATCTCTCTCTATTGCGAAATGATTCCAGATCATGAGGGGTGCATATATTCAACCACCACAAAATGGGTTATGCTACCCGTGTTGGAGCGCAGATTTCATCAGCCATCACCGACTCGCACATTTACGGAAAAACAGACAGGTGTTGATATTATTACTTTATCTTTAGTTTTAACATCATTGCTGAAATTCTATCCTGAGGAGCATGTTGTCTTTCTCAGATTTGCAGCTCATCTCCTAAGATGCTTACACGACACAGGTCTTTCAGTATCATGCACGAGGATTAGAAATTCAAGGTACTTTGCTTTTGTAGTAAATGTTCTCCTATCTGTCTTTAATGGGTGTACAATTGCAAAATCATATGGCTGAATAGGGATGTGCAAAGCTATACTTCCATAGCTACTGTATGTCATGCTAATAATGACGCTACATGGTATAATCAGAGATTTCATAATATATTCAATGTGCAGTGCTATTCTAGAGTCTGTATATGCCATTTTTGAAAAGCGAGTGGTAGAATCAGGCATGTGATTGAACATTAAATTTCCAATTCATTCCCATATTCTTTTATGCATCTATATTTTCTGAAGCTGTCATGAGGAATGATGTAGAGGGGGAAAAAATGTTATGCAGTTCAATCTTTAGATTGTATTTATAGTTAGCTCTGTGCAGGTTCCTAGTTATGTATGGTGAGCAATAATGCGTGTTATAACCATAATCATAAGCAAATCATGAGAATATCATTCAATAGAAGTGGTTGAGCTGCACACATTACTGCATATACCTTGCTTGGTTGTATTTGCGTACATCTCCTTAAACGGTGCCTTACATATCATATATTGTGTCCTATTGTCATTAGAGACTACATTAAACATTGTATACGTAGAATAAGTTTGTTGTTCTTTAGATGTTGTTGACCATGTGGATTAAAAATGGGATGCTAGATGTTGTGATACCTGATATATGTAACCCATCACATAAAAATCAGGTATTACGTCACATTCTGGCTACGCATATTTTCAGATTCCTGGACAATCTCCATTTACTGAATGTAAAAGTCGTCCAAGATAATGTTCTTTGAGGACAACACACCGACATTTGTGCGAGCCGATATACTGTACACTACGGCATGTTTCCATTGAACATTAATTAGAGGCCATCGTATTCCTCCAAGACCTCACAATGCCTTATAAAAAAAAAAGATAAAAAAAAAGTGTGAAGGACCAAAACAAGCCAATTGATGTCAAACCATTATAATGAGCCAGTTTCTTTCCAGTTTGCAGAAATCAAGGAGATAAACCAGGCAAAACCACAGACCATATGCAGTCAATTTGTAATAAGGTCTGAACCCTCTTAAAGCCCATTCACATACTTCCCACCCTAAGACGGTGTGTTTTTCATCAGGAAATTAAACTCAATTATTCGCGAAACAGTTTGATGTAAGCGATAGCGTCCTCCATCTAGACAACTGCATTACTTTTCTCTTCAAGAATGTGCTGCCAGGAAGTCGAGCATTACTAAAACACTGATGCATTTCTGAAACTACGCATTGCATTTCTCCAAATCATGCAGAAAGCTATAGTCTTCAGTCCTACGTCCTACTGTATGTCTTTGTGTTTGTGTGGACTTTATGCACATGCACGCATGTGTTAATGCAGGTACTGGCCTATAGTGGAGGCTTGTCCATTTATAACATGTCAACACTGTGCAGTAAATTGTTTTTGTTTTCATACATGACGTATGAGCTTCGAGAAGCTCCGTGAGCGGTCACTGTGTCTTGTCCTGCTTCTGTACTGTACCATAACCCATCAGTTGTGACGTGCAAAATACATCAGAGACCTTAAAATGAAATTGCTGTTTTGTAGTGTCTTCTGTCATGTGTAGATAAAATGAGTGTGTGAAGAAATTCAGTGTGTGGTTAAATATGTACAATGAGTGAAATACAGCTAATCAGCAAATATTGATAGATAGTATATTCTAATGCTTAAATAATGTATATATGTATGATCTGTAAACGTACATGGCATATGTACGCAATAAAAATCTATTTGAATAAAGGTGGTGCCTTGTCTTTGATTGATTAATGATTGATTGATTTTATGTTGTTCTCTGGTATATGGACTGAGTATACTGAATTCATCCTCGTTGTGAATGTGCTCATCCGTGTGTGTGTGTGTGTGTGTGTGTGTGTGTGTGTGTGTGTGTGTGTGTGTGCGTGTGCGTGCGTGCGTGTGTGAGAGAGAATTAATAACTTCACACACACACAAAAAAAACTTAACGGTTTCAATTCATGAAGTAAGAATGTTTTATAACTTTTATATTAATATGAGCTCTAGCCATTTTGTATATTAGATATGAAAGTAGCTCTCTGTATTTGAACAACAGGAAATGAATGAGTCTTACAGTAAAATGCTTTTTAGAGGCAATGGGTTATGTAACCATATTCGTGCCATGCAAGTTCAAAGCACCTTTACTCTTCCTATAGTTCAGGAAATTTCTAGCACCCCTGTGTGTGTGTGTGTGTGTGTGTGTGTGTGTGTGTGTGTGTGTGTGTGTGTGTGTGTGTGTGTGTATTCCGAAATCGAAGTGCAAATCATATACTGTGTTTCAAGAATATAACTGAATAGAAAACAAAATTATGTATGAATTATAATATTACTATTATATAATTATCAGATTATGATTACAAATATTGATGAGCATTTTGTAGGTCAGTTACAGCTGAAATTGCATTTTAGCTCTTTATTGCAAATCTGATTTATTTTGAACAGAAATGACAAAAGAATATATACTGTACAGTATGTATGTGTAGACGTTCTCGCATCTGTCTAAAGAAATGATTATGAAATGATTGTTGGGCAGGTCTTTGTTTTTAAAATGCTCACTGCACTTGAATACGGAACCACATGGTGGTGATTGCTGAGCGTCAGAAAGGAACAGGAGTGAAGGAATCAATGAGATAAATGTTGGCCAGCTGCCCTGCACTTTCCCGACAGCACAGTCACGTTTAGGAGAAATGGGGAGAAAGAAGTGGATGAGAGAGAGAGAGAGCGAGAGAGAGAGAGAGAGAGATTGTTGATCACTTTATATTTGACTGCAGAGCTAAATGTCTGTACTCTTATTTTATATATTATTATTTTATAGTATTATATTTTACACCATTCTGTTTCTTTGGCAATACGAATGTCCATATTTGTCATGGGAATAAAGCACCTTCGCATCTTGAGAGAGAGAGAGAGAGCTCTAGTTTTATATATTTTTATTTATTTATTTATTTATTTATTAATTATTCATTCAAAAAGAATTTTCACTCAAAGAAACAAGCGACATACTTGGATAACATTGTGACTGTGATGTTGACTGTATAAAAAAGTGCAAAGTAAGACAACCTGGCCTCAGACCGTAGAACCTCTAATGTAATTTAAGAATGCTGTTTAGTCCATGTGTGTGGGTGTACTGTACGTGTGTGTGGGGGTGAGTATGTGCATGTGTGATTCACTGAGCATGGCATTACATATATGTAGCAGCGTGGGATAACCTCACCTAGTGAACTTTCGACACTTTCTACTATCTATAGAATAGTTTAAAATACTACAACGATTTCCTTTCCCTGTCAAACTTATTAATACAAAGAAATAAAATCACACAGATACACTCCCTGTTTGGGAATCGGAGAGTGAATCACAGATGAAAATTTTCTGAGACTGGTTTCAAGACCTCCAATGTATGAAATTAAAAGAGTTCTGGCCAATGTACAAACAAAACCTTCCTTTGATTTATATAGATTGCACAATTTAAATAGATGATTAATAAGAAGTAAGTGAGACAGATATTAAGAATTCATTAAAAGCACAAAGCTACTGTAGTATAACAGGTCGTGCAGAAAGGCCTTTGGGGAAATCCTCTTCCAGGCCCTAATGGTTATTTTTAGAAGTGACTTTTACCACAAGAGGATTAGTGATATTTCTTTTTTCTTTTTTGGCAACAGTCTCTCTGTAACCCAAGCCATGAACTTACTGACTCATGGGTTCATGTGTGTATGATTTTACAGCACATATAGCCCATTTATGTGCATTGTACTATATGTAATATATTGTGTTTTTTGTTTTTTCATAGCATGTTTTAGTATTAGAAAAATACAATATCAGAAGAACAACAACAACGTCTAACTTTTTTCACAGTGCCATTATTTAACGAAAAAACACATGTGAGCAATGCTACAGTAAGTACCCCATGATTCAATAGCTTGTAGATCCCCATTAGCAGCAAGAACTTGAAGTAATTGTTTTCTGTATGGATTTATCAACCCGTCACATCATTGTGGAGGAATCTCATCTTCTTTATAACATGCATTGAGGTTTTTGAGAATTTGCTTATTTACAGCTCAGTTAACGTTCCACCACAGCATTTGAATTGGATTAAGGGCTTGACTGCAAGGTGTCCAGGTCCTGTGGCTGCAAAAAAAGGGCCCAAATCATCACAGACCCACCGCCATGCTTGACAGTGAGTATGAGGTGTTTCTGCTGAAATTCTGTTCGGTTTTGCACTAGGCATTAAGGGCAAACAGCTCCACTCTAGTCTCAGTGGTTTATAAGATATTATTTCAGACACCTTGTGCTTTGTTCAGATGCAGGTTTGAGAACCTCAGTTGTGCTTCTATGTTCTTTTTAGACAGACGAGGCTTTCTCTTTGCAACGCTTACAAACAAACTGTACTTGTTCAATCTTTTTCTACTTGTGCTGCTATTGACTTTAACATTGAACATGCTGAGTGAGGCCTGCTTGGGAACTACTTTGAATGCTTTCCACTTGTGAATAATGCTGTAGAACATAAAATCTCTAATTGTTTGGAATTAGTTTTAAATTGAAAAACATTGTGTGTTGTTATTCGACAGGGGATGTACTACGTATATATATATATACACACACACACACACACACACACACACACACACACACACACACACACACACACACACACACACACACACACACACACACACAATGTGGACAAAATTGTTGGTACCCTTCAGTCAATGAAAGAAAAACTCACAATGGTCACATAAATAACTTTAATCTGACAAAAGTAATAATTTAAAAGAATTCTATGAATGTTAACCAGTGAAAGTCAGACATTGCTTTTCAACCATGCTTCAACAGAATCATTAAAAAAAAAAAAACTCATGGAACAGGCCTGGACAAAAATGATGGTACCCCTAACTTAATAGTTTGTTGCACAACCTTTTGAGGCAATCACTGCAATCAAACGATTCCTGTAACTGTCAATGAGACTTCTGCACCTCTCTGCAGGTATTTTGGCCCACTCCTCATGAGCAAGCTGCTCCAGTTGTTTCCGGTTTGAAGGGTGCCTTTTCCAGACAGCATGTTTCAGCTCCTTCCAAAGATGCTCAATAGGATTGAGGTCAGGGCTCATAGAAGGCCACTTTAGAATAGTCCAATGTTTTCCTCTTAGCCATTCTTGGGTGTTTTTAGCTGTGTGTTTTGGGTCATTGTCCTGTTGCAAGACCCATGACCTGCGACTGAGACCCAGCTTTCTGATACTGGCCAGCACATTTCTCTCTAGAATCCCTTGATAGTCTTGAGATTTCATTGTACCCTGCACAGATTCAAGACACCCTGTGCCAGATGCAGCAAAGCAGCCCCAGAACATAACAGAGCCTCCTCCATGTTTCACAGTAGGGACAGTGTTCTTTTCTTGATATGCTTCATTTTTCCGTCTGTGAACATAGAGCTGATGTGCCTTGGCAAAAAGTTCCATTTTTGTCTCATCTGTCCATAGGACATTCTCCCAGAAGCTTTGTGGCTTGTCAACATGTAGTTTGGCATATTCCAGTCTGTCATTTTTATGATTTGTTTTCAACAATGGTGTCCTCCTTGGTCGTCTCCCATGTAGTCCACTTTGGCTCAAACAACGACGGATGGTGCGATCTGACACTGATGTTCCTTGAGCATGAAGTTCACCTTGGATCTCTTTAGAAGTCTTTCTGGGCTCTTTTGTTACTATTCGGATTATCCGCTTCTTTGATTTGTCATCAATTTTCCTCCTGCGGCCACGTCCAGGGAGGTTGGCTACAGTCCCATGGATCTTAAATTTCTGAATAATATGTGCAACTGTAGTCACAGGAACATTTAGCTGCTTGGAAATGGTCTTATAGCCTTTACCTTTAACATGCTTGTCTATAATTTTCTTTCGAATCTCCTGAGACAACTCTTTCCTTCGCTTCCTCTGGTCCATGTTGAGTGTGGTACATACCATGTCACCAAACAACACAATGACTACCTGGAGCCCTATATATAGGCCCACTGACTGATTACAAGATTGTAGACACCTGTGATGCTAATTAGTGGACACACCTTGAATTAACATGTCCCTTTGGTCACATTACTTGTCAGTATTTTCTAGGGGTACCATCATTTTTGTCCAGGCCTGTTCCATGAGTTTCTTTTTTTAAATAATTCTGTTGAAGCATGGTTGAAAAGCAATGTCTGACTTTCATTGGTTAACATTCATAGAATGTTTTTTAATTATTACTTTTGTCAGATTAAAGTTATTTATGTGACCATTGTGAGTTTTTCTTTCATTGACCGAAGGGTACCAACAATTTTGTCCACGTGTTTATTAAATATCCTTGTGTATATGGGTTAAAAACCAGATTCACATACTTTATGTAATGAATAATTTCTGCTCACAAATACTTACGTACACTCTTGCAGCAACGCAGGCTGTTGGTCATCACCTGAATTCCTCCTGTCAGCAGTCTCTCTTATTCAAACTCATTTCACTCAAGTGAAATGAAACCATTTGGATCAATTATTAAAGAGGTTTGAGACAATGTGTTCCACAGTATAGATGGGTCTGATCGAGGCACAGTGAAACACAACCCTATTGAAATGTTAATGCAATCAAAAATCTATCCCCTCCCCTGCCATTCAGCTAGGCGCCATCACATCTCTAGCCTCCATTACGACACGTGACATTAGCGCATCACTCTACAAGAGCTTCGGGGGAATGACAGAAGACATAAGCCCAGTTGACAAGCGTGCACACACACACACACACACACTCACACACACAAACACACACGCCTGTGGCAGTGGTGCAACACATTGTTCATTTTGAGATGTGCTGATGATGGAGATTTTCTTTACTGCCGTGAGAGATAAATCAAGGCCAGTCTCCCCTGACAGTGGATTGCAATGAGATGGCATATTTTACAATACATACGTTTGGCAGAGAAAACTTTCACTTAGAGAGTATTCACTTAAAGTATGATGGATATACAGGGTGGGCCATTTATATGGATACACCTTAATAAAATGGGAATGGTTGGTGATATTAACGTCCAGTTTGTGGCACATTAGTATATGTGAGGGGGCAAACTTTTCAAGATGGGTGGTGACCATGGTGGCCATTTGGAAGTCGGACATCTTGGATCCAACTTTTGTTTTTTCAATAGGAAGAGGGTCATGTGACACATCAAACTTATTGGGAATTTCACAAGAAAAACAATGGTGTGCTTGGTAACTTTATTCTTTCATGAGTTATTTACAAGTTTCTGACCACTTATAAAATGTGTTCAATGTGCTGCCCATTGTGATAGATTGTCAATGCAACCCTCTTCTCCCACTCTTCACACACTGATAGCAACACCAGATTTACGTTTTTTATTATTATTATTATTATAGATGGAGTAACTATCTATAATAATAAAAAAGTAGTTCAGATAATAAGCTTTAAAAGGACTACGCCTGTATTAGTTCTGTTGAATAATTTTAAAAAGGTAGGTATTTATCAACTGGTTTTGCCAAAATAAAAATAAAAATCATATATATTTCACTTACTGCACACTATTGGCCATCGTGCAAAACTAACCTGTGTGACTTAATACCTGTCTTTTTTTACAAACAGTCACATGTTAGCTTGTTGAGAAGTAATTAGGCTTCTGTAATATCCAAACTAATGTAGGAACATAAGCAGTGAATTATGTGCATATATTAAACTTTTTTGTGAATTTAATAATATTAAAACTACTTGTCCTTGGTGTATGTCCTTAGTCAAATTAATTTTAAAAACACAACTTTTCTTGTGAATTGCAGACCAAATGAGAATTATTATTATTATTATTTTTAATCTATATTGTTATGGACACCGCCTTATTCTTTCGAAATCTCGACCTGTGATCACAGCACTTACTTCTGAACTAAGCATTCTAGTATCAATTCTTTGACAGAGAGCGCAGAAGGGCCTGCTTCAGGGTCTAACTAGTGCTGCAGTGCTTTCACCTGCCTAAATTACATTACTGAAACAAATACCACTTTAGCTGAAGTGGATGTCATGCCATGGAATACAATTTTCCACATCAAAAGTGCAAGCTTTGCGACTATCATTGTATAATGCAATTGTATAATGCATTACTAAACTATTTGCAGTTTAGTACAAATAATAATAATAATAATAATAATAATATACTCTGTAATATACAGCTAAAATAAAATATCTTCAGTGTTTATATTGAATATTTACACTGCATGGCCAAAAAAAGGTCACCATTTCAGATGGGTCAAAGAAAGCAAAGAAAACAACTAAGTAGTTTTACATGACTGGAACTGGAGTTAAGGACTCTTCAAAACATTATCAAAAGCTGAAAGGATAGTGCTGAAGCATGAACTTGAAGTTGCATGGTTAAAAAAAAACAAAATCAACTGTTAGAAACATAGTTATAGTGAAATTAAGAGCATTTCTATATGCACACAGTAGGCCATAGGAAGTTGTTAGTTATATTATCAGAAAGAGGCTTGACTTGGTCCAAAGCATACACTGTAAAAAAAAAAAACGGTAAATTTTACAGTAAAAAACTGGCAGCTGTGGTTACCAGAATTTTACCGTAAAAAAATACGGTAGCAATGTTTTTGGTTCTACGGGATCGCACTCATTTTGCTGCATATTTTACGGATTTTAATTGTTCTTTTTTCAAGCCTAGCCGGGAATCAAACCAAGACCCTGGAGGTGCAAGGCGACAGTGCTAACCACTACACTACCATGCTTGCTACATAAACGATGCACCCATCATGCATAGTGGCTACTGTGAAAGCCACTGTAAGGATTGTTATTTTCTCAGGTTGCTTCAGGTGTTTAGGTCTAGGTTTACCAATGTTATGTGGCAATCAAAAGTCGGATGATGACCTGATTGTACTGAATGACCAGGATATCACAGTAATTGATTTTTCCTTCCCTGGTGGAACAGGTATATTCCAAGCCTGAAATTGCGAAAGAGTGGTTCTTCATGAGGAATACTTTTGACATTTATAACATTGTCTGCTGTAATTAAAGCGATAGGGGGTTGAAATCTAAGAGTGTGCAACTTTTTTTGAACAGTCAGTGCATATTAGTATAAATGGAGGGATGTAAAGCTTTTAGCAGGACAGGCCAGAAAACAGACATAGGAATCACAGAACTGGAATAAGGTGCTCTTTTTTTAGGGTGATTCTAAGTGAAAATCACTTAATGAGAAAGTAGAAGGGTTTTGTAAACAAGCAAAGCTCTTTCATCCAGTGAAAGTTCTTGCCACTGCATATACTGCATGGCTTTTTACCTTGGAGATACCTATCATGCAGGTGGAACATATCATGGCTGAGAAACAAGATGGGTTGTGCCCCTGAGTTTGAGTTGTCGACATGACTGGCCACAGACAAAAGGACCACAGAATTGAAACAAGGTGATCTTTTATTAAGGAAAAAAACAGCCAGGGAGAACCGCTTGGTGAGAAGGGAGAAGGGTGAAGTACAGGTGCAAAGAGTGCAGTTCCTGGGCAAGGAAGCTGAGGAGGTTGTCGAGCGTTGGTAAATGCCCCTTCTCGTGGTTGACACTGGGTCTGTGGGAATAGATACGCAGAGAGAGCTCTGCAAGTCATGCATCTAGCACATGCTACTTACTAGACGGATGTTTGGCAGCCATTTTATAAGGTGCTGATGACATTGGGATGGTGGATAATAGTCCACTGCCACTGTGAGTTAGAGCATACCCTCCATACATGCAGTGGAGCTAACCAAGGTACTGAACGCACGCTGTGTCTTCTTCTTTACATTCAAGCGAGGAGCTGGCAGATAGTAGTAGGTGCTGGCTTTAGGTTCACAGTCACAATGGGTTATACCTTTCAAATAACAAATAGTTAAGAGTTAAACTGGATTAAAGTTATGACTCAAATAACTTGTGCCCCAGCGTTCTCAGTCACACTTGTCTGCCATTCTTTAAATTGTTCAATTAAGGGTCTTTGTAAAATGTCACTTATAGGTGTGCATCTGTACTAAGGTCCCATAGGACATAACTAAAAACTCATGCAAATGAGAGGTTTTCACCATCAAGCAGGCAAAATATCAGTGATACACCTTGTGGCTAAATAAAGACCACTTTAATATTAATAATGATAATAATTATTATGTTATTATTATTGTTATTATTATTATTACTATTATTATTATTATTATTATTATTATTATTATTATTAACAACAACAATAATCCTTCCAACTTAGGATGCACCCACACTAGGTTTAATTCTAAACCCCAAAACAGATGATGAGAATTGTTGGATTGCTAAACAGACAGTACACTCATACTGCATATGCAAATTCAGTATGTCTCATCTGTGATTACATACTTCATAATAATAGCAAGAATTTCACTACAACTAATATTAGAATTCATGGCTTTCTGTAGTCAACCTTTTCTATAGTCCAAATGAATGGTACAAGCAGAATATAATGTAGCAATCATTCATGTTTAAAGTCCTCCATCCAATTACTAACAATTTCACAAACACATATTTTCAAGGCATTCCTACACCACCAGCCATGACTTCCGCTAACATCCACACACGCATAGACACTTTCTCTGGTACACACACACACACCCACTCTCCCTCTCTCTCATACGACACTACCACACTCCCCATTTGTTGGATTCCCTCCCCCTACATCTGTCAGTTCTTCTCTCTCTTTCATTGGCTGTGCTAGAGCATGAAGCTAAGAATAGCTCCCCAGAGTCCAGCCTCAACAGCCCCTGGGGCACAAGTGTTCATCTTGAAGGGCGTTGTGTGAGTATGTCTCTTCCCCCTTGCTCATACTATTGGCTTTATAAATGGATCACAGGTATTATATGAGCACTTTGTGAATGAGGCTTTGGGGGATGGAGGTGGGGGCACCTGCATTCATACAATAACTGCACTTCATTTCACCCACTGGATCCCCCTCAAATGGCATGATGATGTCTCTGTATATATTTTTGTGTGTGTACAAAATACATCATATTCCCAAAAATAAAAACCCTCCAGCTATTGCAGTCTTTTCCTATTGAGAATAAAAACTGTGTTTAATATCTGGACTGTATATCATATGTGGAACACTACTGCCCTTTAAATGCATGTGAAGCTTTTGCAGAAACCCTCTACTACACCACTGTTGCTAGGCAAAATCAGGAGATCAGGAGTTCCTCACCAGCAGGTTTACTACATGAGAGATGTAATATACACAGTATGAAATCCAGGGTGTGTGCAACCACCATATTGTCAAATGTACAAAATTCTTTTATTTTCCCATAAACTGGTGGATCACTGGTGTAATATTCATAGTTTCTCATGATGCCTCAAAATGTAATAAAGAAATGATTGTAAAATATTAATGTTCTAACTGAGCATATATATCACATTACAATAGATGGGGATTTGACCTGCTCATATGAGGCTGTTTTAATGCCAATCACCAGACATTAGTGGTCATTTTGTCAAAAAGTTTATTCTGTTACTGGCTTCTGTATGTTTTGATACCTAGTAATACAGCAGCGTCTAATGACCTGTATGGGAATCTTCATCATGTTAAACCAGTGGTCCTCAATCTTAAATGCAGACAAAACAGAGAATTAGGCGGCAACACAGGTCTAACACCAGGAATGCAACAGTTTCATACAATAAGAACCAAATGCGTCAACACTAAGACGATATTTACTAAAATCCACTGTATCCTATGTGTGACGTAACTTTCATCACTTGGGAGACATCCACCAAATGTTACAATTCCCTATCCTTCTTGCAGTAAGAAAACACCCTAGTGTTTTATTTATTAAACCATGAGCAATTTTGGAATTTTGGAACAAAATACTTTTACTTTGACTGTCAAACAGTGCTTTTACTGAGACTGACATCTTTTATGAAGCTGTATCCCAGCTTCTGATGAACACCATGGTCATATAGCCATCATAATGTTATACTGTGTAAAACATAAGGAACAGAGAAATCATATTCAGATGTGGGAGAATATTGTTAATTAATTGTATTTAAGTGAAAGTATAGATCACACACTGCTTGTACAAAAAAGTCGCACAGTCTAATATTTTGATCGACCATCTTGTGCCTTGATGTGGTGGCCAATTCGAGTGTGAAAATGATTCCTTATACTCCCAAAAACCATTCTTTCAAAATAGAGTCCTGGAGAATGCTTGTGCCAAACAAAAACCACTGATGGTATAACCAGGTCATTCAGTAAGTTCAGTTTATTGCCACTTAACATTCCCTAGACCTGAACAACTGAAGCATCCACAGATCAGTAGACTGCCTCCAGAGGATTGTATAGTGACCACTATGCATGACCGGTACATTGCTTCATACACTTCTCTTCTTATCCTGACATTCCCTTTGTTTTGGAATAGGATCAATCTGAATTCATCAGACCACATGACCTTTTCCCATTCCTCTAAAGTCCAATCTTTTTGCAGCATTTCTGAAACCTTTTTGAAGATCAATCTCACTAACAAGCGGTGTTCTTATGACCACACAACTGTTTAGTCCCAATCATATCACATTGTGTGTGTATGGAAATTTACTATTAAACAAATCTATGGATTTTATTGTTGATTTTTTACCATACATTCCATTCAAGTGTTTAAGTGATCCACTACTTCTACATGGTCAACGCGTCTGCACCATCCTTTCTTGTTTTGGTAATGTGTCGAATGGTTCTTAATCCAGTTTCAGTCATTTCAATTTTGACTGATTAGTTGTTTTCTTTGCCTGAAGCTGCCCAATAATTTAACCAGTATATAAAATGTATTAAAAGGTAATATTTAACTTTTGCTGATAAGTCCAAAAACTCATTTTGTATATGTGAAAAGGGACCTGAAAACATAATTCAATACAGGTTTGTTGTTGACTAACACAATGTTCTGTGCCTCATGAGCTGGAAATGTACAATTAGCCTGACTAAATCTGCATAATTTGTTTATGGAGTCCTTCAGAAGAAAAATATTGTATAAATTTGACTTGCTACAGTACCTATATGGTATCTCCTATACTTAACAAATGTCAGCAAAAAGGCAAAATGTTCCTTATTATGCTTTAAAAATATAGATAGGGTGTCTATTTTATTTATTTATTTATTTATTTAGCCTACTTGACATTTCAATTAGTTAGTGGCAGATATACTCATACTCAAGTTTGCCATAAGTCACCAGGTTTACACACCAGATCACCACAATCTGATATCTACAGGTTTAGAGTGTAGAATGAAAAGATCACAGCAGATGAGGAATGTTCATGATTTTAGGGAGAAGAAGAGACCATTAAGCTTTGTAGCCAGTGCCTTTTTTCTTTTTTAATGAAAGTATAAATACCTCCCAACATTTTAGCAAACATAATTACTCCACCCTGATCACATTATTTTAATAATCACATTATTTTATTTTATTAATAACATGAGTAAGATATGAGTAATTCCTTGCAGAACACGCAATTGCACAGAAAATAAAGTGTGTAATATATTGCATGAAAACATCAGGGAGTATGGCCAAAACATGTCAAACAGGAAGAACAAGATTTAAGTTCAATGGGCAGTAAATATTTATAAGAAGCTGCAAGATGACTCACAATAGGCACTATGATTAAATGTTAGTCTCTTCAGATTACACTGTAAACACACACACCAGGTGCGATTTCTTTAAGACTGCAAGGGAAGCTCAGCTTCCCCTATAATGTCACAAAATTAATGGTCAAATTATGTACTATTGTATTAACATTTTATTGACTAAATATTCCCGTAGCGTCACAGTGCATTTCCCTGTTGAAGCCCAGCGTCCATTGACTTCAATGCGGCTGCTTTGAACGTTTTTTTCTTTTTTTTTTCAGTGCTTTGAAACTAGACGGTCATTGGATAAACGCTGCGATTATGTCCCGCCCACGGACGCTCAGCGTCTCTGGGGGTGAATGAGGAGTGGGCTGGCCCGGACGCCGAGCTTCTGCGTGATGATTGGAGGGTCTGTCGAAAGACTGCATCTCCTTTTGACTGACAGCAATTTTGTACTATAAGGAATCGCTGAAGTCCCATCGCGGATTTCTGAAGTTCAGTCGAAATAAAAACTGCTGCAACCTATTTCTTTATATTTGCTTGGCGAAATTGCTTGATTTTCATCATACATTTCACACAATTATACACCACATTCCTTGTTTCACTTTTACAGAGTTATTTTTTTTTTTAGATCATTCATTCATTCATATAGTAGGCTAGGCTAGCGTCGTGGGTGAACCTGCACACGATGGCAGACAGTGCTAATTTGGTCGACCTGATTTTGGCGAAGCCATTTGAAAGTGTTCCTTATGAGGAAAAACTTAGAATTAAACAGCAGGGCAGATCAACACCTAAGATTGATTTAGTGCAAAAGATAGGGAAAAATAAGAGGTCTTTTCAGCTCTCCTGGTCTGACAAAGTTAGCTGGCTGACTGGAAGTGCTGTGACAAATAAAATGTACTGCTGGCCATTGAGAGGACACTGGTCAAGTCACTGGAAAAGACGCCTAGTTGGTACAACAGGGTCACAGACCATTTTCTTGAAAAGGAACGTAGGGCAGAATTTACTTTTAAATAAATAGACAATTTTATGATGTAGGCCGAAAATGAGCTTCCCCTATTTGACAGACCAGTAGACACACCACTGACACACACACATACACACAGGTCACATCAGAACAATGACTGGCACAGAATTAGGATAAATTATTGTTGTTGTACTGTAGCTCCATCGAGGGGTTGCCACAGCGGACCATTCAATCCACACAACAACTTGGCGCAGATTTTTACACTTCCTTACGCAACCCTCCAATTTATATCTGGGCTTGGGTCTACAGAATCTTTTTTAGCGCTGGTTGTTTTATTAGGTATTTTTGGAAGATGTTTAAATAACTTTTTGCTTAATAAATGATGGGATTTATTGTACAGTAACATAAAACATACAGTATATAATAATTGTTTGCTCTGATGTTTGTCCATATTATCTATCCATATCCAGATCTGTTCACAAGTTGGATTAGTGATTTGTGTTCTATAAGCCTGAATGTACATCATTTCCATAAATTCCTCAGTAAGTCATGTTCAGTGGGCCAGATGTAAGCGGGGTTTCTCTTGAAAGCAAACATCAGGGTTCTCCTTTAAAAACAGCAGTATGACAGGACAACTCGCTATCATAGAATCCCTCACATAATAAGCAATTTCATGGTCGGTAGCTCAGAACGAAGAAAAAATCTGAATTGTGGAATGGGGAGGAAAATCATATTAAATATACAACATATCAGACAGCCCACTTAAATAACTGCTAAACCCATTTTCACACATTCCATTTCATTTTTCTCCGGTATGATAGTTTTAAATACCTAATCCGTTTAAAAACTGTTGATTATCCAGCTTAAATGAATTGGGGCAGCAATGTAATGGTATTCTTGAAAATAAGATGAAAACATCAAATTTGTACTCACTTGAGTGGAATGGTCAGTGACCTATAAAAGATGAGAGGTGGGAATAAAATGATTCAGAAACATTTTACCACATTGTGCTCCCCTGAGTTAAAGGTTGCTGAGACACTGCAGCCTGCCAAGAACCACAGATGGGTTGACATTCTACATTCTTCACTATTAACTTCAAAAACACTGGACACAGCTCCCACTCTACATCGTGTGAATATTGTTTGTAGCGAAAGCATAAGAATTGCTGCACACTGTAAGTAAACCAGTAGAAGCTTGATAATTGTGTAATACTGTAACTGTATTCCAGCTTTGCATATTTTATATATTATCTCATATACAGTATTAAAATTTAGGTTTCCGGATTAAAGGAAAATATATTGCTAATTCTACAGTTAGTATGCCTGGTCAATCTGAAATACAGCACTTATTCGTATGCAGTGGTCAATCTGTCATGGTTCATCACAGCAGTTATGAAAACACACAAAATGTGGTTTAGATCATGTGACATAATCATCTGCATGGCCTTGTGCACAGAGTAGCATAAATAATAGCTTGCAGTGTGTTAAAGCTGTCACTCATAGGTATGCTCTTGATTCTGCATGCACAGCACCAGTCAGTGTTTTTTCTCTTTCCCTCCCACTCTATCTCTTTCCATTTCCCTCCTCCTCTTCCCTCTCTCTTTTAGTGCCTGCTAGCTCCTGGTTACCATGGAGAAATGTGTGGAACATGCTGTATATTTTTGAACCCTCTCTCACTCTCTTTCTAACTGCAGGATGTCCCCATGCTGCAGTGCTGGCAAACTGGGGCAAGAAGCTACAATCAGCCCCATGTATAAAAAGTGTGTGAGCTCACAGCCTGGCTCGCTTTAAGAAAGCTACATGGGTGGGCGTCGGTGTTAATGAGTACATACTGAGCGAATGAGTGTGGTGAGAGCTTAGAGCTCTGCAGGAACATTGTGTATTATGACCGATAGTTTTTTTTTTTTTTTTTACATACAGTTATTCAGGTGATCTCTATGCAACACTGTTTTTTTTTTCAAGGCAGTGCAACTGTAAAACAGCATGAGCCATTCTTTAGAAAAATCTCAGAACAGAACAGAATAGGAGAATTGAAGATTAGATCATAAATTCTGCTTTTTTATTAAATAAAAAAATTAATACAAGTGTTTTGTTCACCCCACCTCTCAAGTTCATTTATTAGATGAAATGTATGTCCTTTAAATAGACAGATTTTGTTAGCAAACCAGTGTAATATAATCTACTGGAGTATTTCTAAATTTTATATATAGTACAGCATTGTCTTTATTTTTTCTGGACTTATCAGGCAGTGTAGCTATGATGTAAAGAACCATTTTTCAAGATAAATTGCAGAGATTAAGAGAGGGACATAAGGGGTTATAGAGTAGATGTTATTAGAGTAATATGTCAAAAAATATGAACATTTATACTTAGTTAGGGTCAGTAGTAGTTTAGCGGGTTAAGAATCTCAATTACTGCCCAGAAGGTCAATGGTTCAAACTCCAGCTCCAACAAGATGGCACTGTTGATACCCTGAGCAAGCCCCCTAACCCTGTTTGCTCAAGAAATGTTGTATCACAGCTGACCCCAGCTTCTTAACAAGCTGTAATATGTGAAATAAGAAATTTACTGTGTGTAATGTATATGGGAAAACTAAAGCCTTAAAATTAATTTACAAGATTTGCCTTGTATGCTGGCATGTTGTTGATGCTTGACTATATATATATATCCAAAAAATCTCTAATAGCCTATTTATCTTAATTTTGTTTAAGGCTGTTTCTTTATTAATGTTGGCCTGTTTAACCAAAATTTAGGTTTATAAGCCACAGCTAATTAAAATCCACTGTTATTGGTAAACAATCTATTGTTTATTTACTGTAGTTAGGTGATATAGGTTCCTCCAGAGGGAGATGTTAAATTGAGATTCAACCTCTTTTGTGACAAGCAATCCCCCTGCAGGTTTGAGACAAGGTCAATCTAAGATGATCCAAATTATTGACTTAACAAATGTTTTAAAAGCTCATGACTGAGCTGAAACACCAGTGTTTGTTATGAGGTGATTCTGAACTTTGTAGGTTGATTGATTTTTAAGACCAGGGTTTTCAAAGGCTATTCAAGATTAAATGCATGTCACTGTCCAAGGTGCTGAAAGGTGGTATTTTTCTTGGGAATTGCCATTGATTTGCAAATGTAACTTATTAGCATTTGTATTACCATTGTAGCATTTTTGCAAATCAGTGATGGTCCCAAAAAGAGTCAATGAGGATTCAGGCAAATGGTGTGGACTCATGGCATCTTTAAATAGCCTAAGACAATGCACATTGTTCTTCAGATGAGATTACCTGAGATGGTCCAGAATCCAAGATTCTGTTAATCACTCTCAGGTTTTTATTGTTGTTGAAGTGTTTGACTACTCATACATATGAAGAGTTTAGGACACAACCATGTTTAACAGGTTAAACATTTTACAATGTCATGAAATTTGCAAATAAATGTAAAATATATCAGCACTCTATATTTACTGGCAGGAATAAGGAAAGGTTCATGTAATATTGTATTGCTCTAAAAGCTAATTAAATGTACAAGAGTGATCCATAAGTTCTAATCATCTACAGGACACTAAAATCATGTCAAGGCACTACATCCACATTGTCATGTAATAGATACCAAAAGTTGAAAAGTTACAAATTATGTACACTTGATGGTCCCACCCCAGTGACATGGAAAGGTACAATTAAGTGCCCAAGTATTTTCTGATTCATACAGTAAGTGTTACTGACTTACTCAAAGCAGTATCAGTGGTCCGCTATAGCTATCATGAGAGGGTGTTCACAAAGGGCCGGCAAGGCTGCATTCTTTCACTGCAGGCAAACAGGAACCACACCTACCGGTTTATTGAGGACCAAAATCTGATTAAACAAGTGTAATGAGGAGTGGCGGTGAACAAGTCTGAAGGCTCCTGCTCTGAAACGTCATTCAGTGCAAAAACATGGACATTTGAAATGGAAGCACATGAAGTCAAATAAAGGCATCAAATCAATACAGTAACTACAGAACTGTTAAACATGCATTATTATTATTATTATTATTATTATTATTATTATTATTATTGGTAGTACTGGGGAAACAATCACTTTTTAAATACATGCCAAAGCTAAACTCGTGAAACAAACAGCCTTAGGGAAACCTTTGATTTTTTTTCTTCTTCACATGCGTCGAATGCAGAATTCTAAATCTCGAGCATGCTTTATTACGCGTCAGTACAGGATCCGATTACTCTGCGCTGGAATTACACGCACATGCTCAGAGCGCGATGCACATTTACTGTAAAAACAGCAACTGGCCTTTAAAGTGGAGGAGGGAAGTCATCGCCTGCTCAAGTATTTGTGGGTTTGTGGCGTGGAAAGCACTTGTGTTAGTACAGTGTGTCTGCATTGCGTCGGAACCCCCTCCTCTCTCTCTCTCTCTCTCTCTCTCTCTCTCTCTTCCTCACCACGCTGTGCGAGTATGAAAACCTGCAATGTGCTTTAACATCATCATGCGCTTCTTTTCGCTTTCAAATCTTCATTCCTCCTACCCTCCCTTTCTCCTTCTCTCATCAGCCTAGCGGCGTATGTGTGTGTGTGTGTGTGTTGGAGAGAGAGAGGGAGACAGAGAGAGAGAGAGGCTGTGCATCTCGGGACGTCCGTGTCTTGTTGATTTGCACCAAAGAGGAGAAAAGCTGCTGAAGCACACTGCGCCTCACAGGAGAAGCTGCGTTCCGCACATTTCATGCGCCTTGATCTCGCACGCATCCTCCGGCATGAGTTCAGCACCCCGTCTAAAAGATTTCACCTGCCTGTTACTGCAAACTCGGATTGCGTATGAAGCGGAACACGGGGAGCACCTCTGGATGTTAACGAAGACAAAGCAGCCGATTAATATTTAAAGAAAGCGCACAGTGTCGCGCGTACTGCTGCTGTAATGCGATATTCATATTGAAGAAAAAAAAAAAAAAAAAGACCCAACGGGGGCCAGTTCAAAGTTGGAGCACCGGCACCGAGCGCGCGCGCACGCACGCACGCACCCACACGCACACACACAGAGAGAGAGACACACACAAAAATGGAGTGACCCGGTACCGAACAAGCCCTTAAAAACATCTCCAAAAAGGTAAGCACAAAAACACTATTCTTCTCTATTTTCTGTTGTTAGCCTACACTTTGAGTGACCAGTATGTCGAACGATATGCTTGCGAAATTTCCATTGTTGCATTAACACCTACAGCGTTTATATAAGCACTGGAACACTGCGCTATATATAGTCTAAAAACTCAGCACTGGAGATTCTGCTTTGTAATATGATAACTGTGCGGTATAAAGTGGTGCAAGATGCAATACACCACCAATTCTTGCACCCAGAAGGTGGGCAGGAGCCTTAAACTTGAATGCTGATACATAAATACTGATGCATAAATGCTGTATTGCTGTATCCTATGCTGGATTGCATACCCAGAGATTTACTTGATAAGCATTATCAGTCAGGGTGGAACAATTTGCTGAGCAGGCAAACCTACAGTACTGCAGGCTTTTTTTTTTTTTCTGCTGTGATATCTTCTGATATCTAATTACCATCCTTTCTCCCCATCTGTCTGTCTCATTTCTCCGGTTGAGTGGTGAGCAAAAGAAGATGATGCAGTGGTCTACTGAAACTGGGAGCAGCCGGACTGGTGGTAAAAAGGAACCACATGAGCTTTCCCTTCTAATGGGGCTTGTGTCATAGACAGTGTAAACAGTGGAGAGTGGAAACCATACAGGAGCTGGATGTCTGCTAATCTAGATTGAATGTTTTTTCTGGTGCTGCGAGTCTAAGCTGCAGAAATGACTGTGGTGGCAGGAGATAACATGGATGAGACCTCAACCCTGCCAGGGCATCCACATGATCCGTACCCCCATGACCATGAGGACCACGAGTGCTGCGAGCGTGTCGTTATCAACATCTCAGGCCTGCGCTTCGAGACTCAACTCAAAACACTCGCCCAGTTCCCAGACACGCTGCTGGGCAATCCCAAAAAGCGGATGCGCTACTTTGACCCTTTAAGGAATGAATACTTCTTTGACAGGAACCGACCGAGCTTTGATGCCATCCTCTACTACTATCAGTCAGGGGGGCGG